>ML794173.1:53106-75158 GCA_009831015.1 Picea engelmannii
TCCCTCTTTGCATCCAGACAAGCTAAGCCAACTATATAAAGGGAGAACAGAAAGGTTGAGATATAAGTAAAATAGTTGCAAAAGGAGATACCCACACGACGACCATGGAATGATTGAAGTGCATCACCACCATCCCTTAGTGCATTGGAAAATCGTCCCACATTTTCCAAATCTTGATGAAACGTCACGTGGAATAGGACCACACTACACAGGAAAAGACTGGACTAGGCCGACTATGTGCCTGATAGGACAATGAAGGGATTTCTTTAATGTTTGATATCCCATAGGAATAAATGAATGTAGGGAAGATGAATGAGGGGGCTGATGAGGGTGTGTGCCAATGTAACGCAACCGTAGAGAGTGTGGATGGTCTAGCTCTCTATTGTGACTATTATGTTCCATAATAACAAGTAGGATTGCAAAGAAATTAGTAATTAATTAACATATTATGAGAATCTTGTTTCTCCCTCTCTTCCAAGTATTCCAAATCATTCATCTTCATTTTATCTACACACAATCTTTATGTGTTATATTACAGGAATATATTCAATCGATTAGACCCATTTTCCATCATACTATTAAGTGCACACCATACAAACTACATTATGAAAAGAATAATGAACTTCACAATATTCTGGTTTTTGAAATGAAGTTATATTAAAATTGAGGAGCTACAGTGGTCTGAGGTTCAAACCTGGGATATGAGATTCTTGAGTTGTTAAAGTCTGTGCGTCCATCATAATTTTTGTACTTGTGCACTTTACCAGTGTTCCATGACGAAAATGAAGTTTCTCTGGTCTGCAAATTATGGTACTGAGATGAAGCTTTGACTCACCACCATATTTTGATAGGGCATTGTTATGCTCTTCTGTGTGGGACTATGATTAATAGGTTCCTTGACATTAAAGGGAAAACATGGATTTGTAGATTTCAATCTGCTGCCTCAAAATTGGGGAGCCTTGTTTGTCTCCACGGGTTTCGGCCATGGCTCTTGCCTATCCATGGATGGAGAAGCTATCATTGAAGAGGATGAAAACTGTAGAATGAAAATTGTAGAGAAAGAATTGAAAAATCCCTAAATTCATCTTAAACAAGAAATTTAAAAAACAAAAATAAATAGTAAAGCTAATCTGAAAAAATTAGTACGCAACTGTATAGTAGCCATAGTACGCAATTGTATAGTAGCCATAGTATCCAAATATAAAACAAAGATATAATTTATCTTAATTAAATGTAGATGATGGACATTCTAATTATCATTTTTTAAATAATAAGTTTAGTTCAGAGGAGGTCAAATGTAAAAAGTAGTTATAGTCAAGGATTCATCGACATGTCTCATAGTGTATGTAAAGTGACATGTCCAACATTGGATGCAGTGAGGTGCCAAGCATCTACAGAGTTTTGACATAAGTTAATCGCTAGTGATACAAGTCATTTAAGTGAACTTTACATGCTCTTGGTTCCTGAGTTAGGATTGACATATGTCCTTAAATCCTGGGCTATAAGTGTTGCATGGAATTATACACTGCAGGCAGTTTGTGTTAAAAACTAATAAATAAGAGTAGGAAATGTTACCAAGGATGGATTACAATGTAGTATATCAAATATATGTCTCCAACAAGCATAAGAATAATTCCAACCAATGCTCCCTCGGTTTCCCATGTGGATTTCTCAAGTGAAGAATGAAACATAAGCCCTCAATTCAACTTAAGCCATAAATTTATGCAAGACAAATAAATAGTCAACATCTAATGGGCTTCTACCCTTCCTGCATTAATTTTTTTAACTATGCTTTCAGTCTTAGCACCGTGTTTTGTCCCTTCATTCCCTTCATTTCGATGGATTTAAAAAAAAATTGGGATTATCAGTTCTAATTTGCAATATTACCAACCAATGTTCAAGAGGTATCATCATGTCTGATGAAACCTTAATAGTCTTTTTTTGCTTTCACAATGAACTATTTTGTGGTGAACACCTTCATTTGACATGAATGTTTTTGTACTCAATGCTCTAAAACATTAGATTCCATCTGCTTTTATGCAAATTTGGCTTGTGTTTAAAGTTTGCAGTTATGGTAAGGCATGTCATTTTGGATTGTGACTTGTCGGTTAAAGAAATCCAGGTTTGCATGTTCAAATTCCAAATATGAAAAACTTACCATCTTCTCGATATCTTTAGAAACGATTCTTTTTCAATGACAAAAATTGATTTAGTGAATGTTAACTTTAAAAATGATAAATTGATTTTTGAGAATCCTTTCATTATCACTATCTCCTCTATACATCTTCTTGACTATATAAATATATATAAATCCATGGTTCACTAGTTTTAGTTCCATAATTTTGAGTTTTTCCAACTTCTTCACTGTATAAATACATATTAAATCCATTATTCACTAGTTTTAGTTCCATAATTTTGAGTTTTTTCTAAATATATATTAAATGGTTTAGTAGTTTTAATTGCATAATGTTACTAGTTTTATACAAATCATATATAATAAGTACACAATATATTACCACTTTTACATATGCATCCCATAGAGATGTCTCCATCTTGCCTCCACTCTTCTATAGTACTCATCATCCATGTCTAATTAATTTGCTTCTTTCCCGGAGTATCTATTATTTTAAAATAAATCTAGTGACGTCTCCAATACATCATCAAATCCACAGTGATCTTGTTAATTCAAATAGAATTGAAGGTTGGCCTACACGATGGGGGACAAAATTAACATACCTTTCATGCAAATAATAACATCTATTAATTGTGGGCTTCTCTCTCATCTTAGAACCTTTATAATTGATTGTAAAGCAGCCATTTTAGTTTACTCGAAACCCAGAATGGAATAGAATAATATACTTGTGTACAATGGGGATCTAAACAAATAGAATTAGCCAAGTTCTGGTATACAAATCAATACCTTGAGCCTCAATTGTTAGCTAGCTAGAGTTCTATGTTTAATTTAATTTTTAATTCTTATTCATCTGTTAATTTTTTTCAATTAATTGCTTTAGAATTTCTCTATTTAATGTTTTATTTAATTGCTTATGTTAATTTAGTGCAGTCAATGATTGGATTTAAAACCACCGGAACCATATTTCAGTGCCCTTCTAGTGTCACAAAATCACTTTCACACTCTACAATTAAATCATAACCATATTTTAGTGCCCTTCTGGTATCACAAAACCACTTTCACATTGTCACAATTAAATTATTTTCACTCTATCGAGTTTCTTTTTACACTAGCACACCTCCCAATGTGGTTGATGCATTTAGAACTAATCTCATGGTAGGGATTCAACATAATATAGGCTAAATTATGGATGAATTCTTTCATTCATTGATGTAACACCCCAATATCGAGCACCAGTTGTAAATGTGAATATGTTTTATAGGCTGGTGAGCCAGGTTATTATAAGCCAGAAGGCTTATGTGAGGATTAGGCCAGAGAGCCTAGATGCTAAAGGATAGTGAGCCTATTTTTGTATATGTAAACACTCATATCATTAATATAATACATTGTTGCATGTAGACCAACCACGATAAAATAGTATGGGGGACTAAACTCCACTAGGAAGGGAAATGGGGGGGCTAAGAGCCTAGAAAAAGGGCTAAGCTAGAAGGCTTATTTCAAAAGGAATATTATAATATTATTCCTAAATACTATGGTGAGGATAATTATTTTATCCTAAGTTCTTATGGGAAAGAGAATGAATCACAAGTGGAGAGAATCGAGCTCCTAGAGAGCCACGTGTCATCAAGGGCACATGCAAATAAATGTGGTGGATTCACCATTCATTGGGACGATTCTTCCCATTCATGCACTCACTCATCCATTCACTCCATCAGTCTTACCTCTTGAGCCTTCACACACTCCTTCAGCCATACCCTCGTACTTTTCCTATTATCAACAGTGAATTGTACCCTTCTTGTTATGAGCAACACACTAGAACCTTCCTGCCACTATCAACGCATGTGTATCTTGCCCGTAGGTTGTTTTTTTCTTTACCTGTACCTTGTCTTAATGTGGTTTCTTCCATCACTTACTCCATACCCGAATTTTGTTGTTGTCTTCACCCAAGCCGGTACCTGGTTGACTTTAGAGCTGGATTGAAGAGGCGGGTTGTCAGGCCAGTGGATTGAGGAGGAAGGTTGTCAGGCCCTTGAGAAACTCTCTCCAGTTGAGAGAAATGTTGGGAATTTATTTCCTGAGGGAGCCCAACTACAACTACAGTTCTCTAAGACTTCCTATCTGATTTGTTGTTGAAGCCTTGAAAGGGAAGTGGGGCAGCCAAAGGACTTTTGAGCAGAGAAGGAGCACACTTCTTGGGTTGGGACATGCATGTGGGTAATAAGAGGCTATAGGATGTTAGTTTGAGTTGGCACCTGAGATGAAATCCTTCTTGTTGTCCGTGTTTCCTTAGCCTGGTTAGAAATCCCTTTACCCAGGTGGAGTTTAGTCCCAGCTCGGGGGTGACCCACTAATGATAGTTATGAGCAGCGTGGTCTAAGTCCGGGAGGATCGTGGAAGGTCTGCACGCAGTTGGTGGTATTCTATCAAAGATAAGTATCAATTGTGTGTTACTTTATATGTTGTGTATTTATACATGTTTATGTTTATGGGTTTTTCCTATGTATGATGCATGTATATTTTTATTTTTATTTTCACACGTTTATGGGCATTTACCCAGAGTATTTGTATATGTTTATAAGTTTGTATACAGTCCATAAGTTTTCCATAGTATAACCCAACAAGTGGTTGTGGATGCCACAATGTGGTCTCAACGCTTAGTAAGAGTGTTTTTTGGAGTAGCATGGCCCGACCTGGGTGGTCGGGTACATTACAATTTGGTATCAGAGCTTAGTAAGAATGTTTTATGGAGTATCATGACCTAACCTGGGTGGCTGGGTACATTAAACTTTGGTATCAGAGCTCAAGTTTCCAACACTTATCCTGGATGGGTCGAGAAAGTCGAATTGATTTAATTGCGTGAAGTTGGGAAAAAGTCCCAATTTATGTTGTTAAATTCTTGGAATTTTGAGGAAACCAGCCAAGTGGTGAGATATTCATAATTAATATCCGATTCAAGCAAATTTTGACCTGGACTTGTTTGAATTTGAAGCACAAGGAGTGCGCATGAGACTTTTTTAAGTCCCCCAAAAAAGAGAAATCTCCTTGTGAGAAGGAGAACAGGCGAGATCTATTCGAGAGGGGACTGAATCCTTCACAGTCGTCAAATTTGGAGAAGGATCATGGAAGTTAAGCACTCATCCCTTTGGACTTCGCTACTTCAACAATTTTTAAGTCCTTTTTGAAAAGGAGGAAAAATCCTTGAAGCTCCGAAGTCTCGGAGCGAATCTATGCCTTAGATCAAGGGGAGGAGTGTTAGTCATCGGATTTGGCCAAGGATAGATATGGGTCACTGGATCAAGCACGGACTAGGAGAAGAAGCATTGTGGAGAAGTTCAGATCCCAACCATCAGATCTATGCATGAGTGAGTGCGAGTTGTAGATCTCATGACAGTTCAGAGGTTTAGCACTACGGGAGAAACGAGTCCTTATGTTGCTAGGAGGAAAATCTCCCAAATTCTTGAACTCTGGAGTGAATCCTGATCATTCATCATTGAGGAAACATGTCATCAGATACACAAGTGCCCAAAATTTCAGCACTGCAGAGAAACTTGGTAATTTTTGCATGGAGTAGGGAAAGTCCTGAACTCTGGAGAAGATCCCGACCATTTTTCGTTGAGGACACGTGTCAGAAGATTATAAGGTGTCCAAAAGTTCGGCGATTGGAAGATCGTGGTTGAAAAGTTTTTTGGTGTGAAAATCCCTGAAGCCCCGAATCCTGGATTCAATCCCAGCCGTCCGTTGATGGGTGAGAATCAACCGTGGATCTTCATCCTTCATCGATTCGACGTTCGATAGTTTGGGGGTTTGGTGGTGATCAATAGAGAGAACTCCTGAAACCCAGAGTTGTAGAGAGATATCAGTCGTTGATTTTAGGAGGATCAAGAGTCATCGATCTCAGTTTCAGTTTTCGACGGTTTGGAGTTATTGTGCATTTTAGTTGCCGGAAGTCCCGAAGCCCATAGTCCTGGATCTCCTAATGACTGTTGATCTCAGCCAGAAGCGGGGATCGTTGATTCTTGAACCCTTCGGAGGTTTTCCACTTTGGCATTCGAAGGAATTATAATTTGGTGTTGTGAAATCCTCTGAAGCTCGAAGCTCTGAAGCCAGGGAGCACCGGAGTAGTTCGCTAGTTCGACGTTTGGGTAACTTTGTGTATTGTGTGGTCAAAACTCCTGAAGCCTGAAGCTCTGAAACACTGAAGTCCCGAAACTCTAGAGTAGCACTATTCGGGGAATTTGTTACTTCGACATTCATAGGGAATGTTGTGTGGTGTAGGTGGAACCTACGAATCCCGAAGTTCTGAAGCACCAAACCTCCGAAGCTTCGAAGAAGCGCATGTTCGGAAGTTCACCAATTCAACATTCGGGGGAAACAAAGTGTGATGAAGGTGAAACCTCTGAAGACTGAAGTTCTAAAGCTCCGGATAAGTTCCTTTTAGTTAAGAGCTTGATCATATCCCATGGTAATATGAGATTTTGGTCGAAGTAAAGGGCGCTAGTGCTAGAATTTTTTATTTCAAAGATAGAAAGGGGCTTTGAGAAGGAGCCCACAGGTTTCTGAATTGTACAGATCTACATTGGAAAGAAATCACAGGAGCATGTGAACCTTAAGAGAAAATTCAACACAAGATCCAAGAGCTAAATTGTCTTTCAAAGAAGATCACATGTACAGGGATTTCCCTCATAGAAAAAAAAATCTTCAATGACCATAATTTTCTGCTCAAGACTCAGAATTTAGCAAGGAAGCAAGCATTGGAAAGGACTTGAAAAGTAGAATATAATTGATCACCCAGAAAATAGATATAGACAATCATTTTCTCAAAAAACTAGAAGAAATAAGTTTGATGCATTATGAACCAGAATTGTTCATAATTTCATGCAATTGATGAATCAGTTAGCCTAAAAAAGTTATGTTGGATGCACATTTTGAAGAGTTAACAACAACTAGATCAAGACAGGATCAACACAGAGTGAATAATCATGAAAGATACACAGGGGGCTTACAGCCAGGAATATTAGATCAAAGGAATGGATGTCTATATCGGTAATGAAGGAACAAACTCAAATGGACATGGAGAAGGAAAGGAAGAAAACATGAACTTGGTAGAGACCATTAAAAATTTTCAAAAGGATGTCCAAAGTTATAAAGTTGATATTGAAAGGCTTATGAAATCCAAGGAGCAGCAGGAGGACTTCAATATAAATCTAATGCAAAGCTTGGACATAATAGAAACGAATATGGATAAGGAGAATGACTCAAGTGAATTAGGAAGTCACGGGTCTCATGATGAAAGAGGAAGAAAAAGAAGTGTGTGTAGACATCACCATCACTCCCCAAGGCATTCCACTAGGAGAGCACATATTAGCTCAAGTCCATCCCCTATCAGGAAGAATAAGAAGAGGTATGGGGTGGATGAGCTACAAGGAGAAATGAAAAAAATCAAACCTCCTACATTTGAAGGTGAGCACAAGAAGAATTAAGATGCAGATACATGGTTGCTAGGCATGAGAAAGTATTTGCAATTACA
Organism: Picea engelmannii; assembly: GCA_009831015.1. Classification (NCBI taxonomy): domain Eukaryota; kingdom Viridiplantae; phylum Streptophyta; class Pinopsida; order Pinales; family Pinaceae; genus Picea; species Picea engelmannii. The sequence continues at coordinate 60,768 of ML794173.1, forward strand.
TAATTATTCTTCACATGCAGAAGGAAGAATTGATATCTATCAGCTCAAAGGAAAGGCATCCATGTGGTGGGACCAACTTGTCCAGGTGCAACACAATAAAGAGAAAAATGTTACTTGGAAGGAATTCAAGAAGCATTTTCAAAAGAAATACTTTACTAAGAGATACTATGACAAGAAAATGAAGGAGTTCTTTGAACTCAAGATAGGGAGTATGACCATAGATGAATATGAAAGAATGTTTTTAGAACTGCTAAAGTATGTCTCCTTCATCAAGGATGATATAGTTAAGATTCAAAGGTATTTGAGTGGGTTTCCATCATTCATCAGTGACAAGATACAATATGATGATCCTAAAATATTGGAGGAGACCATAAGGCGAGCTAAATTCCTATATGATCAACATAAAGGAAGTCCTTCTTTCCAAAAATCTTGGGAAGACAAGAAGAAATACAATATGGAATAGAGGAAGAAGGGGGCTAAGCCACCATTCTTCAGAAATAATCCTCAAGGAAAACCAGATTCTAGAGAACCCAGAATGATTGAGACAGGGGGGGGAAAGGCCAAGGCAACCACCTATTCAATATTGGGGTTGTAAGGGAGATCATAAGTATAGAGATTTTCCTCAGAAGTGAAAAAGTGAGAGTTTTTCACAATGTACAACAAGATGAAACAATGGAGGACATGGGCATAAATGTACCTAGGATCTATGCATCCCTGGAAAACAATTAAGTTGAGTTTCAGTCACATATGATTGAAGTGGAAGGTATGATCAACAACCAAACCAGTGCTATTTTAATTGATTCAGGAGCTAGTCATAGTTATATAGATCCTAATATGGTGGAAATATTTCAATTTCCAAGAAGCAAGAATGGAAAATCTTGGATTGTGAAGCTGGCTACCAAAGCCAAAACAAAAGTTAATGAGATGGTTAAGTCATGTCCAATGGACATGAATGGACTGAGCACCAGGGCAGATTTGAACATCTTTCCTTTAGGTTCCTATGACTTTCTAATTGGTACGGATTGGTTGGACAAACACCATTCTATCATAGATTCTTATGATAAATAATTTACTTGTTGGGATGAGGAAGGGAACCTAAGGACAGTACAGGGAATTCCCAGGGCAGTAACTGTCAAAGAAATTTTATCATTGCACCTGAAGAAATGTTAGAGAAAGGGATGTCAAATATTTGCAGCTCATATGGAAGAAACACCTAAGGATAAGGTGTTAATTATTGAATATTATGCAGTCCTAAAAGAGTTTGAGGATGTATTTAAAGAAATACCAGGATTATCTCCTAAAAGAGATATTCATTTCTGCATCAATCTGATGCCTGGAGCAGCTCCAGTATCCAAGACCCCTTATAGGATGAGTACACCAGAATTTAAGGAGTTTCAAATGAAACTTGAAAACATTCTGAAGAAGGGGTATATATGCCCAAGTGTGTCACCTTGGGGTGCTCCAATATTATTTGTGAAGAAGAAGAATGGAACATTGATACTTTGCATGGACTTCAGGCAGTTGAACAAGGTAATTGTAAAGAATAAGTATCATTTGCCAAGGATTGATGACCTATTTGATCAATTGAAGAATGCAAAAATGTTCTCCAAGATTGATCTCAGGTCAGGTTATCATCGGGTAAGAATTAAAGAGGAAGACATCAGCAAAAAATATTTCAGAACAAGGTATGGGCATTATGAGTTCATAGTGGTGCCATTTGGATTATAAAATGCATCATTTGTCTTCATGTGTTTAATGAATGGTATTTTCAGAGAATAATTAGATAAGTTTTTCATTGTCTTTTTGGATGACATTCTTATATATTCTAAGTCAGAGGAAGAGAATGAACAACATTTGAGGATGATATTACAAGTATTAAGGGAGCATAAGTTGTATGCCAAATTGAGAAAGTGCTCATTTTATCAGAACCAAATTCATTATTTGGGGCATATCATATCAGAGGAAGGGATAACAGTGGATCCTAAAAATATTGAGGCCATTATAGGGTGGTCAACGCCTAAGATTGTGACATAATTCAAATCATTCATAGGCCTTGCAGGATACTACATAAGGTTTATGGAGGGATTCTCAAATATTGCACACCCGATCACTTCCTTGCAAAAGAAGGGAGTGAATTTTCAGTGGACATCGGAGTTTGAAAAGAGTTTCCAACACTTGAAGCATTTATTAACCAGTGCTCCAATGATAAGGATTGTTGATCCAAATGAAGACTTCAGTGTATGCACATATGCATGTAAAGAAGGACTTGGTGAAGTCCTCAGTCAAAATGGGTATGTTGTATGTTATGAATCAATGAAGTTGAAGGAGCATGAAAGGCACTATGCTACTCATGATTTGGAATTGGCAGTCATAGTGCATACCTTGAATAAGTGGAGGCACTACCTCATGGGGAAAAGGTTCGAGCTGAGGATAGACCATAATGGTCTGAAATATGTATTCGAACAACCAACTCTAAATGTCAGGAAAAGGAGGTGGTTATAATTTCTCAGTAAATATGACTTTCATATAAAGCATATCAAAGGGAAAGAGAACAAGGTAGTTGATGCAATCATCATAAGAGTGCGTGAGTTGTATGCTATAGCCATTATCATGTACCAATCAAATTTAAACGACAAAATCTTGGAGGCTGCAAAATCAGATTTGCAATACATGGAGATAATAACAAAATTACAACAAGGTATTTTGCAACAGGAAAATGAAGACTACAAGCTGGGAAATGATTAAATTCTCATGTACAAAGGCATAATTTATGTACCAAATTCCCAAGAATTGAAAAATCTGATATTGAGATAAATGCATAATGTACCTTATGCTAGACACCTAGGGTATTAGAAAACTATAGCAGATGTCAAGAGCCAATATTATTGGCCAGACATGAAGAAAGAAGTTGTTGAGTACATTGCCAAATGTTTGGAGTGTCAAAAGGTCAAGGTTGAGCATAGACACCCAGCTGGGTTGATGCAACCATTACCCATACCTGGGTGGAAATGGGAAGTTCTATCAATGGATTTCATCACCAAGCTACCCAGAACAAACAAGCAACATGATTTTATCATGGTTGTTGGAGTTACTTCACACACACCTAGGATTTATTTTTCCTAAGGTTTTTCCTTGTTTATTAGTCATTATTAGTCATTATCTAGTCTCCTATATTTTAGGGGAGAATATTCCACCTGGAGAATATTCTCTTCAGTTGACACTTCAGTTTGACTAGTTGAGTTAAGTCTAGATGTTGCATTGGTTTTATCACCATGCAACATTGGGATCATAACCATGATAATGTGCACTTGCCTTGGGATCATCACCATACTGGCACATTACCATTGATTCCTTGATCTACTCCTCACTACACTCTGTTTAGTCAATTAACTGAATATTGATAGACTAGTTAACTCAGACTAAGTGGCAGTTCACTCCTATAACTGTCTGAGAGACTAGACTAGGTGGAAGTTTACTCCTGTAACTATTGGTGTGTGTCCAAATCACTCTAGACCACCACTATGGCGCATTAGTTTCTCATGTATCCTATATCTATTGTAAATTATTCACTCTTTGAGTGTAGAATAACGGTTAATGAGAATTCTTCCATTCTTTCTCTCCTTCTTCTTCTTTCTCAATTTCTATCTACAAATGTGTGTATTATTTTTTAGCTAGATCTATTTTGTGCGGGTTCAACACATTTACATGGTATCAGAGCCGACGGACTACTAAGAAAAAGCTACACCAAATTATTTTCCAGGTACTGAAGATTGAAGAACGCAGAAAAGATAGAATTTATGTTTTACTCACCGATAATACTTATCACGTCACATAACTATTTGGAGTGGAAGCCAAAGATTCTACTTCTTCTCAGAAGTAGAGGCTTATACCAAATAACCATGGAAATGGAAGTAGAGCCTGATTCTGTCGATGAGAAAAATGACTTTCTCAATAGACAACATATGGCCATAGGATTTATTTGCTTGTCTGTTTCTCCAGAAATTCTCCACAAAGTATGTGATGTCTCACAAGACATCACTCCAAATGAATTATGGACCATATTGGAGGTTCTATTTGGGAATAAATAAGATTGTGAAGATTTCATGCAGGAGGTTGAACATATAGAGCTAGAAGAGAAGCCATCAAAAGATCAAGCCTCTTATTATGAAGAGTCTTCTACAAAAGTATTTGCACAAATTTGTATCCTTTAATTGAAGATGATTTCTACTCCATTTCAGATTTTTTTTCTGAATTTCATGTGGAAGATATATAGCATGCATCTCAGGGGTCACATGCGGACATTTTTCCATGCACAATGCATGCATCTCAGGAGACAAAAATGGAGTTGCGCACATCAAACTCAATTCTGATATTTTTTTAGCACAATTTGTATAAACAAATTGGATATTTGAATGCCTCTCGGGAAAATATCCAATTTCAAAAAAACAAATCATCCGAAACGAAGTTCAAGAAGTGAAGTTATAATCATTTTAAAATCAACAAAATTTCAACATTTTTCCAAAAACGTCCGCACGGTTTTCAAAATTTCATCCAAACTTAATTTGGATCTTCTTTATTACAATAAGAGAAAGTGAATATGTGTGGACATATAAATAGTTCATCTACTTCATCAGATCTGTGCATACATCTAAATATTCAACAAAATCTTCAACAAGCATAAACTTGCACAGTTGCGAGGTCTTCTTGGAGTGAAGGACAAGGTTGCTTAGCAACTGCTTTTTGTTCCTTCTTGTTTTTTTTATTATGAATTGTAATTTGAGGGGGGGTTCCCATGAGGTTTTCCCTCTTTCCTCGATTATTTCAGTGTATATTTTGTATTTGGGTACCTAATTGGCCTTGCTGTCGGGACCCATTCTTTATTTTCACCATAGTGATGTTCAAGGGGGGTGTTGGAGTTACTTCACACACACCTAGGATTTATTTTTCCTAAGGTTTTTCCTTGTTTATTAGTCATTATCTAGTCTCTTATATTTTAGGGGATAATATTCCACCTGGAGAATATTCTCTTCAGTTGACACTTCAATTTGACTAGTTGAGTTAAGTCTAGATGTTGCATTGGTTTTATCACCATGCAACATTGAGATCATCACCATGATAATGTGCACTTGCCTTGGGATCATCACCATACTAGCGCATTACCCTCGATTCCTTGATCTACTTATCACTACACTCTATTTAGTCAGTTAACTGAATATTGATAGACTAGTTAACTCAGACTAGGTGGCAGTTCACTCATGTAACTGTCTGAGAGACTAGACTAGGTGGCAGTTTACTCCTGTAATTGTTCGTGTGTGTCCAGATCACTCTAGACCACCACTATGGTGCATTATTTACTCATGTATCCTATATCTACTGTAAATTATTCACTCTTTGAGTGTGGAATAACAGTTAATGAGAATTCTTCCATTATTTCTCTCCTTCTTCTTCTTTCTCAAATTCTCTCTGCAAATGTGTGTATTATTGTTTAGCTAGATCTATTCTGTTCAGGTTCAACACATTTACAATGGTAGTGGTGGAAAATCTTACTAAATATTCCCATTTTATTCTAGTGAAGCTAACTCACAAGGAAACCAAGTTTGTTGATATTTATATGAGAGAAATTGCTCGATTACATGGTATACCCAAGACAATTGTGTCTGATAGAGATCCAAAGTTTACATCAAATTTTTGGAAAGGAATATTTAAAATATTTGTAACGAATTTGAATTTTAGCACATCTTATCATACAGAATCTGATAGAAAAATAGAGAGGGTGAATCAAGTGATTGAGGATATGTTGAGGATTTATGTGACGGATAAACCATCAAAATGGGAAGACTATATACACTTGGTAGAGTTTGCTTATAACAATGGGTACCAAGAATCTCTAAATATGAGCCCATTTGAGAAACTTTATGGAAGAAGGTGAAACACACCTATAAGTTGAGACAACCCAACAGATAGAGCAGTGGTTGGGCCAGAATTACTCAGGTAAATGGAAGAGAAGATGATGAAAATAAAGAAGAATTTAAAGGATACTCAAGACAGGCGGAAATGCTATGCTGATAAGGGCATAATTCATAGGGAATTTAAAGTGGGTGACCATTTATTCTTGAAAGTGAAGGCCAACAAAAGTTCCCTGAAGTTGGGAAATTGTTCAAAGTTGGAAGCTTGTTATTGTGGGCCATTTAAAATCCTAGAGAGGATTGGTCATGTAGCATATATGCTTGCATTACCTACATCAATGTCTATTCATAATTTATTCCATGTATCATTGCTCAAAAAGTATATACATGATGCTAATCATGTGATTGATTGGAATGTGATTCAGGTGGAGCAAGAAGGCGCTTTTCAAGTGCATCTGGTGTGCATACTGGACCGAAAGATCAATCAGCTCTGAAATCAAGTCATAGAGCTATTAAAGGTCCAATGGACCTGGTACGCTCCTGAGGATGCAACTTGGGAGCACGAGGATGCTATGCGATCAGAATACCCACATCTTTTTGAGTATTTTTGAAATTTTTGGTGATAAATGTGTATATATATTGCACTGAGGGACAGTGCAAGAATAAGGGGAAGGGGATGTAATACTCAAAGACAAAGCCCTAGTTGTAAATGTGATTATGTTTTATAGGCTGGTGAGCCAGGTTATTATAAGCCAGAAGGCTTATGTGAGGATTAGGCTGGAGATCCTAAATGCTAAAGGCCCGTGAGCCTATTTTTGTATATGTAAACACTCATATCATTAATATAATACATCGTTGCATATAGACCAAGCATGATAAAAGAGTATGGGGGAACTCCACTAGGAAGGGAAAGGGGGGAGATAATAGCTTATAAAGGGGGCTAAGCTAGAGGGTTTATGTAACACCCATGTTTCCCCTAGCTTGTAAATATAACTATAGCTTTCCAAAATACTATGGGCGGATAGAATATGTGTGGATGTTGGAATTGATGAACCTTTTTGTTATAAAAGGTAATGTATGCATTTATGTTATTAAATAAAATGGATAGTGTTGCATAACTGCTGAAGGGGTTTTCCAAGGTAGATCATGATGCATGAGAGAGATGGTGAGGGGAACCAACAATGGTTGAGATGACCCCCACCAGACCAGTACCTTACTGGACTTAAATTATTCATACCATGAACAGTACTTTGACCCATAAATAAATTACCAGTTATGTTGGTAGTTGGGAAGTCCTCCTTAAGAGTCAATGAGGAGATGTGCAGATTACCCATCTGAAAACATCTTGACTTGACCACGAAATGGGGATTCAGACCCACCAAATCTTGTTGAGGAAGGAAAGAAAAGAAAAGAATTCATGGGAAGAGAGGGAAAAGGCAAGAGAGATGATTCGAGAGACCAATTTTCCTGAAAGAGAAGAGCAAGGGTAGCTCTCGAGTTCTGAAGAGAACTGAACAAAAAGATTGCTCTGGATGTAAGAAGTTGTTGGCAGTGTTTTCAGTCCAAGATGATAAACGAGGTTGTAGGAAAATGAGTGACTGAGGAAGTACTCGTTGCAGGCCCCCTTTCTTGGTGAAGAGAAAACCAATTGCCAAGTTCCTATGGGAGGAGAGTGGCCTCTGTCCCTGACTATCGCTAAACAAGAAGGAAGAGTCTCTCTCAGGGAATCATGATCTAGCTAGGGGGTGGCCAACAGTAAATCTATCCAGGAGTTGTTGTGCCTACCATTGGGTAGAAATGAGAACCCCTCTCAACAGTTGCTTTACTATCTGGTTTCTTGATAAGTATCCTTATAACCCGCGCACCATAATTAAAATGATGGTTACATTTATGTGTCTATGATTAAACTTTGCATTATATGATTAATATTAGAAATGCTTATGGTTTTTCTCGTGAACCCCTACATTTGAATGGTTTATGTTTGCCTCTGCTTAGCAGTAGGGGAATTATTAGACATGGGTCTTCAAATCGACTTAGGATTAATATTATTGTTTATGTGCTGGTGGGGAAATCCTTAAGGGAATTTTCCCAAAGATCGATTTTGTAATGTAAGAGTCAGGGTAGACTTTGTTGGAATGCTTTAGTCCCGTTAATCCCTAGAGAATACCTTTCCCTGCTTTATAACTCAAGTTATGTGAATGGAGGGTGGTTCATTCGAAGAAGTCATCTAAGAGACCACGGGCTCATGCACATGGACTTAACCAAATCTTGGCCAATAGTTATGAGTGTAGCCTCAGGAGATTGATAAAGTTCCATGTGACCCAAACCTTGGAACCCTTTGCTAGGTCTGAAAGGAGCTAAGCTATCTTGGCTTCGAAACTCTGGGATTCCGGAGCTCTGGGATGTTGTGACTTTACAACATTTGAAACCAATTGAAGGCAACCTTCCGGTATGGTTAACAGCGAGGTTGAACAACATATTGCGGTTTCCGTAATGGTGACAGTGGGTTTTGTCCCACTGTTAAACCTTGATCCACTTCCTGGTCGCAAAGTAACACGAGTCATGGATTTGAAGGTATTCAGGATCTTCCCTAGCCGTCGGATCTAAGTCGTGGTCAGTTCGGTGTTGACCACTTTGGGAGAAAAGGAGTGTTGAATGGGTGCAACCCCCTGAACGCTGAACTCGTGGAGTGACAAGAGTCATAGATCCAAGCATGCTTCAGGATCTCCCCTAACTGTTGGATCTACATTGTGGTCAGTCCGACGTTGACCACTTCGAAAGAAAAGGAGTGTTGAACAGGTGGAACCCCTGAACACCGAACTCACAAAGTGACGAGAGTTTTAGATCTGAGGATGCTTCAAGATCTCCCCTGACCATTGGATCTACGTCATGGTAAGTTTGAAATTGACCACTACGGGAGAAAGGGAGTGTTAAACGGGTGAAACACTCAAACATCGAAGTCACGAAGTGACGAGGATCGTCGATCTGAGGATGCTTCAGGATTCCTCCTGATCGTTGGATCTAGAACGTGGTTAGTTCAACGCTGACCACTCCAGGACGAAAGAGGAAATTAGACAACCAAACTCCCGAAGTCACAAAGCAATGGAGGCCATAGAAATATGGATCCACATGGACCTATCTCGACCGTGGGATAAAAGGGGTATTGGGAAGTTGTTAGAAGGAGTTCGAGCTTCAGATCTCTGGGAGATTTTGCATGAAGGAGAGGCTAGAGAATCTCAGAAACTGTCAATCCAGAGTGATGTGGCATGTCGATGTCACCTAGGGTGACATGGAACCATGTTTGAAATGCCATATGTCCCCTTGATTTGTGCTTTTTACAGACCTTATATGCCAATTGGAGCATGACACATGTCACCCATTGATAGAGAAACGTGTCATCTCTGCCCTTTACCGTGTGTTAACCCCAAGGCACTAGGAGTTCAAGAATTTGGGAAACTTGGGATGTTAGAATGCTAGGGTTAATTGACCAAAGGCTCGAACCCACCTGTCCCTGGCTTTGCAATTAACGCGCCACCACATGTAAGTGTGGACCCTTCGGGAGTCTGTGGTTTCAGAAATTTGTAGGTCTGGGGTAGTGTATTGGATAAGTCGAAAGGGTCGAAGGTTGGAGCCACGTGATAGGATTCTGGGGTTTCAGGACTCCGTAGGATATGCGAATAGAGAAAAAGGCTGAAGCATCGGACTTCAAAGTCCTTTAAGCCTATGCATTAAACGAGGGTGAATATCAATAGTTGGATTTAATGGTGGATGGACCTCAATGACAGATACAGGAGTGCTAGGGAACTTTGGGACTTCAGGGAACATTCCCTGTAACCACCCCTCTAATGGCCATGTCATCACTAAAGTATGACGACCTTGGTCGATACCATGCCAGGTGAGATGGTACGAATGAGGTGAACCCACGTGGATGCCATGTGGCCTTTGACCAATGATGCTTGAAGAAATTCGAAAGGGCGTAACTTCCAATCCAAAGCTCAGATTCAAGCATCATAATAGTTGTTGGAAAGCTCTGGATGAGCAAAAGATGATGGAGATCTCGGGAAGAGGATTCAAGATGATTAAGAGAAGCAAAGTTTTGATGCCCCATCCCTCTAAAAGATACTTTAAGGGGTTTTGTGTGTTACAAATATGTATCAGAGCAAAGGAAACAATACCCTATCGCATAAAATTTTAGTAGAGAAGTTTTAAGGGGTAACACCCTATCTTACCCATTCCTAAGAATATTATTTAGACCTCTACCGAAGAGAGGAATGAAACTTTATGTTGTTGTTATATGTTTGAAAATATGAACTGTGTGTTGTTAGTATTCCAAATAAAGAAGTTGACTTCACCTTATAAATTGTATGTGTTGTTCATAAACTAATATATAATTAACTAATAGAAAATTTTTTATCAACACTCAAGCAATTAGTGGACAACAGGAAAGATACAACATAAAGGATGGTGACACACCATGAATTGGGGGAAATCTCCCACAATAGAGAATAATAATATGATGAAAGGGGGGCGGTGGAAACCCCTCTGGATTTGGTTGAAATTGTAAGAATCCTCATGGCGGAATTACAGAGTTGTAAGGCCGACAATGAAAGGCTGATAAAAGAACATAAAAATAAACTAAAATTAATGAAGTCCTACTACAAAGCCTATCATATATATAGAGGTAGCTGCAACATGGACCAACAACCAGTCATCTGGACAAACATCATACTAACAAAACTCAAAGTCCACCTGACATACAAAAGCATGGTAATGAAAGTGGCTAGACAAGGAGGAGAACCTCAAAGAAGGCCCAACATGGAGCCAAGAGAAACTCACTGGAAAAATCCTCTAGTGAGGAAACTGACAACTCCAAGGAATCTTCTAGTAGAAAAACTAGTTCGCATTCCCAGAGGAGAATAAAGAAGAGGAAACATTCCAAGATACATTGTTACACACCAAAATTCCACACTTAAGTACCTCACCCTAAGTGTCGCAAGTGTCATACACTGACACCATGAAATAACATTTGTCACAATCCCTAGTCAATGTGGAGGAGAAACATATTATATGAAGGTTGAAATACTGTGTGCACATGAATTAATTATTAATATTCATAAAAAGGAAATTAATTAGTGTGAGAATCCACCTCACATTTGGTTTCCTATTTTCAAGGAAAGGTTGAGAATATCATGGATGGTTGAGATATTTTCTCAAACCAAAATCCTAATTTGGTGGATCTTGAGAGATATTTCTTCCTTAAAATCCTTGAGAGATATTTTCTCCCTAAAATCCTAGAGAGATATTTTCTCCCTAAAAATCTAGGAGATCCCTTTTTAGTGGATCTTATGAGTGATATTCTCCATGGTGGTTAAGCCTCCAAATCCTATATAATGAGGGATTTCCATGGAGAAAGGAGGAAGGTTTTGGATATCAAACTTATGATCTTGGTAGCATCGTGCAAGGGCTAGCCGAGGGGATCTTGGAGAAATGTTGCATCATCATCCATGTTTGTAAGTGTTCTCTTTGGGTTCTCATTTTAATATACTTGGCCTATTTCCTTCAAGCTTGTGTTTTCTTGAATATGCTTGTCTATTGTTCCTTCAATCTTTGTAGATGAATTTGTTTGATCTAATCTTCTGGAGTAGGAGTTCTTTGTTTATCTTTGTTTTCTATTACATTGCAGGTATCAAATTGCAGTAAGGAGTTTGGAGATCAAGCTTGGATTGGAAGCAGCAAGTACAAACTTCGAAACTAGGTGCATCACACCTTTTCTCCTTCTCTCTCATTTTGATTGGTTAAACTAAATTCAAAGGGATGTTAGTGTCCACTTGTGATTTTCTATCTTGGTATTAGGGGTCTGTACTCCAAGGGAATATTCACCTGTCCGCGGGAGAATTATTCCACAACAGACATGACCCTAAAGATTTTAAGAAAGCCAAACCACTCGCTTTTAATGGAGAGATTAAAAAGGGGAAAGAAGCATAAGTTTGGCTACTAGGCTTGAAGAAGTACTTTAGAGTCCATGGCTACTCTGAAAATTTAAAGGCTCGAATAACCATTTTCAACTTGAACGAAAAGGCCTCCATTTGGTGGGAGGACCTTAGGAATGTGAAAGGAATACATGAGAAGGACTTGTCATGGAAACGATTATACTTCAAGAAGAAGTATATGTTAGAGAAATACTTCGATGGGAAGACCAAGGATTTCTATGAACTCAATCTAGGGAAACTCACAAGATGAATATATCAATAAATTTCTTGAGTTGATAAGGTATTTTCCCTACATAAAGGATGAAAAGGTAAATATGCAACAATTTATTAGTGGAATTCCTCATTCCTTCCGGGGCATAATTGAATTCGATGAACCAAAGACCTTAGAAGATACTATCTGGAAGGCAAGCTACTGCTATGAGAAATTCAAGAATAAGGCGAAACCTCATGAGGATTGGAAGAAGAAAAGTAATTTGGGATTCAAGAAGAAGGGGTTTAAATCCTCAAGGTTTAAGAACCATGGGAAAATTTATAATATGAGCCTCCCTACTAAAAGTGTATATCAACAAAATTTCCCATCTCAGAGTGGTAATAAACCTTTTGGAGAAGCCCTAGGTAAGACTGATAATACAAAGAGAGAACCCTTGAAATGTTGGGATTGTGGAGAAGAACATATGTTGAGGGACTTTCCACATAGGCAACAGGACAATAGGAGGGTCTACAACATCCATGAGGCTACCACAGTCAATGATGTGGCTAGGAGCTTGCCACAAATTTATGCAGCCTTGGATAATAGACAAGCTGGCCACCACGCTTTAGTGGTGGAGATGGAAGGTATGATTTCCAACCATATAGTTTCCATTTTAATTGACCCTGGTTCTAATCTGAGTTATGTTTCCCCTCAAACCATTGAGAAATGTAAATTGTAGCAAGTAAAACATGCTAAATATTGGCTGGTACAACTAGCCATTGGAACCAAAAGAAAGGTAACATAGGTCATACCATCTTGCCAATTCATTATGAATGGATTACCCACCCAAGCAACCCTAAACATGTTTCCTTTAGGATCTCATGACCTATTGATTGGCATGGACTGGTTGGCTACCCATAAAACCAAGTTGGACTTTTACAATAAAGATTTGGAGTGTGAATATGAAGAAGGGAGAAAAATAACCCTACAAGGAATTCAAAATCATGTCTCAGTGAGACAAATATCAACCCTTCAAGTGAAGAAGTATTGCAAAAAAGGGTGGCCTTTGTATGCAATACAAGTGTTGAACTTTGTTGAGAACAATAAACCAAGCCTCGAGGACCATCCCATATTAAGAGAGTATAAATATGTGTTTCTAGAACTACCTCCAAGAAGAGATATTGACTTTTCAATAGAACTTGTACGAGGAGCGATGCCAGTGTCTAGATCACCCTATAGAATGAGTACACCAGAGCTAGTTGAGCTCAAACTATAGCTAAAGGAGATGTTGGAAAAAGGATGCATTCGATCTAGTGTGTCTCCATGGGGAGCACTAGCCTTGTTTGTGAAAAATAAGGATGGCACACTCAGGTTGTGCATAGACTATAGACAACTTAATAAGTTGATCATTAAGAATAAGTATCTCTTTCCAAGGATCGATGACTTGTTTGACCAATTAAGGGGTGCTAAATTTTCTCCAAGATTGACTCAAGGTCTGGATACCATCAAGTCCAAATTAAGGATGAAGACATCCACAAAATAACCTTTAGGAAAATATATGGGCACTATGAATTTTTGATGGTGCCATTTGGGCTTACCAATACACCAGCCACTTTTATGTTCTTAATGAATAATGTACTCAGTAAGTTCTTGGATAGTTTTGTATTGGTTTTCATTGATGATATCCTAATCTATTCTAAGGGTAGAGAAGAACATGAATAACATCTCAAGTTAGCGCTTCAAGTGTTAAGAGAACATCAACTCTATGTTAAGTTTAGTAAGTGTGAATTTTTTCCAAAAACAAGTCCATTACTTAGGCCATGTTATTTCCAAAGAAGGAGTGGCAGTTGATCTTGACAAGATCAAATCCATTATGGATTGACCTACCCCAAAGAATGTATCTGATATCATATCCTTTATGGGCCTAGCAGGATATTATAGAAGGTTCATAAAGGGATTCTCCAAGATCGGTTGCCCAATCACCTCCCTTCAGAAAAAGGGAGTTAAATTAATTTGGACATCAGAATGTGAAGAGAGATTCCAACAACTGAAACGCCTTCTAACCAATGCACATGTGCTAAATATTTCAGACCCAAACAAGGACTTCCTTGTGTGTACATATTCCTGCAAGTAAGGGCTTGGAGGAGTCCTTATGCAAGAAGGACATGTGATTTGCTACGAATCAAGAAAATTGAATGAGCATGAAATCAATTATGTGACCCACGATTTGGAGTTGGTTTCCATAGTACATGCTTTAAAAATGTGGAGGTATTACCTCCTAGGTAGAATATTTGTGCTTATGACA
>ML794173.1:84047-136370 GCA_009831015.1 Picea engelmannii
ACTAATATTGGGATCCATGTCATTGCATTGGGATCTGTGACAACATAGTGGATGATGACTAGGATGCCACATCATCACTTTGTACACTTGTCAGCATATGGAGCATGCATGAGCCACTTGGAGGAATATTCTCACACATGTGGATGACTAGATGCGGTTATGAGGTGATTTTAGCACATTTTTCAAGGTATCCAACTTCAAGGGAAATTGTCTTTTGACGGGGTGTTGAGAATTCCACCAGCTCAATGCCATTAGATGCAGAATTGTTGTGGAATTTCCAAAATGGGGTCATAATAGAAAATTAGGAAAAAAATGACTAAATTATGCTACTACAGGAATTTGTTGCGTGAAAATTATCACCACGTTTAGAGCCGCACATGTGAATCCTCTAGAAGCTTCTAGAAGGGGTGCACCTCCTCTCTTTGACTAGTCCACTCACGTGTTTGAGTTGGTTGAGGTAGTTGCTTCATGATATATTAGATTACTGTCTCAAAATGGTTTTAGACCATAGTATTGAAAATGCTTCTTGTTTTAGTTCATGGTTTTACTTGAGCACATTGTATTGACACATGGTATTGTATTAGCACATGGTTTTTTGCTCATGGTTTTGGAGGCCTCTCTTCCTATAAAAGGAGGGAGCCTCCCTCATTTTTGCATGTTGGGTATAAAGTGAGAATACTTCTTGGCTAATTTGTGAGTGAGATATTTTATTTCTCGGTGATATTTTCCTATTTTTTTTTCATTTTTGATAAAAGTATTGGAATTTTTTAAGGAGCTAAAGGATAATTTGTCTAGAGAGCTACAAGCAAGCAAGGTATGAGTAGGAATTATATCTTGTTTCTTGTATTCAATTAGACTTAATTTATGTTATTAGGGATGAATGTATAGGGATTTATCTCTTTAACTTAGGTTGATCTAGTTTCTCTTTCATTACCTAGGGTTTGATTCTACTTTAAGATATAACCATCCTTGAAAGGTTTCTAAGGCTCTTGTTGTATCTTGATGCTCTTATAGACTCATTCATTGGTGTTATAAGACTTCAACACTTTTGGGAGGAAGGGGAAGCATTTCTAGGAAGTATAAGGACTCCATGCCCAATGGTAAGGCATCTTCATAATGGTTTCTCAAACATATTCTAAATATTTCCATCATTTCTTTTATTTATTTATTTTCATTATGATATAGGGTTTAAAAAGTTTTATTATTATCTAGATCATAGCTCAAGTGACATTTATCTAGATTAATATTTGAAACACTTGAAGCATTTGAAGGGTCGATTGTAATCTTGCTTAAGGGTTTTCATCTTTTGAATAAATCGACTAGGGATTAGTGCTTTGAGCATAAGTTTTTTATTAAGTATTTAGCACTATAACCTCAGAAGTACTAACTCTTTCATTTATTTAGGGTTTTTTTCTCATTGATACACATCTAATAGATCCAAGTGATTAGATTTAACTATGCATGCTTACTTTCACTTAAATTTCTCAAGTTTTGGTACCAATTAATTGAGGGTTTTCATTAAAGTTTTTTCCTACACACGTTAACTAAGTTTTTTCATTTTTTACTCGGGCATTAAAGTTTGTTTTTGTTCATTACATCTTTTACTTCAGCAATCTTATTAATTTTCATTTCACACATTGCTAAGTAAGTGGTTTTAAAATTAAATTTAGGACAACAATAATATGTGATGGTATTTTCATTAATGTTGATTTCCCCTTTTTATTTTATGCATTTAAAGTACAAAAAACACTCTTTAATTGGAGGTGGGAATTAATTACTAATTCTAGAAATTAAATCAGTGTCTTGTTCATTTATGAAAAATAAAATCTTGATGGTCATCTTGCTCATAATTTGTTAATTGGTACATGTGATGCCATTTTAAAATATGCTCCTTATGATGCATTAGTTGATTAAACATTGGCATATGCTTATCTTTCACTTATCTTCTCTTTGGAAATCATCTTATGGGAAATACTTCTTCAAGTTTATCTTAATCATTCACATTTAAATTTTATTTATGCACTTCATTTAATGAGCAATTTCATTATGGTTTCTTTATGAATGGATGGATGACGATCTTTTTGATGTTTGGGCTGCATCGGAAAGACATTATACTAGATTGATAATTAATAATATGATTATTAATTATTAAGCAATATTATTAATTATAATATTATTAATTATTAAGCAATATTATTAATTATAATATTATTAATGTAATAATATATTTATAATATAAAGTATAAATATAGTTATTACCCAAGGGACGCATCTCTTCATGGATGGTCACCATATGTTCTTTATATATAGAACACTCATCATTGTAATAAGATATTCATTCACATACAATATCATCTCTTATGAAAAATCAACATGGTATCAAAGCGGGACTGGGCTTGACTCCCTCACATGAGGGCCCAGGAAAACAAGAGTAGAGTAAAGTCTCGGGAGTGTTAAATTTATGGGTTTGTTGCAATCTCTATGTACAACATATTTACTTTTTACTCCTACCTTAATTATAGAAAGAATTCTATAAATTATGGTGGGTAGTAATTTCTAGTAAAAATGTCTAATTACCTAAATATGAGGAATGTACTACATATTTACTTCTACCTATATTTATGCAAAGAATCACATGAATTATGGAGGAACAATTTAACAAAGTCAAATACTATGTGGATGGATTATAACCAAATTAATCTTTGGGTAGTTACGAGAGGTATTCTGCAACTATTTATAAGAAAAAAAATAAAAAAATTCAAAGAGACATGTCTTTTTGGATCAATTTAATATTACTATAAAAAGACACAACAATAGACACACATATTTTTCTCTCTCACACGTGGGAAGTGATCTAAGGAAGAGGTCGAAGTTTCTAAGTAGTTGATATTTTCTGAGTGTAATTACTTAGTGATGTTCTAGAGTTTACTAAAGTAATATCATTGGAAGTAATTACCACTTGCAAAAAATTGTGCTTGTCTAATTTAACACTAAAAAATCAACATGGTTATCCGTATGACATCGAGCATATGATGGATGCATGTTAGTAGAATACGTATCATTTCAAGGGTCACTGTATATAGTTGTGCACAAGATAAATTGATCTCCTCTAGGAGATGTTTTTTGTTGTTCTTTTTTCTTGTTCTCGACACATCACAGCTAATAGCTCTGAGAAGGAGTCATAATGACATTCACGGGAAGAAACATGAAGCAAGAATATCCATAAATAGATTTGTTCACATCCATGTAATGAGGAAGAAAAGGAGATCAACACATGCAGAGGGATTAGATGACTCTGAAGACTATATAGCCTCAGAGAGAGTGATGGCTTTAGATGTTTTTTGCAAGAAACTGGATAGTCTCATGATGACATGTCGTAGCTATTAAAGAGCTACCCACCAACCCTAGATGCATGATATGAAGTCACTATGGATTTCCTGTGATGTGTATATTTGTGTGTCTGACAGCCAATGGTCATGAGCTCATGTGGATGGCGACAGTGTTAGAGTTTGTGTCGGATATAATACCTTACTCATTAAGATGGAGTGTTGAGATTTTAAGTAATTTGGTAAGTTATTCTTAAGTGTTAATGTTTCAAAATCGGGCTAACATTCTCTCGGGATTGGTCATGGTAATTTGACCAATGGAGAATGGACCTAGCATAGTCTTCTAAGGACATAAGACTCTAAGTGTGTGACTTTCAACATCTGGAAGGACTGAAATTCTTCTTGTGGCATAGATGGCAACCTAATCAGGAAGAATGGTCCTTGTAGTCATAGAACACTCTGTTGAGTACATGAAAATTGTGGGACACTCGGTGTGTGTTGGACAACTGAGAGGGGGGGGGGGGTGAATCAGTTGTTACCGTGCTTAAAAAATTATGCTTATTTTAAACTCTTTACAAAGCACTTAATGACAATCACAATAATGCAGGGAAATAAGAAATAGCACATTCAGCATCAGTCACACATATGAGATACACAAGGACAGATATTTCTTGAGGAAACCCGTAAAGGGTAAAAACCTCTTCTTCTTTATATGATAAGTAATCTTTACATTCTTTACATTCTCAGACATATGAGCACCAACTCATAATGAGGTTGCAACCTCTGTTTTGCAAGCTGCTACTTGTTGAGAGCACTAACTCATAATGAGGTTGCAACCTCTGTTTTGCAAGATGCTACTTGCTGAGAGCACCAACTCTCTAGTTTCTCTAGCACCAACTCCCCAAGTGTTCCAGCACCAACTGGATGGAAGCACCAACTTCCAATCATACAGACACCAACCTGTAAAACAGAGAACAATAATTCTCCCTTGCACCACCCTGCCACCCTTGTTTTTCTCATTGCATCTAGAAGGAAGCTACAACTCCCTGTGTTCAAGCACCCACTTGAACCTCTGAGGACAATAGTCCTCCCTAGCACCTCCCTACCACCCTGAAATATACATCTTTGTTACTAAAACTTATTACATTGATATAAAGTTCTTCAATGGATTACCAGTCTCATCACTGTTCTGCTACACTGCGCTGCATTGTCGGCATCACTGTCTTCTGCACATTCCTCTATGCTTTATGTCCTTCTTCCTTTATGCACTGTGTGCCAAGTCCATTTGATGCACCATTCCTCTGCTTTGTATTTCAGTTGCTGCACACTTCTCCTTTGGCATTGATGAATCCCTCTCAACAACAAAAACACCCATCTCTTCTCTATTCTACATACTTATAGTCTATGTGCCCCTTGTGCATGCTCTACCAACATCCTTCAGCATGCTCACTCATGTCGAGTACTCTACCTGTTCATCATGGTGACTCTTCATCTTCTCTGGAAATTAGTTCCATATGTCAATTACCTCTACAAACAGTCTTCATTCCACTGGTAGATCCCTAGAGACTCTTCAGCTCCTCTGATAATCACACAGAAGTCTCTTCGAGTCCTCTGGCAGAAACACTCAGTAGTTTCTAGCAGTTACACTGTTAACCTTTAACCTCCAAAGACCGCTTCAACAACAGAATCACCACTGATCGATTAACTATAAACAACAACGGTAGCCCTTTGATCATACTTAAATTCACCTGCACCGTTGGATGGAGTTCGTGGGGTCTTGCGATTAATTCATATGCCCACTGGCTGTGACCGTGCACTAAACAAAGTTTTAGTTTCGTGATCTCGCATCTCAGAATTCTTGTGACAGAAGATCTCGACACTCCAAGTCATGATCACCAAGACTCCGAGATGGAGCTTAGCACCACTAACTTCTTCCCCTCATGTGACCACCGACTATGACCATCGACTGCACCAAAAGGTACTTCATATTTCACAAACTTAAAAACTTTATTGACTCTGATCAACGGTCGAGATCTCTGATGATCTGATGGTCAAGATCTCATCGTGATCTCGCATATCACGATTCCTGTGATGAAGAGTCTTGATGCTCCAAGTCGCGATCACTGAGACTCTGAGATGGAGCTTAACACCACTAGCTCCTTCTTCCATCTTCCATATATGTAACCACTGGCTGTGACCACAGCCTTATTCAAAAACGCATTTCACACTTTCACATCTCGGGAATTCTGTGATGAGTCCTTTCGACTCTCCATGTCACGAACTCCGAAATAGAGCTTGGCTTTATCGCGATTTCTCCATTTTTCATTTTGCGAGTTGAAATGATGGAGCATCTCATGCCTTTGACTTTTCAGTCAGTAAAACGATCTTTCGACATGTGTCATCTGGATCCAACGGTCCACGACTGTCCTTGATGGATGGTCAGGATTCCTTCACAGTTTTGGAGAGTTGGATTGCTCTTGGTCTTATGATCAACATTCCACAATCCTTGGTGATATAACGGTACATATATTTTCGTGATGTCACATATCGTGAGTTTGAATCTCTTTCCTTCGGATTTCCCAATCTGCGAAACTCTGATACAACTTCTTCATGCCTGATCAACAATCCACAATCCTTGGTGATCTGACGGTCCAGATCGTTTCACGATGTCACATATCATGAGTTTGAATCTCTTTCCTTTGGATTTCCTGATCTATGAAACTCTGAAACACCTTCTTCATGCCTGATCAATGGTCTACAATCCTTGGTGATCTGACAGTCTAGATCTTGTCGTGATCTCGCATATCACAATTTTGAACCTCTTTCCTTTGGATTTCCCAATCTGCAAAACTCTAAAACAAAACCATTTTCATTCTTTGACGGGTTTCCTCCTTCTGAGCTTACATTGCTGATCTTGCCATTATTGTTGTGCTCCTGATCATGCTGATCTTCACCATATGATCATGTTGATCTTCTCCATCAATGACAAACATGCATACACTTGCACTCTGCACTATCTCTTCTGAGCTTATGTTGTCCCTGTTTTTCCATCGCTGCATTCTCTGATCTTGCCATCAATGACAAGCATACATGCCTGTAAACATGCCAACAATGTGCACATTGAAGAAAACTTTATATGGATTAAAGAAGGCACCCAGAGCATGGTATGATAGGATCATAAATTTTCTGATGAGCTTAGGATTTATAAACAACAATGAAGATCCTAACCTTTACTTTAATGTTGTGGATAATGGTCCAATAATACTATTGTTGTATATGGATGACCTATTTCTAAACAGGTGTGGAAAATCTCATCTCAGAGTGTAAGAGAAAAATTGGTTGCTGAGTTTGAGATGAAATATCTCAGGATGATGCATTATTTTTTGGGTCCCAAGGTATGGCAGAGATAGGATGAGATATTTTTGAATCAAGGGAATATACAGTAGAAATCCTGAAGAGGTTTGAGATGTTGGATTTCAAGGCAATTTCTACACCTATGGTATCAAATCTGAAGTTGTTGCAAGCTACGACTTTAGAGATTGTGGATGTTACTTTATACAAGTAGATGGTGGGTTCGTTGATGAACTTGGCAAACACAAGACCATATATATCTTTGTTGTGAACACCTTGAGTCAATATATGGAGCAACTCATGTAGGTTCATTTGGTCGCAACAAAACATGTGATGAGGTACCTTAAGGGTACATTAGATTATGGTCTCAAGTATGTGACAAACCATGAGTTCAGGTTATATGGATATTCAGATTGAGATTGAGACATAAGTATTCCTGATCGGAAGAGTACTTTGGCATATTGCTTCAGGCTAGGCTCCAATATGGATTCATGGAGCAACATGAAGGAGTTGTGTGTAGCACTCAGTATGGCTAAGGCAGAGTATGTGGTAGCATGTGCAACAAGTCGCGAAGAAGTGTGGCTTCGGAAATTGCTGACTATTGGACTAAATTTGACTTGAATTGGACTGAAGTTGATATTCAGTGCTTAAGAGGGAGTCATACAGTTAGTTCCAGAGGGAGTTGGGTACTACAGTAAGGAGCAGGAGGCTCAACCATATGCAGGAAGAAGTCAAGTGTGGCGCTTAGTACGACTGAATTTGAGTATGTGGAAACATGTGCAACAAGTCGTGAAGTAGTGTGGCTTCATAAATTGCAGACTATTGGACTGAATTTGACTTGTAGGTGATCTAAAAATGAAAAAAGGTTTGTGTGTACAAATTTGTAAGTGAAAAATTTATGTGACTTAGGAAATTGGATCAAGTTGCAAACACATAAAATTAATGAGTTTGTTTACTTAACATGAGAAACATAAACAGACATGAATAACCATAAAAAACAAGCACATAACATAGCAAAATGATAAAGGAGTTCACCCTTCTCTTGGGCTACATCTCCTGGTCCAACTTCCAATGGATCATTTTACAATGCTCAAAGTGTCAAAATTAGAGCTTCACAATGCTCAGAATATAAAATATATGGCTTCAATGGCTCCAGAATGTCCAAAAACCCCTAGTTGGGCTCTTCCTACACCTAGTTTGACAAAAAAATGGAGAAAATACACTTCCTGGAAGTTTTTTCCCAATAGCTTGTTGCACCTACTCACCAAAACACACCTCTGCCAAAAATGAACCTAGATCTGAGCATTTTCCATGCCAAAACCCATCACATGTGCCTGTTCCGCAATTTGGATGAATTTGTCACACCGTTAGAGTGTTAACACCTAACTCGACAGAGGTTCTAGTCGTATGCCCCCCATGTGGCCATGTGTTGGCACTAATTCTAGACCCGTTGGATAACCATTGTAAAGTCCACACCAAAGGTCATGTGGGTGTGTAACAGAGTATGTGATTGAGGGCTAGGACTAAGCCTTGACCCTTTTTCCACCCGAGCCAAGGTTTAATGCAATTTTAATTAATAGATTTAAACATAAGGGTTAAGAACCAATCATGGGTGGGATGGTATCCTGACCCTTGCCAAGTCTCCTCCCATGCCCATAGGTCGCGGGTTCAACCCTACTGGAGTCCAAAAAAAACTTTTAAACCATAACAAGGGGGTGCCACGTGGCGACCCCTAGATGGGCCACGTGGCACCTTTCAATTCTCCACGAACATGCCATGTTTCAACACCAAATTTGTCCTCAAAACCACTTGCCAAATCATATTGTCATGTCAACACCTACCATGTCAGTAGTATGGTCCCCTTTCCACGTCAGCAGCACGGTCTACACAGTCATCCTGTACGAACTGTGTGCAGTCGGTATTTTGTATGTTTGGTAAAGTGGACAGAATGTGATATATCAGCCATATAGACTCTCTTTGATCCCATTCAAGTTGTGTTTGGATCACGAGGATGAAATCTATGCAATGAATCCATTTTCGATCAATTTAGAGAACTTTTATTTTTGAGCATTTTTTGATCCCCTGGATCACTCCTCCCCATTGGGAAGCTTTTGGACCTCCAAAAGACTAGTTTCAGTCAATCTGAAGATGATATTACAGTTCCCTCACCTTTCCAACCTCAATCCATCTAGCTTTGCTTGGATTTGTGCCTTTAAGACCAACACGAAGGTATTCCACATTCCCTTGTTTTGAAGTTCTCATCTTTTTGTCAAGGATTGTATCCTCATGCATTTCTGAAAGATATTCTAGCAAGAAGTCATCTATAGAAGGAATCTAAACATTCTCTCCTTGATCATCAATCAAAGGAGGCTCACACAATCTCAAATTCTCAACGTTAACATCTGCATACATTTTCATATAAGGAGGCAAATCCAAACAGAAGGCATTGTTACCAATCTTTTCAAGAAACTTGAAAGGTCCATATCTAATTGGTTTCAATTTTTTACCTTCTCCTTTAAGCCTCTCTTTGATAATGTAAAGCCAAACTTCATCTCCAACTTGGAAATTGTGATCAACACGATGCTTGTCATGTCTTGTCTTGTACTTGGCTTGACTCTTTTCCAACTGTTCTTGTACCATTTGATGCACCAACTGAATTTGTTCAATGAAATTCTTTGCTCTATCAATGTCATAATGACCATCAATATCAATATCCTTCCCAAAGATAAAATATAAAGGATATTTTGGCAAATAAACAAAACATGCCTCAAATGGAGATGTTTGAGTCGATGAATGCTTAACCTGGTTATAAGCATGTTGAATATAGTGTAGGTGCTCATCCCAAAGATTAGGATGTTTGTTGCAATAACCATGAAGAATATGTACTATTATTCTATTCACCACTTATGTTTGACCATCAGTTTGTGGATGAAATGATGTGCTCTTTTTTAGCTTGGTTTTCATGAGTTCCCATAACCTTCACCAAAAGTTCCCAATAAATCAAGAATATCGATCATAAATAATGGATTTGGGAAACCCAAAATGTACCCAAATATGTTGAAAGAACATTTGTGTCGTTTGTTTAGTTGTAACTTGCTTCTTACAAGGCATAAAAATACACATTTTTCTGAAATGGTCAACCACAACATTAAAACAATCATGATTCTTTTTTGACATAGGTAGACCTCCTACAAAGTCCATGGAAATGATTTCCCAAGGATGAGAAGGAACCGGAAGTGGAGTATAAAAAACCAACTTTATATTTCTAGGCTTACTTGTAGTACATAAAGAACATCCTCTTACATATCTTGAAACACTTTCATTCATTTTAGGCCAATATAAATACCTTTGCAAATTAGCCATCGTCTTGCCTACAAGAAAGTGGCCAGCAATAAGAGAAGAAAGTGCTTCCCTTATAATGTTGACTCTTTCACCCTGTGGAATACATAGCTTTCCAAGATGATACAAAATCTTATCATGCACATGGTAATCCAATTCCTCAACTTGGTTAGAATGACACAAAGTTACATAAACCTCTTTAAAATCAACATCTAAAGAACAATGTTCAACATAGCTCTCACGCATGGTAGAATTATGCTTAAGAATAAGTGAAGCACTAACAATAGGCCTAGAAATCATATCAGGAACTTTGTTATAAATGTCTTTCTTATACCTGATAACCAAGTGGAATTGTTGTAGGAAACCCATCCATCTGAAGTGCCTTGCTTGTTGTAGCTTTGTTTGTCATTGTAAGTATTGCAATGGTTGATGATTTGTGTGAATGATAGTTTATTTTCCCAACAAATAATGTTTCCATTTTTTCACACTTTGCACCAATGCATACATCGCCTTATCAGATGTAGGATAATTAATCACATCACCATTAAAATTTTCAGAATGAAAAAAAATGGGCTTACCATGTTTCAACAAGACTACTCCCATTTCATAGTTACTTGCATCTATTTGTATCTCAAATGGATGTCTTAAATTAGGAAGTGAAAGAACTTGATTTGAACTAATCTTCTCCTTCAATGCATCAAAATATTTTTGTAGCTTGCCTCCCCATTGGAAAACTTTCTTGATGCTTGTCACTACATGTAATGGAGATGCAATTGAAGAGAAGTTGGCAATAAACTTTCTGCAATATTGGGATTCTCCCAAAAAACTTCTTACCTCTGTCACATTGTTGGGCTTGGGCCAATACAAAATGAGTTTAACCTTGGAAGGATATATTTTCAGTTCTCCTCCTCCAAAAATATGTCCCCGGTAAATAAGTGAGGTCTTTCCAAACTCACATTTAGAAATCTTCAAAAACAAATTTCATTTCTTCAAGACATCTAAAACATGCTTTACATGCATAACATGCTCCTCACGAGATTTGATAAATATCAAAATGTCATCCAAGTAGACAATTACACAATCATCAAGAAAAGGCCTTAAAACATCATTCATAACTCTCATGAATGTAGCAAGAGCATTACAAAGCCCAAATGGCATAACCATCCATTCAAACAAACCTTGCTTTGTTTTGAAAGTTATCCTACATGTGTCTCCTTCAAAAATCCTAATCTAATGATATCCACTTCTCAAATCCAACTTAGTAAAATACTTAGCATCTTTCAATTGATCAAGAAAATCATCAATTCTAGGAAGAGGATAATGATTCTTTATAGTAATCTTGTTAAAGGCTCTGAAATCTACACACAAGAGACATGTACCATCTTTCTTTGGTACTAAAACAATCGGTGACCCACATGGTGATGTGCTTGGCATGATAACTCCCTTTTCAAGCAACTCTTGGATTTGTTTTTTTAATTTCAACATTCTCCATGACTTACATCCTGTACATACCAATGTTTGGAAGAGGACAATCTTGCTGCAATTGAATCTCATGTTGGATACCCCTTTTAGGAGGCAATCCTTTTGGTTCCTAAAAAATCTCATAATATTGGTTAACAACCTCATATAAATCAGATTTTAACTTTGCATCACAACCTTGGAAATCTTATTTTTCAACATTGTCTTTGGGTTTGATCATCAAGAGTACAAAGTTCTTACTAGCATTGACTAATCTCTTCATTTGTCCAACATTTACAAGTGACAAATTCAACTTCTTTGTATGTTCTCTAAATATGTACTCAACTCCTTTTTAAACAAATGATATTTGTTCTCATGACGATGAAAGATGGCTCTCCTATCATATAAATATGGGCTTCCCAACACAATACCACAAATATCCAATGGAATAACATCAAGCTCTACCTCATCTATAAATTTTGCAATGATGGAAAATTGAAGTTTACATCTTCTTGTGACATGCAATTTGGCATTGTCACATATCCATCCTAGAGGATATGGTTTAGGATGAGGATTAGTTTCCAAATGAAATTTCTTAACAATGTCTTTAGATATGAGGTTTGCTTGAGATCGACTATCAAAAAGAGTATCTATCTTGGTATGCTTTGAAATAACCCTTATGTGGAAAATATTTATTCTTTTTTTTTCCTGTTGAGTTTCATTGAGGCTACTACTTGAAGAAATAGTACTTGCAATAGAATCCTTACCTTGAAAATTCATGGTTGTAATTTTCGTTTCATCTCTTGAATCAGAACCTAAATCGTGTTGTGTAGTTGCATCAATCTTCGATTTAGTTTTGTTGTTGAAATTTTCGGGTCTCTTTTCAGGATGAAGTTTCCAACAATGGTCTTTATCATGGTCATCTTTTGAACAATGTTTACAAGTGAGTTTTTCTCCCTCTTTCCTAACTGAAACATTCTTCTTTCCATTTACTTTGAATTTCTTCTTTCCTTTGTCTCCATTATAAAATGGTTGCTTGCTTCCCTCTTGAGGTTCATTCCTCCCTCTTTCTTCCAAATGAGTTGCATGTACACACAATTCATCTAGATTTGTAGGGTTAAACATAAGTATTATGTGTCTCAAGTAGCTATGCAATCCTCCAATGTATTTGAGTAAATTTTCTTGAGAAGATAAATCTATACCCAAAATCAAAGCTCTTCTTCTAAATTCTTGAGTGTAGCTTTGCACACTTTTCTCTTTATTTTGTCTAAAATTTTGCCAATCCATAATATATTTATGCATGTATGCTAATGGATAAAATTGCCTTTTATGTGCAACAATAAAATCACTCCAAGAGGATAAAACTTTACCATGCTTTTTCATGTCCTCTTGAGTCTTGGCTTCCCACCAAATGAGTGTTGCACTTTTCAATCTAAGAGAAGCAAGTTGAATATTAGTTTCATCATATTTGATTCTTTGTATCCTACAATACACTTCAATCTGACGAATCCATTTATCCAATTTCTCATCATTTACCTCTCCATTGTACATAGGAAATTCAAACTTAATATCAAGCTTAAGCAAAGGAGTTTGTGGAGGAATTTTATCATGTTCTTTTGGAGAATTTGGAGGTGGTTGTGAAATGGTAGAAGAAGTGGAAGATGGACATGAAGGAGGTGGAGTATCACCATTCCCTACATTTCCTTTTGGAGTTTTATCACCACTATCTTCATTACCTCTTGGAGGATTTTGGATTTCACCTTGCAACCTTGCATTCCTTTCTTCAAATAAAACCTTCACCATTTCTGACATATCATAAAAATATTTTCTAAAAGTTTCATCTTCTGAAGTAAGAGTTTCATGACTGTCCTCATGAGCCATACTTGGTGAATGCCTCCTTGAAGCTTAATTTGAATGTAAAGTTCTCCTTCTTGAAAGTTGAGAACTTGGCTCTACAAGTTGACCTTCTCGTATTTTTATCTTCAACCTTGTAAGCATAAAAAAAAAAAACACTTGCAAACAATCAAACTTTTAAAAACCTTTTCTTTGATACCAACTTGATCTGAAAATTAAAAAAAGTTTGTGCGTACAAATTTGCAAGTGAAAAAGTTATGTGACTTAGGAAATTGGATCAAGTTTCAAAAACATAAACTTAATGAGTTTTTTCACTTAACATGAGCAACGTAAACAGACATAAACAACCATAAAAAACAAGCACATAACACAACAAAATGATAAAGGAGTTCACCCCTCTCTTGGGATACATCTCCTGGTCCAACTTCTAATGGATCATTTTCATTAATGCTCAAAGTTTCAAAATTAGTACTTTACAATGCTTAGAATACAAAAAAGATGGCTTCAATGGCTCCATAATGTCCAAAAACCCCTAGTTGGACTCTTCCTGCACCTGGTTTGGCAAAACAAATGGAGAAAATACACTTCCTGAAAGTTTTTTTCCAATAGCTTGTTGTACCCACTCGCCAAAACTAAACCTGGCTCCGAGCGTTTTCCGTGCCAAAACCCAACACGCATGCTCGTTCCACAATTTGGGTGAATTTGTCACACCGTTAGAGCGTTAGCACCTAACCTGACAAAGGTTCTGGTCGTATTCCCCCCATGTGGCCACGCGTTGGCATTAATTCCATACCCATTGGATAACCATTTGAAATTATGCGCTAATGTTCATGTGGGTGTGTAACGAAGTATGCGACCAAGGGCTAGGGCTAAGCCCCAACCCTTTTTTATCCTGAGCCAAGGTTTAATGAAAGTTTAATTAATAGATTTGAACATAAGGGTTAAGAACCAACTGTGGGTAGACTGGTAGCCCAACCCTTTCCAAGTCTCTGCCCATGCCCAAAGGTCATGGGTTCGACTCTACTGGAGTCTTAAACAAACTTTTAAACCATAACAAGGGGGTGCCACATGGCACCTTTCCATTCACCACAAACATGCCACATGTTAGCACCAGATTGGTCCTTGAAATCAATTGTCAACTCAACTTTCTATGTCAGCACCTACCATGTTAGTATTATGGTCCCCTTTCCACGTCAGCATTACAGTCTTCACAGTCAGCCTGTACGGACTGCGTACAGTCGACATTTTGTATGTTTGGTAAAGTGGACAGAACGCGATATCTCAATCATACGGACTCTGTTTGAGCTTGTTCAAGTTGTGTTGGGATCGTGAGGACGATATCTACGTAATGAATCCATTTTTGAGCAATTTGGAGTACTTTTATTTTTGAGCATTTTTCGATCCCCTGCATCAGTAGGTAAGACCTACAAGAATAGGATGATGAGACTTGTTCTAGAGGACAAGTGTTGAAGTCAGCAGGTTGAATATTTAGTTGATATCCAGTGCTCGAGAGGGAGCTGGACGGTCAGTTCCAGAGGGAGTTGGGTACTACAGTAAGGAGTAAGAGGCTCCACCGGATGCAAGAAGCAGTGATGTGTGGCACTCAATATGAATGAAGTTGAGTATTTGGCATCATGTGCAGTAGTAGTGTGGCTTTGAGAACTTATGTCTGGGTTTTTTGGTCTTGGACTAGAGGCGACATGCATTTGGTGTGACAACTAGAGTTGCATGAAGTCATCAAAGAACCCCATGGTCTATGACAGGTCAAAGCATATCGAGATAAGATATTAATGTATCAAGGATATAGTGCAGAAGGGATCAATGAGGCTCAAGTTTTGTGACTACATAGGATCAAGTTGTAGACGCATTTACCAAGATGTTGTCGAGGATGAAGTTTGAGTACTTCAGGGACCAGCTTGGTGTGGTCTCTCTTAAGAGGGACTGTTCTCATCTAACATGAAAAAGGGATGGCACTGAGACATGTGGAACTAATCTAGCATGAAAAAGAGTTGGCACTGAGTATTCTCATCCAGCATGAAAAAGGGTTGGCACTGAGACAGGTGGAACTCATCCAACATGAAAAAGGGTTGGCACTGAGACATGTGGAACTCATCCAGCATGAAAATGGGTTGGCTTTGAGTGTTCTCATCCAACATAAAAAAGGGTTGGCATTGATGTAATATCCCTAGGATGAACCCAATTATAAATGTACTTAATATGGTGAGTTGTTTGATATCATTTTTTTATGCACCTTTCATGGCATAGTGCACGC
This sequence comes from Picea engelmannii, assembly GCA_009831015.1. Classification (NCBI taxonomy): domain Eukaryota; kingdom Viridiplantae; phylum Streptophyta; class Pinopsida; order Pinales; family Pinaceae; genus Picea; species Picea engelmannii. The sequence continues at coordinate 99,648 of ML794173.1, forward strand.
ATGTAATGCGCAGTAAAATGATGAAGTATGCACATTCCAGGATACCGCACGCAACAACTTAAGTGTGCGTGATTTTTAGGCTAGGGATCCTTTGTGTATATGTTGTGTTTTATAGGCTGGTGAGTCAGTTATTATAAGCTAGGATGCTTATGTTTTGATTAGGCTGGAGAGCCTAGATGTTAAAGGTGAGTGCGCCTATTTTTGTATATGTCTCATAATTAATATAAAATACATCGTTGCGCACAAACTGACCATGAGAAAAGAGTATGGGGGACTAAAATCCACTAGTTAGGGAAAGGGTAGGGAATAAAGGTTAAGGAAAAGGGGCTAAGCTAGGGAGCTTAAGACAAAAATGAATATTATATTCATATTTCTTAAATCATAAAGTATGGATAATTATTTTATCCTGAGTTCCAAAGTTGGGGACAAGTGGGCCAAAGTAGCTCCCAACATGACAAGTGTCAAGTTGGGGACATGCATACATATTGTTTGGACTTATTTCATTTTCCATCATTCTGACCATCATTCTTTCCATCATTCCATCCATCATCCAACATTCCATGAGAATTCACACACCCATTGAGCTATCCTCCATACCTTCATGTCACTGTACCTGAACCTGTATGCATAGCCATATTTGATCGTGTAGTTGGTTAGCCTGGGAACTGGACTGAAGAAGCGAGTTGTCAGGCCTATGGGATATTGAAGAGATGGGTTGTCAGGCCCATGAGAAAATTCTCTCTAGGTGAGAGAATTGTTGGGAATTAATTTCCTAAAGGTGCTAAACTGTAGCTACAGTGCTCTGAGACTTCCTGTCCGGCCTGTTGCTGAAACTCGGAAAGGAAGTGGGGCAGCCAAAGGATTGTTGAGTAGAGAAGGGGCACACTTCCTGGGGTGGGACATGCATGTGGGGAATGAGGGATTGTAGGCTGTTAGTTTGAGTTGGAACCTGTGATGAAGTCTTTCCTGTTGTCTGAGATAGTCAGCCTGGTTAGGAATCCCTTTACCTGAGTGGAGTTTGGTCCTATATCGGGGGTGACACACTGATGAGAGTGATGAGTAGTGTGGTCTAAGGCTGGGAGGTTCGTGGAAGGTATGCATGCAATTGGTAATATTCTTTCCAAGATAAGTGTCAATTTTGTGATAAATTTACATGTTGCATTATCATTTACGTGTTTACTTTTATGGATTTGTCTTATGAGTGGTTATAAATGTCTTTATATTTATGGGTATTGCTTGTATATGTTGTATGTATATGTTTACTGTTATTTTAGTATAAATCTGTGAATTTACAGTATGCATTTGTCTGTTTACGTTTATATATAAATTTTCACAAGAGTTCTGTGTGTATATATTTTAATTGCATGCAATTCGAAAAATTTATGTGGCATAGCTCAAATGGATGTAGGGTATGTTACAGTATGTTCCGCATAGATAATAAAAGTGTTCTCTCATGTAGCCTACCTCGGTGTGGGTGGTCGAGGATGTTACAATATGGTATCAGAGCTTCAGTTTTCAACACTGAGCCTGGATGGGTCGAACAAGTTGAGTTGAAGCGAAATTTCACAGAAAATTTATTTCGAAGTGGCCAAATTTCAAGTTGCAGAGCATCTATGGTAAAAAGTAACAGTGATTGTGTGGAATTGGGAAAAGGCCCCAATTTTCATTGTTAAATTCGTGGCAAAATTAAGAAATTCGCCCATGCAGTGAGATATTCTTGATGTAATATCTGTTCTACCAAATTCAGACCTGGAATTGGTCGAATTTGAAGTTATAGTGAAGCCATGACAGATGGAGTGAGATTCGTAATTAAAATTCTCAATTCGTGAATGGAGTTTGGGAAAAATATGTTCCAAAAATGTCGACTCACAACGATTTGTTGTTGCAAAGGTTGAACTGGTGTTGTCGGGGTGAAATTGAACAAATTTCATAGTTGCAGAATTCCTATGGTAGAAATTGGGAAAAAGTTAAGAAAAAGCCCCAATTTCTGTAGCGGAATTCACGAGGAATTGATGCGCATAAAAATGAATGTGCACAGGTGGGCGCACTAAAAATGCATGATGCGCATTAAAAAGTTGTAATATGTAAAAATTTGGCGTCGCATGGAAAAACATTGGTGTGTTGGTGCGCACGCTAAATTTTGGCATCATGCGGAAAAACATTGGTGTGCTGGTGTGCACGCTAAATTTTGGCACCGTGCAAAAAAATGTTGGTGTGCGGATGCGTGTGCTAAATTTTGGCGCTGCGTGGAAAAATGTTGGTGTGTGGGTGCACATGCTAAATTTAGCATTGTGTGATGTGTATGCACATAATAAGATGTGCGTGGTGTGCACACACATAATAATGGTGCGTGAGGTGTGCGCAGTATTGGCAGAGCGCTAAGGAGTTTGGTTGTTTCACACGCAATATGAGTATATGTTGTCGCGCGAAAGTTTAGTTAATGGTGCACGCAGAGTATTGGTGCGTAGTGGGGGCGTACTAAAATTTGGCATGAAGTAGCGCATAGAGTGAAATGTGTGTGGCATATCAGCACACGATACAAAAACTGCACGCAACAGGTAATAGTGCAAGAACCAAAAACTGCACACGGTGGATATTGGTGCGCGACACAAAAGTAGTGGGCACTAGTTATTAGCGCGACAGAGAAGTGATGCATAGTGGTTAAAGGTGCGCGAAGCACGATTTACCTTGTGGTGTTGCTGCGAATGATAAATATGGGTGTACAGGTTGAAATTTGTGCACACGAAGTCGTTTGGATGGTGAACAACATCGGAAAACCAGGGAATTTCCGCGACATTTTATACTATTCGAACGTCATCTTTTTGCAACGCGTTTTTGAGGGCCTTAACAACGTTTTTAGCTACTCGAAAACCATGAGAAAAGAGTGTGCCAAGGCACACTCTATCTTGGAAACTCAAATAAAAGAGCTTAGAGAGAGCTTTCTAATGGTGTAAATTGTTCGTCAAACGGAGCTTTTATGAAAAAGTTACAACACAAACAATGGAGGGTAAATTTGAAGACCCATCTAACTTCCAAGAGCCATAACTTTCTTGTCTAGAATCAGATTGAGGCGCAGGAGTAGTTAATGGAAATATATGGAACCATAGAAGACAGTACCAGAGCTCGATTAATTATGGGCATGTTAAAAATGTTAAAATGGAAAAGAAGGTACCTGTAGCATTCCAAGCCAAAAACATGAATTGGCCTAGAACTTCAACAGGTTGGAACTAACAGCCAAGAACCCAAAAAAACGTGAAACTTGGATAGAGTGTCCAGAATATGTATATGGGGAAACCCAATTGAGATCCTATGAAAATTCCAAAGGAGTAGGTGTGAAATTCCATAATTATAGCGGAGAGTTCCGCCCAGTTGAAGTGTGAACAGAAAAATTAATGGGAAATTTTCAAATAACCATAACTTTCTGCTCAAGACTCAGAATTGAGCATGGGAGAAGGTGTTGGAAAGTGGAATCTAAATATCCACCCAAAAAATTGATCTGGGCACTCAATTTTTCAGGAAATCAAAAGAAATAATTCTGATATATTATTGAACCAAAATGGTTCATATTTTTCATGAATTGTTGAAATAGTTAGCCTGATAATTTTTTGTTGGCTGCACATTTTGCAGAGTTAACAACAACTAGATCAGATCATGATCAGCATAAATTCCATAGTAATGGAAGAGGCATAGGGGAATTACAACCAAGAATATGAAATCAGGGGGATGGATGTCCATTTGGGCATTGAAGGAACAAAATCCAATGGACATGGAGAAGGAAGAGATGAAAATATGAATGTGGTAGAGACCATTAAAAGTTTGCAGAAGGATGTCCAAAGCCATAAAGCTGATAATGAAAGGCTTATGAGAGCCAAGGAGCAGCAGGATGACTTCAACATGAATTTAATGCAGAGCTTGAACATAATAGAAAAGAAATTGGATAAAGAGAGTGGCTCAAGCAAATCTAGAAGTCACGAGCCTCCTGGTGAGAAAATAAGAACACGAAGTGTTAGAAGACATCACCATCACTCCCCAAGGCATTCCAATAAGAAGGAAAATAGAAGCTCAAGTCCATCCCCTGTCAGGAAGCATAAGAGGCCTAGGGTGGATGAGCTATGAGGAGAAATGAACAAAATCAAACCTCCTACATTTGATGGTGAGCACAAAAAGGATGAATATGCAGAGACATGGTTGTTGGGCATGAGAAAGTATTTTCAATTACATAATTATTCTTCTCATGCAGAAGGTAGAATTGCCATCTATCAACTCAAGGGAAAGGAATCCATGTGGTGGGATCAACTTGTGCAGGTGAAACACATTAAAGAGAAAAGTGTTACTTGGAGGGAATTAAAGAAGTATTTTGAGAAGATATACTTGACTAAGAGATATTATGACAAGAAAATGAAAGAGTTATTTGAACTCAAACTTGGGAGTATGACCATAGATGAATATGAAAGAAGGTTTTTAGAACTGTTGAAGTATGTCTCTTTCATCAAGGACGAGACAGTTAAGATTCAGAGGTATTTGAGTGGATTTTCATCATTCATCAGTGAAAAAATACAATATGATGGTCCCAAGAAGTTGGAGGAGACCATAAGGCGAGCTAAATGCCTATATGATCAGAAAAAAGCAAGGCCAACTTTCCAAAAAGCTTGGGAAGACAAAAAGAGGTTCAATATGGATCAAAGGAAGAAGGGAACTAAGCCACCATTCTTCAGAAATAATACTCAGGGACAACCAACTTCTAGAGAACCCAAAATGATTGAGACAAGGAGTCAAAGGCCAAGGCAACCACCTATTTAATGTTGGGGTTGTAAAGGAGATCATATGTTCAGAGATTGTCCCCACAGAGGTGAAAAATTGAGGAATGTCCACAATGTACAACAAGCTGAATCAGTGGAGGACATGGGTAGAAATGTACCAAGGATCTATGCAACCTTGGAAAACAAGCAAGCAGAGTATCAGTCACATATGATTGAAGTGGAAGGCATGATCAACAACCAAACCATTGTTATTTTAATTGATTCATGAGCTAGTCATGGTTATATAGATCCTAAGATGGTGGAAAGTTTTCATTTTCCAAGAAGCAAGCATGGAAAATATTGGTTGGTGCAGCTGGCTACCGGAGCCAAAAGAAAAGTTAATGAGATGGTTAAGTCATGTCTCATGGACATGAATGGACTGAACACCAGGGCAGATTTTAACATCTTGCCTTTAGGTTCTTATGACTGTCTAATTGAAATGGATTGATGGGACCAACATCATGTTATCCTAGACTATCATAACAAGGAATTCACTTTCTTGGTTGAGGAAGGGATCCTAAGGAAAGTGCAGGGAATTCCCAGGGCAGTAACCATCAGATAAATTTCAGCGTTACAGCTAAAGAAATGTTACAGAAAAGGGTGTCAAATATTTGCAGCTCATATGGAAGAGACACCTAAAGATAAGGTGCCAAATTTGGAATATTGTGTAGTCTTGGAAGATTTTGAAGATGTGTTTAAGGAATTACCAGGACTACCCCCAAAGAGAGACATTGATTTCTCTATAAATTAATGCCTGGAGCAGCTCTAGTGTCAAAGACTCCTTATAGAATGAGTACACTAGAGCTGAAGGAGTTGCAAATGCAGCTTGAAGAACTTCTGAAGAAGGGGTATATATGCCCAAGTGTGTCACCTTGGGGTGCCCCAGTCTTGTTCATGAAGAAGAAAGATGGGACATTAATATTGTGCATTGATTTCAGACAGTTGAATAAAGTGACTATGAAGAACAAGTATCCTCTACCAAGGATTGATGATCTCTTCAATCAATTGAAGAATCAAAAGATCTTTTCAACGATAGATCTCAGGTCAGGATACCATCAGGTAAGGATTAAAGAGGAAGACATCAACAAGACCACCTTCAGGACAAGGTATGGTCATTATGAGTTCATAGTGGTGCCATTTGGGTTGTCAAATGCACTAACTGTTTTTATGTGCTTAATGAATGGTGTTTTCCGAGAATATTTAGACAAGTTGGTCATTGTATTTTTGGATGACATTCTTATATAATCCAAGTTAGAAGAAGAGCATGAGCATCATTTGAGGATTGTGTTGCAATTATTAAGGGAGCATCAATTGTATGCCAAATTGAGCAAGTGCTCATTTTATCAGAAGAAAATTCATTATTTGGGACATATCATTTCAAAGGATGGGATAGCAGTGGATCCTGAGAAGATAAAATCCATTAGAGAATGGTTAGTGCCAAAGAATGTGATAGAGGCCAGATCATTCATGGGCCTTACAGGCTACTATAGGAGATTTATTGAAGGATTATCAAAGATTGTACACCAAATCACTTCCTTACAAAAGAAGAGTGTGAAGTTTCAGTGGACATTGGATTGTGAAAAGAGTTTCCAACACTTGAAACAATTATTGACAAGTGCTCCAATACTAAGAATTGGAGACCCAAATGAAGACTTCATTGTTTGCACAGATGCATGTAAAGAAGGACTTGGTGGAGTCCTTAGTCAAAATGGGTGTGTTATATGTTATGAATCAAGGAAGTTTAAGGAGCATGAAAGACACTATGCCACTCATGATTTGGAGTTGGTAGCCATAGTGCATGCCTTGAGGAAATGGAGACACTACCTCATGGGGAAAATTTTTGAGCTAAGAACAGACCATAATGGTATAAAATATTTATTTGATCAACCAACTCTAAATGCTAGGAAAAGCAGATGGTTAGAATTTCTAAGTGAATATGACTTTGATATAAAGCATATCAAGGGGAAAGAGAACAAAGTGGATGATGCACTCAGCAGAAGAGTGCATGAATTTCATTTTATAGCCATTAGCATGTACCAATCAGATTTGAAACACAGAATTTTAGAGGCTGCAAAATTAGATTTGCAATACAAGGAATTAGTGGAAAAATTACAACAAGTTAATTTGCAGCAGAAAATGGAAGAATATAAGCTTGACAATGATGAAATTCTCATGTACAGGGGAAGAATTTATGTACCAAATTCTCAGGAATTGAAAAATATGATATTGGGAGAAATGCATAATGTACCTTATGCTGGGCACCTAGGTTATCAGAAAACTATTGCAGCTGTCAAGAGACAATATTATTGGCCATGCATGAAGAAAGAGGTTGTTGATTTTATTGCCAAATTTTTGGAATGTCAAAAGGTAAAGGCTGAGCATAGACACCCATCTAGTTTGATACAACCATTACCCATTCCTAAGTGGAAATGGGAAGTTGTAACAATGGATTTCATCACCAAACTGCCTAGAACAAACAAACAACATGATTATATCATGGTAGTGGTGGATAAGCTTACTAAAGCTGCCCATTTTATTCTAGTTAAGCTCACTCACAAGGCATCCAACATTGTTGATGTTTATATGAAAGAAATTGTTCGATTACATGGCATACCCAAGAAAATTGTGTCTGACAGAGATCCAAAATTTACCTCAAAATTTTGAAAGGGATTATTTAATGGATTTGGAACAAATTTGAATTTTAGTACAGCTTATCATCCAGAATTAGATGGACAAATAGAGAGGGTGAATCAAGTGATTGAATATATGTTAAGGATGTATGTGATGGATAAACCATCAAAATGGGAAGACTACCTACACTTGGTAGAGTTTGTTTATAACAATGGGTACCAAGCATCTCTAAAGATCATCCCATTTGAGGCACTTTATGGCAGAAAGTGAAACACACCGGAAAGTTGGGATAACCCAGCAGATAGAGTAGTGGCTGGGCCAGATTTACTCAGGGAACTGGAGGACCAAATGTTGAAAATAAAACAAAATTTAAAGGTTTCCCAAGACAGGAAAAAAAGCTATGTTGATAAGGGAAGAACTCACGGGGAATTTAAAGTTGGGGACCATGTATTCTTGAAAGTGAAATCCAACAAAAGTTCCCTTAAGTTGGGAAATTGTTCAAAGTTGGCAGCTCACTATTGTGGACCGTTTGAGATCCTAGAGAGGATTGGTCCAGTAGCTTATATGATTTCATTGTCTGCATCTATGTCTGTTCATAATGTATTCCATGTATCATTACTCAAGAAATATATACCTGATGCTAATCATGTTATTGATTGGAATGTGGTTCAGGTGGAGCAAGAAGGTGTTTTTCAAGTGCATCTCGTACACATTCTGGATCAGAAAATCAAATAGCTCTGGAATCGATCCATAGGGCTTGTAAAGGTCCAATGGACCTGGTACGGTCATGAGGATGCAATGCGGGTAGAATACCTGCATCTTTTTGAGGATTTTGGGAAATTTTGTTGTATGTGTTTACATAATGCAATGAGGACAATGCATAAATAAGGGGAGGGGATTGTAATATCTCTAGGCTGAACCCAACTGTAAATGTAAATGAAAATTTACTTTAGCTAGTGATTTGTATGATATCATTTTTGTATGCACCTTTCATTGCATAGTGCGTGCATGTACTGCGTAGTAAAATGATGAAGTATGCACATTCCAGGATATCGCGCACAAAAACTTAAGTGCATGTGATTTTGAGGCCAGTGAGCCTTTGTTTATATGTTGTGTTTTATAGGCTGGAGAGCCAGTTATTATAAGCTAGGATGTTTATTTTTTTATTAGGCCAGAGAGCCTAGATGTTAAAGGCCAGTGCATCTATTTTTGTATATGTCTCATAATTAATATAAAATACATCGTTGCGCATGGACAGAACATGATAAAAGAGTATGGGGGACTAAACTCCACTAGTTAGGGAAAGGGTGGGGGCTAAAAGTTAAGGAAAAGGGGCTAAGCTAGGGAGCTTAATCCAAAAAGGAATATTATATTAATATTTCTTAAATCATAAAGTATGGATAATTATTTTATCCTAAGTTCCAAAGTTGGGGACAAGTGGGCCAAAGTAGCTCCCAACATGACAAGTGTCAAGTTGGGGACATGCATACATATTGTTTGGACTTAGTTCATTTTCCATCATTCGGACCATCATTCTTTCCATCATTCAATATTCCATGAGCATTCACACACCCATTGAGATATCCTCCATACCTTCACGTCATTGTACCTAAACCTATATTCATAGCCATATCTAATCGTGTAGCTAGTCAGTATGGGAGCTGGACTGAAGAAGTGGGTTGTTAGGCCCATGGGATATTGAAGAGACAAGTTGTCAGGCTCGTGAGAAAATTCTCTCTGGATGAGAGAATTGTTGGGAATTAATTTCCTGAAGGTGTTGAACTGCAACTACAGTGCTTTGAGACTTCATGTCCGGCCTATTGTTGAAGCCTAGAAAGGAAGTGAGCCAGTCGAAGGACTGTTGAACAGAGAAGGGGCACACTTCCTGGGGTGGTACAGGCATGTGGGGAATGAGGGACTGTAGGTTTTTAGTTTGAGTTGGAACCTGTGACAGAGTCTTCCCTATTGTCTGAGATAGTCAGGATGGTTAGGAATCCCTTTACCTGGGTGGAGTTTAGTCCCATCTCGGGGGTGACACACTACTGAGAGTGATAAGCAGTGTGGTCTAAGGCTAGGAGGTTCATGGAAGGTATGCACGCAATTGGTGATATTATTTCCAAGATAAGTGTTAATTGTGTGATAAATTTACATGTTGCATTATCATTTACGTGTTTACTTTTATGGTTTATCTTATGAGTGGTTATAACTGTCTTTACATTTATGGGTATTGCTTGTATATGTTGTATGTATATGTTTACTATTATTTCAGTATGAACATGTGCATTTACAGTATGCATTTTTCTGTTTACGTTTATATATAAATTTCTACAATACTTTTGTGTGTATATATTTTAATTGCATGCAGTTCGAAAAATTTATGTGGCATAGCTCAGTTGGATGTTGGGTATGTTATAGTATGTTACACAGAGAGAATAGAAGTGTTCTCTCATGTACCCTGCATCGATGTGGGTGGCCGAGGACATTACAACTAAGACTTGTGGAACTCATCCATCATGAAAAAGGGTTGTCACTGAGTGTTCTCATCCAACATGAAAAAGGGTTGGCACTGAGACAGGTGGAACTCATCCAACATGAAAAAGGGTTGGCACTGAGTGTTCTCATCCAACATGAAAAAGGGTTGGAACTAAGATGGATAGAATTCATCCAGCATGAAAAAGGGATGGCACTGAGTGTTCTCATCTAGCATGAAAAAGGGTTGGCACTGAGACAGGTGGAACTCATCCAACATGAAAAAGGGTTGGCACTGAGTGTTCTCATCTAGCATGAAAAAGGGTTGGAACTGAGACAGGTGAAACTCATCCAGCATGAAAAAGGGCTGGCACTGAGTGTTCTCATCTAGCTTGAAAAAGGGATGGAACTGAGATAGGTGGATCTTAGCCAGCATGAAAAAGGGTTGGCATTGAGATAGGTGGATCTCATCCAGCATGAAAAAGGGATGGCACTGAGACCAAGGGTGCACATGATTAGGTACTAATGCATTGCAGGGTAGTGGATGTATTGGGGACATGTTGTAGTTATTTGAGAACTACCCACAGGACTTAGATGCATTGTCGGTGAAGTCACAAGGGTGCACATAATGAGTTACATATGCATTACGAGGTAATGGATGTCATGGTGACATGTTGAAGCTATTTGAGAGCTACCCACAGGTAATATTCAAAGGTAATCTTCAGAGGTAGTCTTGGCATAATGTAGAATGTCTCCCTCTCTAAGAGGGAGTGTTGATGTTTGGGAAGCATCAGAAAGACATTCTACTAGATTGATAATTAATAATATGATTACTAGTTATTAAGCAATATTATTAATTATAATATTATTAATGTAAAAATATATTTATAATATAAAGTATAAATATATATAATAAAGTATAAAGTATATTTATATTATATTATATATATATATATATATATATATATATATATATAATATAATATAATATAATATAAAGTATAAATATATTTATTACCCAAGGGACGCATCTATTCATGGACGGTCACCATGGTCACCATATGTTCTTTATATATAGAACACTCATCATTGTAATAATATATTCATTCACATACAATATCATCTCTTATGAAAAATCAACAGATCTAAGCACTTTATGAGTTCAATCTAAGCTCAATTTTTCTCCCAGAATTCTTTCATTGTTTTAGGCCATTTATGAGCAACATTTCACCCTCTCGAACATTGCTACAACACTCATAATTTAATATGGTTTGGGGATGGTTTCATGAACATTGCATCCTATCACTATATGGTCATTTCCTTAATTCAAGAATATGTATATCTTGTTGTCCCAAACATATAATAACAACAACAAACCAATTTAACTCTTGGCACTAAGATCATTCTATGTTTATGGTGTTGAGCACTTTCTTTATTGTTGTCCAATTATTATTGCAATGATGATTTAACAAAACATTTCATATTTTTTTGTGACAACTTAACATTGTAGCAAACATTTCATTGGATTCATTCACCTAGCACTCATATTTGTTTATAACATATCATTTTTTATGTTATGAGTTCAAACCTAGCACATACTTGGAGAATGATAATTATTTCGTGGAACATTACACATACATTGCACTAAGCAATAAATTCGAACTTCAATCTAACCCTTTCACTAAAATTCCCAAAACCACTTGGAGACTTCCTTGATTCCCCACAATTAGCTCCTACTCCTACTCTTATGTGTCCAAGTTTGGGCATATTGGACTAGTAGTGTGAGCTCCTTGTGAGTTGGTTTCAAATGACATATTATAATTGCACCCTTCCTAAGTGAGTGAGTTAGAGTCAACTTTAGTTAATCCTTCACTTGTGTCATAACAATTTGTTGATCTGAAAGACCGTTTTAAGGTCTTTAAGATAACATCATGAGAATAAATCTTCCTGCATTTTTATAGAGGCGGTACTCCTCTTTCTTGATATATGGAAGATTCTCCTTCTAATTTTAGATGCATGCAATAGAAAACCCCAAAACATATTCCATAGAACTCTTATATACATATGTATAGGATCTTATATATAGATGTACATGCTCTTCTATACAAATGTACAAACTCTTATATACATATGTACTTATCAATCACATCATATCGTTCAAGAAGAAGAAATAAATATGTTAGTGTAGATTTGTATCTACAAGGGTTGGATTCTTCTTTCAATATATATTCTACCTTCCTTTAAAAATAATGTGAATCCAGGATTATCTATGACTTTGCAATATGAAAGAAAAGTAAAATGGACAGGTCATCAAAGAAATCTACAATACTTCTACATTGATATCAAAATGAGTTTGTAAAGCATCATCTCCTCAATAATCCATTGATACATCACCACACAGATTCATAAAAATAACATGACACTTGAATAGTTCTTTGAGGGGAAAATTAATAATAATATCCCAAATGTAACAAGTTTAACAATGTCTAAAACAAGAGGCCTGAAATGATCCCAACACGATCTCAATGACAATTGGATAAATTGAATTAAACTACATTTTCCTTTTTACAAGTAGGGATTTTTCTCCTCTGGATCTAAAATATCATTAGAAACGACTCAAAGAATCTATAGAAACATATGATCGGACTCAAATATTCATGTTTCCAAACATACATGGAAAACCTGATGGAAAGAATCAAGAAAAAAGAAATATGAGGAAGAAAGTTAAGCAAGCTATTTCACAAAATATTGGACAGGAAAAACTTTCTTCTTGCGAACTCTTCACCACTACAAAAACTCTTGACTGCCAACAACATTTTGAATGTCTTTCACATCTTCTTTTATAATATTCTCTTCATATTGAAACTGCTCTTCCGATAGGGTTTTATTTTTCCCTTTGTAAATTTGAACTAAGATATTTGTGCCATCAATTGGGACCCACTTTAGGAAGCTCAAAAATTACTTTTAATAAACTTTTCCAAAAATAATTAACTATCAAGCTATAAAATAGTCTTTAATGTAATTTACATTTTAGGGCATGATAGTTATGATTCCATGCATGTAAATCAATTCCAAAGTGTTCTTCATGTCTATATCTTTTCAACGAGCTCTTTTTTTCTCAATTTGGAAATCGAGATCAAAATTTATGGCCTTTGAAAGATAGGCACTCAACAACCATTGATCTATGCATGTGAATTATGAGCCCTTGATTTATTAATTCGCCCCATTTTTCTCACATGCATCGGGGAATAGTTCTCATATCATGTTTATAAGTAAAATTGAAGCCCATATTATTTGTGTATGAAGTAGAGAGATCCATGGAAACCTTTGTAGCTTATGCACATTGTAACTTTTGGTTGCCATGCCATCGTGCCAAGTCATTGCCAAGTTGTTGAGGAAAAGATATGAATTGATCTTACTCAAGCATTTTCAGAATTTACTTGGCTAAAGAAAAGTAGGAGGGAATATCACCCTATGTTTATAGCCAATAAAAATAACATCCTAACTCACAAGTATTAGTTACGAGTGCTTAGGCTAGTCTTTTATCAACAAAAAGCTTGCTGGAAATTCACTTTTTATGTAATTTTTTGCATATAACAGTTGTTGAAATAAATGTAAGAACAAAAGTAAAGACACCAAGATGATAATCAAGACAGTTGATACATAAAGAAATCCTTTATTTCATTCCAATTCACCAAAGAGTCATTTCCTTTGCAAAATCTTGGACATAAATTTTGGACCAAAGTCAAACTTAGACATCCCTGATGGACCATACAAAAGGACCTTTGACAGAAAACCAAAACTGAACTCTAAAAGTTGGATCACCTTACCGTAGATTGTTTCCCACTCGACTCTACACAATAGCCTTTATCAGTCATATAAATTAATTCACAAACAGACAAGTCTACACAGACTATCAAAGATAGATCAACACCCCTGAAAAACAAGTGTCTGAATGATTTGATTCATCTCTGAATATAGTTGTCTACAATAAGAACCTATTATCACAAAAGAGAATTAGGGTGTGATGAATATATGAATGAATGAAAATTGAACTATCTCAACATAAACTCAAAGAGAAAACCTTAGCATGCTTCTCTTCTATCCTCCTCTTGTTCCTCCCTTTCCTCTTGCTTTTAACAAGTTAGAATTGGTTGAAGTAGTTAAACCAACTCATTAGTTAAGTTACTAAAAAAAACTCAATTAACTTTAGTTAGGGGGAAAAGTAATAATTATAATAAGAGTCATAAATCAATAATAACTAGTAGGTGGGACCCCTGGTGACTCCTTTTAGTTCATAACAATAATAACAATCATAACATAACCATTTGTTAAGCAAAACACACCTCCTTGTGTCTCCCATCAACATATTTACTTTTGGCAATTTTAGCTCATGAAATTTGAAGTTATCTCAAAAATTAATACTCATATATCCAAAATAAAACATGTTGTCCAAAGATCCATGAAGTCAACTATCACAAAACAATAACATAAAACTCAAAAGCCATATTTTCCAGTCTGTGATGCAACCCTTCCTTGGTTGCTGCTGTCACCTCTTGATTTTCCGGAATTTGCCTTTGGTTGTGCAGAGCCTTTAGGCTTTATCTCGGTAATCATGTGGGAACAATCATCCCTCAAATGCATCTGGGAAGACACGGATTTATCAGAATCATTGGAGGGTGAGGAAGGGGCAACAATAGATTTTCCTTTATCAAATGCATGGTGGGATTCAGTCTTCAATCTCTTGCTAATATAGGAGGATTGTGCTGGCGATTGGTTAGGGGGAGCTTGGACAATGAGGTTCAAAGGTGGAGGAGCAGGAAAAGACAATTTGGGCCAGCCACGATGTTGGGAGACTACCAGGTGGACAATCTCCTTCCATCCATCATTTTTAGGGACCTCGGGTTGTAAGGAGACATGAGGAGGTACAGGGATACTGGGGGCTTGTAGGGCTTGGAAAGGAGGCCTTTCAGGCCTAGGTTGGACTATTCCCTGCCCAATCCAATCAAAGAATTTGGAATGAAACATTTGGCCAAGCTCTTCTGAATCAACGTCAAAATGTATAGAGAACCTAGGTCTTCTTGGGCCTCAGATCCAGTTACCTCTACCTCTGTTTCCTCATCCATGGCTTCCTGGACTGAAAAAAATTATCCTGCATGTGTAAGCGATTAGCAAGTAGTTTTTAAATAAGCATGCTTGACAACTCTAAAAATATGAAATAGATTTGGCTCAGAATGTATCAGGCTCATGCAATCCAATCCATACTAATTGTTTTATTGTTAATCAACGAGAAGGGGGGTGAAAAGGATTTAGGGATACATTATGGGTTTGTAATTAGAGAAAATATGATATAATGAAAGGGGAGAAGAAATGGTCACTGTTCAATGACAACAACAATCAATTGTAAAGCAAACCAATAAAAATTCACTGCAATCCACCTAAGACACTGCCACTTTCATCCACTTTAACACGTAAATTTTCTTGATTGTAATCAATCTCATAACAATGAGTGAAAGATGAATATGGGAGGTGACGGATTTTGTAATTAGAGGAAAGTGAAATAATGGAAGGGGAGAAGAACAATTACTATTCATGAAATTAATTAAGTGATCCATAACATTCTGTGAAAGAAGATGCATCAACCAACAATCATTTGACCAAATAATAATTCATGTACATTTAACTAGTTCATTGTCCATTAATCAAATATCCAACACAAGTCCATCACAAAACAGTAAGTATTCCACACAATTTGTAAGAGGTTTTGTTCCCTTCATCCACACATTCTACACTTTATAACAATTTACAAACAGTGCCCATTTCCAATCTGTAACTATCAAAATCGACCATTGCCCATGCATTTCTTCAATCCACAACTATATTCAGAAATCATGTTTTCAAAATGATAATGAAGTTGTTATTAATGCAAAAGAGCCCATCAGAATCCAATGATATTCGTTAGCATCTATAGGTAGTAACCCAAATAATCAATACCAAATTTCCATGCCTGAAATGACAATTAATCATATAACCAACAAGAACCATTTAGACACAATCTATGCAGAAGTAATCTTTCCAAGAAATGTAGTTATGCCACTGTAAAAACAAAACAATCCGATTTGACTTAAAAGTTGGGCCACCTATCCAACACGGCTATCATCAACAACACGCCTGCCTTAACTAGTGGTCAATTGCAATAAATAACATGCTTAAAACTCTATGGGTACCCTTGAGTATAAAAAAACAAACTATCCATACTACACACAATGCGTAGCTAACAAAACTCCATGGTGCAACATTTCCACTTATCACAACAAACACACAGCCACAATACTAACTCAACATATCATGTTGAGCTATCAATTTAATATAAGATTGATTTAATTTAGTCACATCGTGATTGACCAAGTTGTGCACAATCAGGCTTATTCAACCAACAAACAAAAGGATGCAGTGGATATACTTTCTACAATCATCCAGTTCAATAGTCGTTCAGCCCCAAAGAAAACCATAATTACCATGCTCATTAATTTAATTGCAAAACACCATCCACAAAACGCGACATATGTGGACAACACCAAGCATTCGTAACCAATGCCATCCATCATCCAAATCATCATAAGTGAAAATACCAGTGCTTGTATATCAATCCACAATTCACCACTATTATAAAACAAACTAATCAATCAAATAAGTTGTGGCAATGACGCGTACCCTCGCATCGAATCGAAACAGGGCAAAAACCTTCTCCATTAATAATACTAAGTTATTTGACATGAGGAGAGTGACTGTGAAATTTAGAAGTGCAATTGACAATGTAAGGTTTATCGCTATTATCACAAAGGCAGTAACTAAATGCCATACCAACACGACTACCATACAACCAATGACAAGTCCGTATTCAAGGTAATCGACCACGATAATCCATAGCAACTTGACAGGCCCAAGAGTCTTCCTACGAAACTCCAAGCCAAAGGGTTAATGGTTTTGATTGGTAGCCATCATAGGAGGAACAGAGCCAACTTCTCGTAATAGTGAAACTTTGAGGCCAGAGGTGTACACACAGAGAGAGACATGAGTCATTTGTTGAAAGGTAACAATCCATGGAGGGGGGGAGGAGAAGGGTGAGGCTCTTAGTCGTCCAGGCAGTTTAATCAATGTACGCAAGGTATAACCCTTGTGATCTTCGTCCAACTACCACAGTACTGAGGTGGAGACAAGGTCGAGTTAAGAACAAAACACTCAATTTGTGACCTTTAGCGGTGGAAATCGAATGCCGAAGTGAAACACAACATAGTGATGCAGAAAACCTTCGACCATTAAACCCAGGAAGTCCAGAGACTAGATATAGTGATAGTGCATGAAGAAGTTTCCACCCAAGACTTAGACATAAACCCTCCAACTGAACCAGTAGTAGTAATAGAGAGTTATCACCAGGAAGATTGATAACCTCTACAAACTCAAAAAATTATAGGAAGAACAATCCATTTTCATTCAGGAACCAAAATTTCACATAGTTGCAATACTTAGGAAAAACAAAAACCCACACACCTGAGCCAGTAATCATTTCATAACCAGAGTGAAGTCAAGAATGGCCAAAAAAAGGACATACCTATTAATCGAAATCCTTAAGATGAGAGGTGGTCAAATGGTTTCACCCTGCTAAAATTCCAGAGCATAACACAACAGCAAGATCAAACAATAGCCCGACTACGGTGGCAGCCAATGAGAAAGGTAAAGGTGACGTGCAGTAAATGCACATCACCTCCACCCACATCTCATTAACTCACAGTACATGCCAACAAGCCCTTCATTAAAACCATTAATTTAAAATCCGCGTTGGAATCTACATCAATTTCTTGCTAATTGCGCCATCTACATCATATATCCAATTTCTAACTGGCCCATATTGTATGTCAACTATACAATCCAAGAAATCATGTATAGAATTATCACCAATAGCGCAATCAAACTGTACCATAGCCTAATCACCATGCATAAAGACTATATAACTCAATTAAAATCGTATATTATTATACTTTTATCTAGCATTCAACCATAACCATTAAGTCCTTTATGCATGTAGTATAATAAAACTGCAGAATTGGATCCTTTACTTTTGCATTTGTTGTAGTATTGTGCCTTTCTCAAAACTGCCCTTCATGTATTTTTACTAACATGTTTGTTGTGCAAGCGTGGTTAGAACAAATAGCAATGATATGTAGGCTATAGTAACATGAAGAATTAACATTTCCAAATCTCAACTATACCAACAACAACAATATCTCGTCAACCATGTAAACCATGTTGCACATCATCACAACATAAAAAATGAGCAGATCTGATCCTCAATAATACAAGGGGGTCCCACCTACTAGTATTATTTAGTTTTTATAATAATAGGCTTTAGCAACACTTTGCGGGTGAAACAACGTTGACATTTTCAATCGTCAACAAACTGGCAACTCCATAGGAAAATTTGTTTTTAACAGATTTAGAACTCAGGACTCATGGTTTCGTGGACCAGAAAAATAGGTCAAGAAGACATAACTCGGATGATTATGAAATAGGGGGAAGTGAGTGGATTTAATGGAAAGATGACCGGGAATTTGGGAATAACTCATGAAAAGTGTTAAGTATGAGGGGTTTTACCACTGTATGCATAATCATTGGACTGGAATATGCTTTTAAGCTTCAAGGGAAAAAACTTATAGACTTGCTCTTAAGATCTCAATAGATGAAGAAATGGCAGGAATAAGTGGGAAATAACCAATTCATCCAAAGACATCAGTGGAAATATGTAACAATTTCAAGGGCCCTTCAGGGGAGACATCATAACAGCTTTGTAAGATTGATTGTTATTGACTAACAATGCTTTGCAGGAGTGTCACTGTGGCAGAGTTGATCCAACATTTTACCTTGATCAAACGCTAAAATATGATAAAGACAAAATCACAATAGAAGTGATAATGCAGAAATCAAAATAGCAGTGGTAAAAGATAGAAATAAAACGCAACAAGAAAATAAAACTCAACTTAGAAAGAAAAAATCAAAGCACTATAAAGTGGAAAGAAGCACAAAAATTGAAAGCAGAGCTAAGCTACTAGTATACAGAAAAAAACCAATCGGTATAAAAACCTTTCACATTGGTCCCTCTCAATACTTCAAGCGAGGACTGTTAGTGTTGTAGGAAAACCATTGTCTTTGTAATTCCCTCAAAATTTCTGAGCTAGTGTCCAAGACAACAGTAATCTAGAAATGACCCAACACATGAAATTCTGGTGTAATTATCAGCCCCTTGAGGCATACAATTAAATCATCAAAATAAGCATGGAGACTGACCAATTCATTAAAAGATGTGTGTATTGGCTTTTTAAGGGCGGTACTTGCATCAAATAAGCCAAAAGGCAGGCAGTTGTAAGACATAGTATCGCAACTTGTAATAAGAATGGTTTTGTGAAAATTTTCCCTTCCTACTTTGATTTTTCTGTAACCAAACAAATTGTCAAGTAAGGGCTCCCACTGTGACTCTACAACTTGTTGCAGAAAAATTTCCATACTGAGAGGAGGGAAAAGGTTTCTCATAATTGATTGTCTAAAAGTTCGAAGACTAACACAGGTTCTAATACTATAAGTGGTCTTCGAAGCAGGTTCCCAATTGGAAACCCATTCAGGGTGGAGTAAAAAAAACATTTCAGTCCTTAAGAAATCTCCTAACTCCTCTTGAAAAGTTGCTTTCAGTACAGAGTTAACATGTCCTTGTTTTTTCCTAGTTAGTTTCATAGTACGTTGAACAAGAACTGGATCAAAACTACAAAGATCCATATTAAACCAAGCAAAAAAAATTGAAATCCACCAAGCAACTCGACAAACCTCATCCTTTCTTTATCAGAACCTTGGATATTTATCTTAACGTTCATTGAAGATCCAGGTGTCCTAATGCTCATATAGATGGTTTTAACCACCTTCTATTATAACTCCTCTTCCTTATGTTTTTCTTTATCGCCTCCAACACTCAGCGGAAATGAACTCTCAAGAGGATTCAATCCATCAAAAATCCTATTATTTTCTGTGGATATAATTTCCTCGGGCTTAACAGGTTCATCTTGGATAATATCACAAATTCTCTCATCGCCAGGGAGGGCCTTCCAAGATCCTACATGGTCAAGAATATATGAACGATCTAGAGATTGAAAATCACAATCAGGCCAACAAGGCAAGAGTTGTTGAGTAGGTGAGGCTGGAAAGACAACTAACTGATCAGCTATTGAATTCAACTCCTTCATAATATGAGTGATGTTGAAAGATAAAAGGTTCAAGGCAAGAGTCCAAACAGTTTGGGAATATTGTTCCATCATCTTGTCGCTAGGAGAAAAAATCTTACGTATCAGGTTCACAACAAGCTCAGAATTTTCAAAAACTGAAAAATGACCACAACCAAGATTAAGGCTGTTCTCAATTCCTAACAACAAAGCTTTGAATTCAGCGGCATTGTTTGAACACGCAAACTCCAACCTATATGACAGATTATGAATTTTTCCTGCAGGAGAAACCAAGATAATGCCAACCCCATTACCTTCACTAGAGCATGAACCATCAAAGTGCATATTCCATATATCATCATCTAAATCGATTTTTTCCAAAGGAATGCTATCTTCCTCAGCGAATATGGAATACACTCCTAGGTCTTCTTCGATATAGTTTATGCTAGATTGCAGAACACTCTCTATGTAGGGTGAAATTCTTCCCTCTCTAAGGACTATGATATTCTTACCATTCCGAGGAATGGATAAATGTATCTCGTCGAGTGAGAGGTATCCACCTATTAGGGCTTGCCAATCTTTCCCCAAGATAATTGAATAATTGCTCACATGCATATCAATCACCTGAATGTTGAGGGTTGTCCTTATCTCAGTGTGAGCACATAAAACCAAGGTTACATATTTAATCTCACATATGGTTGTTTTTTTTAGACTATTATAGGAGAGCATGCTTCTGGAATTTTTGTTTGTACAAGACAAGCCTAGCTCTTCCATAATAATCTTCGACATGACACTTGGACCTGAACCACCATCAATGAGGCAACAATGGGCAATCTTATCCATGATATTTACAAAAATATAAAAAGGTTTTTTTTTTACAGGATATCTAAAGTTATGTACACCTACTTTATTTACAAAAGAATCCTCTTTGTTTACCTCTTCGAAAATATTGGCTACAACAGAAGCTTTTCCTTCCATAAATTGTTTTAGATGCATCTGTTGTTTAGGGACGACAACCATTTCTAGGAGGGTTGCATTTGCTTTGATGTTGGCCAATTGATTCAATATATTGTATTTGGAAGAGGGAGGAGGGGAAATGATTCCTTGACTCTCATGAATTTTAGGAACCTGGGGCGCAACAACACTTGAGGACGAGCTCGGGCTAGAATAACTGCAGGGAGGATCAAATTTTCCCTTGGGAGAATAAGATTTATTTCTAGTATTGATAACCATGACATTCTCTGGCTCTGCAAAGTCTAGGACAACGATAGTAGCTTCTGGTCTCTTACCAAAGATCTTATCTCAGGCACTCTTCTTTACCTCACATGTAGTTTCTTCGTGGTGTTCCTCGCAAAAGTTACACCAACTCCGAGGGAGGATAGCCTTAGGCTGAAAATTGTTCTCAATCGGGTTTTTAAAAGGGGGTGCAGAAGAGGATGAGGCTTCAGGGGTGAGAGGGGAGACAGTATCCTTCCTCTAAAATGTTATCATATGATTGTTCATATCTTGTACTAGCTATAAGAGAGAGGACATGTCTATCTGTCTAACTGATTCTCCCTGGGGAAGACCAGTTCTTTCAAGTTGTTCTTCATACTCTGAATAGGTATGTAGAGCGGAACCGAGATTATCAATGGATTTTTCCTCAATCCTGTGGTGGTAGGGAGAAGGCAATGCATTGTAGTAATGCATGAACGCGGCTTGGTTCTGGGGGCAGATACATTCGGGGATTTGATTGTACAATTTGGTGAAACGCAAGTTGAAATACTTGATAGTCTCACCCTGCTTGTAGGTAACATTATTGTACTCCCTTAACTTCTCGGCAGGGCTTTTGGATTTCCCATAAGTAGATCGAAACCAATATATTAACTCATCCCAAGTAGACAGGATCTTAGGAGGAAGTTCAAAGAAGTCGGTCGTGGCCTTTCCTTCCAAGGAATTGACAAACAAGCGCATGCAAGTGTCATTGTTATTAGCCCCTATGTTATGACAACCATTAGAAAATGGCACTAGGTGTTCATTGGTACTGATAGTGTTATTCCCCGAAAACTTAGGCAAATGTTCTTTAAACTTCGGAAGTGGGTGAGTAGCAGGTACTAAGTTAAGAGGAGAGGACGCATGCCACAGTGTGGTTGTGGCATCTTCTTCGAACTGAAAAATCCCATACCTTTTAATGATTTTGGTGGGGTTTGTAGTAGATTGGACAGGGATATGGTGGCTATATAAGCTACCAATCACTAAAGACGATGAATATTGGGAAGATGAAGCACTTCCAGTGCCACCAAAACCACCACTAGATGTCATCTTGTGGATGATAGATGAGGGAAAGAAAGACAAGCTAGATGAATCAGATAAAGTCCTCCTTAGAGAAATTTGTTGGCCAGATAACACTATGCTTCTTCTTCCTATTTCAGCAATAGGATTGATTTTAGGTGACAAGCATCTTCTTCTTCTAGAAGCACGATAATCTAAGGACATGAAAGAAAGGCCAAAACTGAAGAGATGAAAGGTTACTGCTGATTTTTGGGTTGTTTACGTCTAGCTTCCAATTGTTCTTGAACACTAATATCTCTTTCAATTGCTGCCCAAGAACGTTTAAGCTCAGCACGGGTCCTAGTAGTGTCTAAAATAGTATGAAATAGATTCAAATCAATGTTGGTTTGGTCTTGGAGTCTGGGCTCAAGATTGGGTTGCCTTGCAACAGGAACAGTCATGAATAGAAAAACAATCAAATAATCAATAATAGAAAAGAAAGATGTATCGATGAAAATCAAGTATAAAAATTAACTAGAGAGATATCGAAGATCTCCCTAGTATGGTCGCCAAATAAATGTTGAGGAAAATATATGAATTGATCTTACTCAAGCATTTTCAGACTTTACTTGGCTAAAGAAAAGTAGGATGGAATATCACCCTATGTTTATAGCCAACAAAAATAACATCCTAACTCACAAGTATTAATTACGAGTGCTTAGGCTAGTCTTTTATCAACAAAAAGCTTGCTAGAAATTCACTTTTTATGTAATTTTCTGCATATAACAGTTGTTGAAATAAATGTAAGAATAGAAGTAAAGACACCAAGATGATAATCAAGGTAGTTGAGACATAAATCAATCCTTTATTTCATTCCAATTCACCAAAGAGTCATTTCCTTTACAAAATCTCATACAGAAATTTTGGACCAAAGTCAAACTTAGACATCCCTGATGGAACATACAAAAGGACCTCTAATAGAAAACCAAAACTGAACTCTAAAAGATGGATCATCTTGCCGCAGATTGTTACCCACTCGAATCTGCACAATAGCCTTTATCAGTCTTGAAAATTAATTCACAAACAGACAAGTCTACACAGACTATCAAAGATAGATCAACACCTCTAAAAAACAAGTGTCTGAATGATTTGATTCAGCCCTGAATATTGTTTTCTACAATAAGACCCTGCTATCACAAAAGAGAATTAGGTCGTGATGAATATATGAATGAATGAAAACTGAACTACCTCAACATAAACTCAAAGAGAAAACCTTAGCATGCTTATCTTATATCCTCCTCTTGTTCCTCCCTTTCCTCTTGCTTTTAACAAGTTAGAATTGGTTGAAGTAGTTAAATCAACTCATTAGTTAAGTTACTAAAAAAAACTCAACTAAATTTAGTTAGGGGGGAAAGTAATAATTATAATAAGGGTCATAAATAAATAATAACTAGTAGGTGGGACCCCTTGTGAATCCCTTTAGTTCATAACAATCATAACATAACCATTTGTTAAGAAAAACACACCTCCTTGTGTATCCCATCAACATATTTACTTTTGGCAATTTTATCTCATGAAATTTGAAGTTATCTCAAAAAATAATACTCATATATCCAAAATAAAACATGTTGTCCAAAGATCCATGAAGTCAACTGTCACAAAACAATAACATAAAACTCAAAAGCCATATTTTCTAGTTTGTGATGCAATCCTTCCTTGGTTGTTGTTGTCACCTCTTGATTTTTCGGAATTTGTCTTTGGTTATGTAGAGCCTTTAGGCTTTATCTCGCTAATCACATGGGAACAATTGTCCCTTAAATGCATCCAAGAAGACACGGATTTATCAGAATCATTGGAGAGTGAGGAAGGGAAAGCAGTGGCTTTTCCTTTATCAAGTGCATGGTGGGATTTAATCTTCAATCTCTTGCTAGCATGGGAGGATTGCGTTGGCAAGTGGTTAGGGGTAGCTTGGATAACGGGGTTCAAAGGTGGAGGAGAAGGAAAAGACAATTTGGGCTAGCCACGATGTTGGGAGACTATCGGGTGGACAGTCTCCTTCCATCCATCATTTTCAGGGACCTCAGGTTGTAAGGAGACATGAGGAGGTACAGGGATATTGGGGGCTTGTGGGGCTTGGAAAGGAGGCCTTTTAGGCCTAGGATGGACTATTCCCTTCCCAATCCAATCAA
Source organism: Picea engelmannii (assembly GCA_009831015.1). Classification (NCBI taxonomy): domain Eukaryota; kingdom Viridiplantae; phylum Streptophyta; class Pinopsida; order Pinales; family Pinaceae; genus Picea; species Picea engelmannii. The sequence goes on from ML794173.1 coordinate 124,248, forward strand.
ATAATCCGGCATGAAACATTTGGCCAAGCTCTTCTGAATTAGCGTTAAAATGTATAAAGAACCTGGACCTTCTTGGGCCTCGGTTCCAATTACCTCTACCTTTGTTTCCTCATTCATGGCTTCCCCGACTGAAAAAACTCATCCTGCATGTGTAATCAATTAGCAAGTATTTTTTAAATAACCATGCATGACAACTCTTAAAAATATGAAATAGATTTGGCTCGGAATGTATCAGGCTCATGAAATCCAATCCATACAAATCACTTTATTGTTAATCAATGAGCAGGGGGGTGAAAAGGGTTCAGGCATACATGAGGGGTTTGTAATTAGCAAAAATATGATATACTAAAAGGGGAGAAGAAATGGTCACTGCTCAATAAAAAATCAACTGTAAAGGAAACCAATAAAACTTCACTGCAATCCACCCAAGACACTGCCACTTTCATCCACTTTAACACATAAATTATCTTTATTGTAATCAATCTTAGAACAGGGAGTGAAAGACGAATATGGGAGATGACGGGGTTTGTAATTAGCAGAAAGTGAAATAATGTAAGGGGAGAAGAACGATTATTGTTCATGAAATTAATTAAGTGATCCATAACATTATGTGAAAGAAGATGCATCAACCAACAATCATTTGACCATATAATAATTCTTGTGCATTTAACTAGTTCATTGTTCATTAATCAAATATCCAACACAATGCCATTACAAAACAGTAAGTATTCCACACAATTTGTAAGAGGTTATGTTCCCTTCATCCACACATTCTTCATTTTATAACAATTACAAACAGTGTCCATTTCCAATCTGTAACTATCAAAATCGACCACTACCCATGCATTTCTTCAATCCACAACTATATTCAGAAATAATGTTTTCAAAATGATAATGAAGTCGCTATTACTGCAAAAGAGCCCATCATAATGCAATGATATTTGTTAGCATCTATAGGCAGTAACCCAAATAATCAATACCAAATTTCCACCCATGAAATGACAATTAATCATATAACCAACAACCACCATTTAGACACAAGCTATGCAGGAGTAATCTTCTGAGGCAATGTAGTTATGCCACTGTAAAAACAAAACAATCCAATGTGACTTAAAAGTTGGGCCACCTATCCAACATGACTTTCAACAAAAACACGCATGCCTTAACCAGTGGTCAATTGTAATAAATAACATGCTTAAAACTCTGTGGGTACCCCTGAGTATAAAAAACAAGCTATCCATACTACACACAGTGCGTAGCTAACAAAACTCCATGGTGCAACATTTCCACTTATCACAACAAACACACAGCCATGATAATAACTCAACATATCATGTTGAGCTATCAATTTAATATAAGTTTGATTTAATTTAGTCACATCGTGATTGACCAACCTGTGCATAGTCAGGCTTATTCAACCAACAAACATAAGGATGCAGTGGATATACTTTCTACAATCATCCAGTTCAGTAGTCGTTCGCCTCCAAAGAAAACCATAATTACCATTCTCATTAATTTACTTTGCAAAACACCATCCACAAAACGCGACATGTGTGGACAACACCAAGCATTCGTAACCAATTCCATCCATCATTCAAATCATCATAAGTGAAAATACCAGTGACTGTATATCAAACCACAATTCACCACTGTTGTAAAACAAAATAATCAATCAAATAAGTTGTGGTAATGACGCGTACCCTCGCATCGAATCAAAACGGGGCAGAAACCTTCTCCATTAATAATACTAAGTTATTTGACATGAGGAGGGTGACTGTGAACTTTAGAAGTGCAATTGGCAATGTAAGGTTTATCGCTATTATCACAAAGGCAGTAACTAAATTCCATACCAACACGACTACCATACGACCAATGGTGAGTCTGTATTCAAGGTAATCGACCATGATAATCCATAGCAACTTGATAGGCCCGATATTCTTCCTATGAAACTCCAAACCAAAGGGTTCATGGTTTTGATCGGTAGCCATCACAGGAGGAACAGAGCCAACTTCTCGTAATAGTGAAACTTTGAGGCCAAAGGTGTACACACAGAGAGAGACATGAGTCATTTGTGGATAGGTAACAATCCATGGCGGGGGGGAAAAAAGAAGGGCGAGGCTCTTAGTCGGTCGAGAATTTTAATCAATGCACGCAAGGTATAACCCTTGTGTTCTTCATCCAACTACCATAGTACTGAGGTGGAGACAGGGTCAAGTTAAGAACAAAACACTCAATTTGTGACCTTTAGCGGTGGAAATCGAATGTCGAAGTGAAACACAACAAAATGACGCAGAAAACCTTCGACCGTTAAACCTAGGAAGGCCAGAGACTGGATATAGTGACAGTATGTGAAGAAGTTTCCACCCAAGACTTAGACATAAACCCTCCAACTAAACCAATAGTAGTAACATAGAGTTATCACCAGGAAGATCGATAACCTATACAAACCCAAAATATTACAGGAAGAACCATCCATTTTCATTCAAGAACCAAAATTTCACACAATTGCAATACTTAGGAAAAACACAAACCCATACACCTGAGCCAATAATCATTTCATAACTAGAGTGAAGTCAAGAATGGCCAAAAAAAGGACATACCTATTAATCGAAATTCTTAAGATTATGGAGCATAACACAACAACAAGATCAAACAATAGCTCGACTAGGGTGGAGGCCAATGGGAAGGGTAAAGGTGACATGTAGTAAATGCAAGTCGCCTCCACCCACATCTCATTAACTCACAATACATGCCAGAAAGCCCTTCATTAAACCATTAATTTAAAATCCGCGTTGGAATCTACATCAATTTCTTGTTAATTGTGTCATCTACATCATATATCCAATTTCTAACTAGCCCATATTGAATGAAAACTATACAATCCAAGAAATCATGTATAGAATTATCACCAATAGTGCGATCAAACTGTACCATAGCCTAATCACCATGCATAAATACTATATAACTCAATTAAAATAATATATTATCATATTTCTATCTAGCATTCAACCATAACCATTAAGTCCTTTATGCAGGTAGTATAATAAAACTACAGAATTGGATCCTTTACTTTTGCATTTGTTGTAGTATTGTGCCTTTATCAAAACTTCCCTTCATGTATTTTTACTAACATGTTTTTTGTGCAGGCGTGTTCAGAACATATAACAATGATATGTAGGTTGTAGTAACATGAAGAATTAACATTCCCAAAGCTCAAATCATACCAACAACAACAATATCTCGTCAACCATGTAAACCGTGTTGCACATCATCACAACGTAAAAAATGAGCATATTTGATCCTCAATAATATAAGGGGGTCCCACCTACTAGTATTATTTATTTTTTATAATAATAGGCTTTACCAACACTTTGCGGGCGAAACTACATTGACGTTTTCAATTGTCAACACAAGTCATATGTGTCCAACCCATACCATCCAAGTGTCACCCGTGGATAATTCCACTTCACTTCCACATTTCCAAATGTGAAAGGAGGGGGGAGGGGGATGAAACTTAGGAATATAATGAATAATTCCATGAAATAATAATATCGGAAATTAGGATTACCTAGAAATAGGGAAATGTGAAGGTAAAGAAATTTGGGTTAGTAAAACTTAGCGAAAACATAAAAATATCTAAGTTTTAGGAAGTAGTAAAAATGATTAAGTATGGAAACACTTGCGGGGTTGTGGGGTTGGGGGATATGGAAAAATCATAATGAATAATTCCATGAAATAATAATATCGGAAATTAGGATTACCAAGAAATAGAGCAATGCAGAGGTAAGGAAATGTGGGTCGGTAAAACTTATTAAAAATGTAAAAATGGCTAAGTGTTGGGAAGTAGTAAAAACAATTAAGTATGAAGACACTTGTGGGTGCGGGGTTGCGGGGTTGGGGTATATGGAAAAATCATGAAGTAAAGAAATAAACTAAGTGTAAAACTCATTGAAAGTCAACAAAGATGAGGGAAGGGCTCCCACATCCGCATTCATGAAAATGACTTAGTATAGGAGTATGGAGAGTAGTGAAAATAACAAAGTATGGAGTATGGAGAGTAGTAAAATGACTAATTATGGAGTGTGGAGACTATTAAAATGACCAAGTATGGAAAGTAGAGAATAAAGGAAATGGCTAGTAAGTATGGAGAGTAGAGAGTAAGGAAAATGTCGAAGTATGGAGAGTAGAGAGGAAGGAAAATGACTAAGTATGTAATATGGGGAATCATGAAAATGACTAAGGAAAATGGATAAGTATGGGGCACTATTATAGAGAGGAGTGAGGCTTATGTAGAATGTGGGAGAAAATTGGCATATCTTGGGCATATGACCTTTGTTTTAGATTATGTAAAATGATGGATGAAGTTGAGACATAGGGATATTCATTGAGAATATGGACATAATATGTCTCCTTCTTTTTAGCATATTTTTATTTTCTTCTCTTTCGTTCAAAAGAGAACCCATCCATGTTAACCTTTCATGATGAAGAACTGCAATACTAAAGTTGATTTAAAACTTGTTTGGTCTTCATGATCAATAGGTGTGGGTTATTTGGCACTCTCCAAATTTGAAAAAAAAAATAGTCTCCATTTGAAAAATACAATTTCAAATATTCACTCCAATCACGTAGTTGATGAGTGTTGGGAAAACACATCAACATTATTTAAAGACTTAAGTTGATTTAAGGGATTCCCCTTAGGCCTATGGTTACCTTAGACTTAAGTGTGGGGCAAGGCCACTGAGGTGACAGTGGGTGGATTGTCTGGTAGTTCTTTTAGGATTTCCCACCGAAGTTAAGACTTTCCTTCCTAGGGTTGAGTTTGGGAGATAACACCACCTCAAGATGATATTTATTTTTTTAAATGTTATTGATGATTACATAGACCACCAATTCCTACTCTACAACAATCTATGTTTTTGGAGATAGTTGGATAGACACTAGACCCAATCTTCAAGGGTTGTTCAAGGATTTAAAATTTTATGAGAGAGAAACCATTAGCCAAATTTCCATATCCATTTTCTACTACAAGAATCCAAGGGGATATTGATTGAAATTACTATTCACATGTTTTTTAGAATTGCAAGAGATCATCAAACCAATAAGTTAATCTAAAAATGCAATTGTTAGGAGTGGCACCTACACCATCAATTTGGATCCCAACACATGATTTACTAATAGTTAGTCAATAATATAGGAACGTGGGTAACTATCCTAAAAACACCCTTTCGATAGCAACAATGTGTTCTCTTGGAAGCATTCCACCCTTAAGATGTAGCGTACACCCATATATAATCAATGTGGGAAGTTTATGGAGAAATTCCAAGGCTTATTAACCTAGCCATGTGTTCATGTTTTCCTCCATCTTGTGATGGAGAATACTTCCATCATCAAAAAAAATTCCACAGAAGTTGTGTAGCATGGTAGATCACCATCAAATGCAAATTCTCATGTGTATGAATGCATATATGTACACATGTAAGTTATATAACCCCAGAAAAATGATAAAAGAACATGATTTTACTCTATGTCAAATGGAATAGTGGAAAACATGGTATGCAGTGCTAACCTAATGTCCTTTCACTATCCAAACCCTTTTTCCAATGGCTTTGATCAAGTCCTTTTAGAAATGGGTGATTTGGAAAGACTAGAGTCATCGGGATATATTAAGTGGTTAAAATATGATGATTGAAACTTCACAAATGGTTGTTTTAACTTTTGCATGACATGAGAACCTAATAAGTATGGAATTGAGTTTGGCACTTGAGATTCACCTAGTCAAAATCAAAATTAATCGGAAAATTCCAAATTTTGTGATTGTTGTAATTGTTTCCCCTAACGATTCCAATCACACCTGGTCAAAATCAAAATTAATTGGAAAATTCCAAATGTCATGATTGTTGTAGTTGTTTTCCCTAATGATTCAAATCAAAGCAAGTTCAAGTTTAATATCCCAAGAGAATCTTAAATATATTGCAAGTCTTGAGTTGTCGATGTAATTATCAAAGTATCCTAACCTTTCTCTGAACCAAATGCAACTCCCACTACCCAAATTCAAAAGTAGGCCATTGCAATTTTCCCTCTGCTAATTGGGCTTGGTGACAAATAATTAATTGAATCGAAGGTGTAGACATTAGATTTGGTCTAGAAACTTGGTAGGTGTCAGTTGCTAACACTGGTCACAAGTTCAAATCACAAGATTGCACATTGACCCAGATGACAAATCTTAATTTATAAACAAATGACACAAGCGGCCAAATACTGACCTCCAAATCTTGATCTATTGATTTAAGACATTCAATTCTATAAATCTACAATGTCTTCCACATAAATCTGGAGCACCAGGAGTTGGTCTCAACTCTAGCCTTATTAGTCCCTTCCTTTAGGATAGGGGGTACAGTAATCGATTCATTTTTTATTAATACTTGGGCACGCAGTTCAATATGTTTTAAACCAAAGTTTGGAAAATCATTTCATTTTTCACTTTTTATCACTGTATCAAATCCTCACAATAGTATTTTTAACCAATCAAAAATTTTGAAGCCTTATTTGGCCTCATATCGAGGCACAAAGATAATTTGAGTGAAACAAACTTAGGAAACATGACATGTATTTAAATTGTATGGTAAAGGTGAATTAATACTAAGTTTGAAACTAGCATTAGTTCAAAACATTAAATGTTTCGAACTAGGCATAGTCCATATCCCATACTCAATATCCCATATTTGTTTACATCTCCACGTGGCAGCAACTTCTAGGTGTGTAACATGCGATAACAATAGCTGCTTCACCAGGTGTAAGACCTGAAACTTGGCAATTGTATCACCATTACCCTTGAGAGCTAGTTGTATCATGCTTTAAAATCAGAAGTAAACTAGAAAGAAACTTGAGAGCTAGTACATGTTCTGAATATTGAATATGGATTTGCATACATAGAGTGGATAAGATTTTGATGTAGTGCTAGATTCTTTGTCCTGGGGTCTTATGAAGTTGGAGCCAATGAGCTAGTAACTATGTCAGAGAGCTTGGCAGAGGGCTTCCCATGTTGCAATGGCGACATAAACTGGTTTAGGGCTCCTTATATAAATTATAAGGGGTTATTCTCATTATGAATCACCTAGTCATTCTTTGACTCTGAATTCATCCAAGTGAGTTCAATATCTTCAATTCACGCCCCAACATTTCAGGTTAATCTACAAGAAAAGAGAGGATAGAGTCCCATTATCTCTGATCCTTTGAACTCCCTCTCTATAGAAATGAAGGGGAATTTTATCTTTATCCCAGTTCCTTTTGGCTATCCATGCCATTAAATCATGAATTTTATCACTAAGAATGGATGAGAATCCCTAGAAAGCTGTGGTCACCTGCAAAACTAGGACCCGACTAGAAGACTATTTGTTTTATCCACCTATAATTATCGAACAAGCTAACTTTCATCTGCATTGTGTTGCTTGTATTCCTCAAGGTTGCACTAATTTGAACCCTTGACCGGGTTTAATGCATAATTTACAACTGACAACTTGAGTTCTAAAAGTATATCTCTCTCTTCTTCGGCGTAGAGATCACCGAGATTTACCGTCCCTTGTCTTCCGCCCCCAATAAACTAGGTTTTGTATCTTCCTACATGGTTCAACTTCCTTACCACACAAGACTAAACCATTACATTGACATCCTGCAAAACAAAACTGAGTAGGTCACCGATGCACTAAGTGAAGGCTTCTTGCATCAGGCCTTTGGTTTGAATGAATGAAAAAGTTCCCCCTGAATATTCATAAAAAAATTTCATCATAGTCAACTCCAAAGTTGAAGGCATGGATGAGGATTTGAACATGGCCATGACACATACTTTGTATGGTGCTCCACCTCTATTCATGGTTGAGAAACAAAACCAACCCACTAGAACTTAGACTGTAAGTGTCATGGCCATCTGAGAGAAACATGATGCTACCCACTTTGTTCATTTTCTCAGTAACCCTAGCACATGTTAACTGACATAAATGACATATGCAAAGGAAGATGAACATTGCAAGGAAGATGGAAAACATGCATTTTTTAAAAAGAACACGTGTAACGTCAAAAATGACATGCACATTATACTAGGAACATGGGTAACATCAAAATGTACATCATTAAAAAGACATGTAAGCATATCAGCTAGAGGTATGACATGCTGGACTGGAGTGGACTAGAAACATATTTCTTATGGCATATTGAAAACAAGGTGTTGGAGCAGCCTTGAGCGAAACAATAAGTCCAAGTGTACTACTCAAATCCCTTTTTCATGAATGAAAAACGGAAAGGTATGATCAATCATATGATTAGTGAACAAGAGCTCAATTAAAACGATCAATCAAATACGTTTTGAAGAAAACACTTAGTTAGAGATTGAGATAAATTTGTTAGGGTGAATCATCTTAAACTTGATCTCTTTATATCTCAATTAATTAGACCACCTTCTAATAGATCAACTTCAAAGTTCTAATCATAATAGGTAAAGACACGGGAATCCAATTTTTGCTTGATACCTACTTGTTGGTCTCCTTCTTGGTGCATCAGTTGGTTATATCTCAAGAACTCGACAAACTCAACAGGGAATTGTTTCCTTTGCAACCCCTCTTGTTATATTTGAGTTCCTTCTGGCTACTACCTGCTATACTTTCCATATTTCATTTTTTTCTTTTTCTTTTTTCTGGAAAGTATAATTTTATAATTTTGACCAAAGAGGATCAAAATTTATAGAACGTATGGTCTCAGGAATCTCAAATAAATCCAAAAGAAATAATAGACTAACCTTATAAAAAACATCCCTTCGTTGTTGAAATTTGGTGACGGAGGAAATGAACAATTTGATTGATCTGTGATCAAATATTTGACAAAATGGATACATTCAGAATTGGATTAAAATCCATAGGTACTATCATTTAACCATGAACATGATTATGTTATAGCTATAATATGATCATAATTGAAATTGAAATTACTTTCACATAATTTATATTATAGTTAAAATGTGATCATAACTGAAATTGAAATTATTGTCCAATTTGTCTAAATGTTCTACGTTTTGGCCTTTTCTTGGGGATATTTGTCTAAAATCCGGCCATAAATTGTTTTATCTATAAATTTGAATGGTTAATTCTGTGTAATCTAAATGGCCTAGAGGTTTTTCAACATGCTAACTCCATTTCTGCAATCAGAAATGCAATTTAAATAACAAAAAATTGTGATTTTGTGTAGATATATGTTGTCGAATTCCGACAAAAAAAAAGCAAAAATGTAGAACATTTAGACAACATCAAAGATTAGTTTAATCTCATTCTAATATTCAAATTACAAATTCCATACTAATATATTATCATTATTCTTCATCAAAATAGGTCTCAAATGAAAAAACATAGAATTGGTTCTACTCCAACAAATTATGTGCAATCCAGTGGTCTGGTAGGGTGTCGAATTAAGGTTGGATTTTCCAATGATTCCAATGCTTCTAAAAATTTTGACCTAAAACAAAAATGAATCCATACTCCTTTTGAATAAAAACAACGTGAACTTAATGCCTCTCATCCATTGGGAGTTGTTTTGAAGATCCCAATTTTCGAAGAGACTTTTATGAGAAGTTGCATCCCAAAATTGAAACAATAGTCATAGCATCTACTACTATCAAAGAAAATTTAGTCATGGGCATCTAGTATATTTGTAGACATCTCTCACACTCTCAATTGTATCAATAAAATTGATTTAAATATTAGGATCTAGTGTTTCTTAAACAAATTCATGTAGGATTACAAAAACATTTAATACAACCACATCTTTTAGACATCAAACACTATGAAAATGATGATGAAACTAAATTTAATTGTTAGGCCAATTGTGGGCCAATTATGGAAGTTTTTGAAGAAAATGTTATGGAGAAAGATTCAAATTTTGTTACAACTTTTCAATAATCAACAAAGTTTCCTACATTTCTACTATCATAGATCCATCTATTAAGCACGAGAAGAATCAAAACACTTCGACTTAAGGTGCAAACATTTCCTCAAATGCCTCATAGAACCTACTTGTTTTATCTAAAACCATAAATGTGGTCTCAATGAATTCCACAAATAAAGAATGAAACAGTTTAATACATGAAAGAAAAATAGCATCATAACAACCAACATGTTATGAGGATTATATGACAAAACTCAAATCAAGAACCACATGTTGATACTGAAACCTACTTTGAGGAAAAATAAAACATGCAAAGAGTGAATCACTTTAAAATAAATGACATAGACAATTAAAAACCTTAATCCATTTTCTTCCCTTTTCCATATTCAGGGTCAGCTGAGTAGAATGCAAAACAAAAGGGATTCATAGAGTTGGATTGAGATTAGAATTGCAATCCAGATTGTGGAAACATAGAAACAATTGCAGTTTAAGTAAAAAGCGTTCATGTTTCCGTAGTCAAATGAAAAAAAGAGCAAGTAATAAAAGAAAAAAGAAAAAAAAATCCCACCATTCCCCACTTACCTTCTTATTGGGAAAGAGAAAATCACCTTACTATTACCCACTTGTGAGTTCACAAATTCTCCAACACAAAATACGTTGGGTAATAAGTTAGTACTAAATTACTTCCAAGGAATGTATGTGTGTATTGTCATTTGTACTTATCCTATCCATTATTTTCAATGTTCTTTATAAGTATTGAAAAGCTCTCATGGGATTCTTAGTTGGTTCAATAAAAGCATGACTCTCTTCCAAGAATCTTGTACATTAGTTGAAACATCAAGCATTCGTAGGTCTTGCAGGGTTAAAAGCACATGTGGCTTCTTCTAAACTAGTTGCCTTCAGTAAATATCTTCATATAAATTAAAATTTACTAGCTCTTGTTAGATTCCATGCATCAACTCTCCACAGGAAATCACCTCCTTCTAATGGAAAGCAGATTATTCAATAATTTTGTTTTATACCCAAAACAAATATCCAATGCACATATTTTTGTAGCATCCTACTACATTATCTTAAACCAAACAAACACAACTACCAACAAGCATGCAGGTCCACTAGACCCCTAATGTTGTAATTGGCTCAGACACCACATGTAACGCCCATGTTACTAAAAAAATAACTCATATTTATTTATTATTTTTTTTTTAATAATTTTATGAAGTATTACAAATTCGAACTTGAAGGCCTTTTTTTTCCATAAATTTCTTCCTCCCAGACATTTTCCTTAGCTATGATATGCGAGATTGAATTAATGTCCACAATGTTTCAATGATCAATACTACCTGAATTCAAATTCCCAATGAGATATAGATGAAGAAGAAATACGCTAAAACACTCTTTTGTTAAAAGAGTTAATTACAAGTAATCAAAATATCTATATGAGACGTTTCATAAAAGAGTTAATTACAAGGAAACAAAATCTCTATACTGTTGGATTATTGAGAGGGGGATGAATCAGTAATAGCGTAATTATAATCATTTTTCTTTGAATGTTATATCAATGTAGAATTATTATCCAATAATGAGCAGTAAGAAATAAACAATCACACACATACACAGTACACCAGTGTTTTACGTGGAAACCCAAAACAGGAGAAAACCACATAATGTTTTTTCTTATATGTCTTAAATAATTAGATTCATTGGAAGCACCAACTTCCCTTGTTATCCAGCTGCAACTGGAAGGAGGCTCCAACCCCCTAGTTTCTCAAGCTACAACCAGAGGGAAGCTCCAACTCCCCAATTATTTGGCTACAACCCCCAATGTTTTCCGACTACAACCGGAAGGTGGCTACAACCACCTGTCCTTGCCCCGTCCTGCCACCTTGAAGTAGAAGTAGAATGATGGAACCACTGTCACACTATCACTATAAGATATACTGCTGTAAACCTGTACCAATAAATCTGAACCATGCGTCAACCTAGACCTCAACCTGTAATCAACCTGTACCATAAACAAGTGGATCAACCATGCACCAACCTGTAATCAACATGTACCATAAACAAATGCATCCAACCATGTACCAAGTATGTACCAATCATGTGTCAACTACTCATCAACTATGACTCATCAATATGTACCAACATCATCAACTATACACCTCATGTATGTGCGCCAACTCATCAACTACTTGT
>ML794173.1:167424-191367 GCA_009831015.1 Picea engelmannii
TTTCTTTTTTTTAGTTTTTTTTGTTTTTTATTTTTCAACAAAAAAAATAGGTTTAGAGTTTTTGTTTTTAAATTGGATGTCTTTTTTTTATTAAAACTAACTTGTGAAGTTTTTTTTGGTCCATTTTTTTTTAATGTAAATTTTAAAAAATAAAAAATAAAAATCGAAGCAATGATTTAAGAGTCAATTTTGAGTTTTTTTATCGACGATGGTACCTATTGTTTATCGAAGGCACTGTTTGAATTAAGTTATAATTTCAACTCCAAAAAAAAACTCAGTGCTACTGGTAGCATCGTTTTTTTATTCAAGGGTAAATTTAAAAGTCTTTGTCCACAATGACATTAGTTGTCAACGCAAGGGGTCTGAATTTTAACCATTGTAAAAAAGGGGTGCTACCGGATGTGCCACTATTTTTATTTAGGTTTTGATTTTAAGGTTTTTTTAGCTACTTTATGAGTTTTGAAGGCCATGCTTGAAAAATGCCATAATTTTGACCCCGTTAGAAAAAGTGGTGCTACCGATAGCACCACTTTTTGATTTGGGGGTTGGTTTTCATGTTTTTTATGCAAAAATATGGGTTTAAAGGGCTAGAGTTCTCGTTTTGAGGTCACAATTCTCATTTAGTTGGTAACTATGTTACATGTCTTGGGATTGTCCTGGAAATAAATCAGCAAATCAATGAAATGCAAATGTTACAGAGGTCGGGGAGGAAACAACTAATACAGTGGAAAAGTAAGAAACTCTTGAAGGGGGAAAGTCTTTAATGTTGAAGAGGATCTTGGTCAAGTCAGAGAAAGAGACAAGTGAGCCAGCACAAAGAAAAAGTTTGCTTAGGACTGTATGCAAGTCAAAGGGGAAGTGTTGTAAATTGTCATTGACAGTTGAAGTACACACAATTTTGTTTCCACGGAGATGGCAGAGAAGCTGGGATTGAAAACGATGGCACATCCCACTCCATACAGAGTGTCTTGGTTGTAGAAAGGACATCAACTCTCAGTGAATGAGAAGTGTAAAGTGGAATTCCAAATTGGTACTTATAAGGATGAGGTATCATGTGACATAATGTCCATGGATGTCTTCCATATTATGTTAGGAAGGCCATGACAGTATTACAACAATTTTTTCCCCACTCCATACAAATTTATTGGATGGCCTTCCATTACCCTCTGTAGACTTGATGTCCCTCTTTATTCATACCAGAGACAAAAACCACACTTTTCCACATATACACACCCTATCAGTTATAAAACAAGCATATACGCGGGTTGCTCCACTACAGCCCGCATACATCGGGTTTGGTGCTAAAAATTAAAAATATTGTCGGGTTTCCATGCCATGTCATGAGATCCATGATCCTTGGCCTTCCATATACTAGAAATTTCGACTCATCCCTTCAGTTCCATTTGAAGGCTATAAATTGAGCCATATCCCAGCCTTGAGGGATTCAACAATTCAACTTTGAGAGAAAAGACACTCTGGAGAAATTTCACTTCATATTGAGTCTGCATCGCTTTGTCCTTGAAAGTTTGAACTCCTTTTGTTCATCCCCCAAGCTCTTCCTTCTTTGTGATGGAGAACCTCATTGAATTCTATATATGATCTTGCCTTTGGTGGAGGATTGAAGTGGTGGAGGCCCAGCTGGAGGGACTTAGTTTCTCAGTTCCGATATGTGTCATTATAGAAGTTTGTCACCTATGTGCTTATGTTGATTATTTTAATAGAAATATTATTTTCTCGTCCAATTGATATCTTGCAAATATTTGAATTATTATTATATGGGTGTATTTTTCATGTATGTTAATGGAGTATGCTAGTATATATGCTAAAATTATATATTATCACCATATGCTTGTGTATCTTGGTTGTTGAGGACAAGTTATAGGTATAAATCATTGGGTCGCGTGCTCAACAGTGGTCTTCTTTAAACGTCCAGACGAGGTAGGCTCTTAGCCTTGTCTTGTTAGCATTTCATTTATATAGCATACTTGGGATTAGAGTTGATTTATGTGTGTAATTTCGTTTGTTGTGGTTTACCTCTAGCCATAGAGAGATTTTCCTCGTAACAGAATTGGCGACCATGCTGGGGAATTGATATCCTTTTTTGGGGTTTGGGAGTGTTTTTCTCCTTGATTTTCTCTATGTTAGCTTGAGTTTCCTTGTCGCTTGTTGCTTTGCAACCTATTTTTTACCTTGCATATGAGTTTTTTGGCTTAACCCTTGCCCTGGTAGTGTTTTTCTTGGTATACGTAGTTTTTCCCTTGACAGATGTGTATATATGCAAGTTATCTTCCTTTAGGGAGCGTATATACACAATTGTTTCTCAAACAGTGACGTACATCATCTCTTAAGTCTTGTTGGTTGAGTTTGGTGTTTGCTGGGTGATTTTTGTTGGTTGTTGAGTCTTATTGGGTCCCTATTCTGACTGTTAAGTGCCTATAGAGTTATAGGAAGCCTTTTTATCGTTGAATTTTTGGGAGGATTTCTTTCTTATAATATTTTTCATTGGTTTTCCTCGCACATTTGTCTGAGTGTTTTCTTCTTGGTATCCTTCTTGGCTTGTTTCTTTTTTCTTATAGTAGGGTCTTCCTATGAGGTTGTTATTCAGTCCTTTCATTTTCTTTTATTTATATCGAAAATAAAAAAAATATTTTTTTATTTGCATTATGGCATTTGCACTTTTTATTACTTTGCATTGATTTTGACGCATTTGGAAAGATTTTATTTCATTGAAATTGTATAGATTGCATTGGAAAGGCTGCATTTAGAAGCATACCATCTCTTTGAAATTCTTCTTATATGTTGAGTCATTATACCATCAGTTTCACGACCACACCTCTTGATTAAGAAGAAGTCATTAAAATTAACATTGATTAATTAAAATTGATTAGAAACGGTTTTATTTTTCAGGGTGCACAAACAAGTGTAGGACATAAGGCCTTGGAATAGGATTTTGTGATTAAACTTCTCCAATGCTATTAAAATAAACATATGTGTTTGACTAGGGAGTGGTGAAACCCATTGCGTAATCAATTACCTCAAGAGGCTCCACTCACACCGGAGTTAAGCACGAGGTCGCACGAAGTTGGTTGCAGAGAAAACCCTATAATACTTTCTTAGAGTCAGAGATATTTCTGAGGTTCTATTTGTATTTGGGGGTCTTGCTAGTACCTTTACCTCCATGAGAGGCAATGATTTTGATATTTTGGGCTTTTTTACCCTACCCATATGGTGGACCAGACTTGCAACTATTCGCATGTGCATTGGTTATATTGTGGTGACTCTAGTTTCTTGACATAGGTAGCCACATAGGTTACTTGCAAGGGTTATTTTGTAGGTACCTTGAGTCAGATAAGGGTTGGACAACACACATCATTTATGGAGGATTACCTCTCCGGGTGGATCTGACTGACTGCGATGTTAAGCCCACGAGGGCCCTTATATCTGATTTTGATACCTCCAATATTTTGAAGGGAGTCTTAGGCCCCTCTTGGGACAGATATACCTACTCTAGTGCAGAAGGCCCCTTTTCAACCACTATATCTTGTTTGTGTGCATTGGCCTTTTTTCTTTATTTTCGTATTCTCTCTAATTATTATTTTTTTATAAGTAAAAAAGAGGTAGATCCTATTATATTATGAGCCAAAATAAACATATGTGCCTAAGTTGTCAGTTGTTCTGCCAAATTAGCGGAAACCGGAACAGCTGGCATCCTATGATATCCTTGTCAAAAATAGGTGGTCTTCCATATCTCTTGCCCGTAGGAAACCAGGACAGATGGCATCCCATAGTCTGAACATTAACCAGAAAGATACAAAATAGAACTAGTTTAGACCACGACAGTTCGAAGCTAACTGAATCTAGAACCATGACCATAACCATAAGCAATTACCTGGTGGCCTCGGAGATGGCCAGGTCAACATCTTGATCGTGTGTTACCTCCCTAGATGGCATCACGTAAGGTTGCGCACAGGTCAGGCATCGTACAACATGTCAATACGTTGGCTCATGAGAGTGCCACGGTGGACTTGGTCTGCCATGTAGCTTCTCAAATCAAACATCAATTCAAGATGCTCTGGGTGGAAGAATGGTGGTGGGACACGCCATTGTTCCTGCATGGTCGAGAAGGGAGGTGGCACAAGGACCTCACCACTCTCCTTTGATGTGCCACCTAACTTGATCTCCACGGCCTTGCTTGTTGCTGCCTCACTCTGCTACTCCATGGCTGTTCTCTGACCCTGTTCCTTTGCCTTCTTCTCCTTATTTCTCTCCATGACTCTAAAATAATTGTAGCCAGCTGTGAGTGCAGCATCTTGAAAATTCAGCTCTTTCGTAACCTCCTCCTCGATGTAGCAAGTGGGAAACTGATCCAATTGAGCTTCCCTGGTGTTGCGTCCTTGTTGCTCCACAATGGAGGCCTTGGTGGATTCTCCCATGACGCTACTTAGTGGCTGCCAGTTATCGGGTACTGTGAAAAGAAGATACTCTGGAGGAGCCTAAATTGGCTCCTCCGGGAAGACCTCCTCCACATAGGCCATGGGAGGCGACCTAACCACTTTTTCCCTGCGTGAAATATGATTTCAAGCCATGGAAAGTGCACGCTCCAGTCGTTGTTGTCTCTTCTGACGTGCAGCGAAGGTGTACCAAAAAGAGCCATAGTGTGGCTTCCCTCTCTCTCTCACGACATTGGGATGATAATTCTGATGGCTAGAATGCAGAGTGTGTTCTGGTGGCTGCACCAAAACTCAAAGTTTCCTATCTGGTGCGGGCCAAATTCAAAATGTAGGAAGCCATTGAAGAGTTTGATGATATCTGAGAGGAGCGACGAAACAAGCTCCACCATTATTTCTCCCACATTAACTTTATGTGCCTTTGGACTGTTCACGCAAGGAAGAAGTCCCATGGCATGAGGCTGGTGGTTGAGGCTTGCTCCCATCCTTAATGGTGAGGGGATGGGATTCTGACTACTTTATTTATGGTCAGGCTTGGCTCCACCCCATGTGGCCTTATTGCACGACATGTCACCCCATCCAGGGTGTGTTCTCTCTAATTATTAGTTGGCCCTAGTATTTTGTTTTACATCTCGAGTTTTGAGTCATCGTGGAGCAAGAACAACCTCCTCGTCAGTATCTTCTTTTGTTGAAGTTACCACCGTGTATTGATCCTTTACCGAAGTCACTTTCTAAAAGGCGTAGAGTTAATAGATGTGGTACATATATCTCCACTTCATAGACTCGTGATCATCCAATTATGAGTGTTGAGTCTGACATGAATGTCTCGGGGAGTCCTTCGACTCCTTTATCTTCCGTGATTAGTGGAATCCCTTGGACTCATTTATCCTCGACGGTGTGGGTGTCATAGGTTCCCTCCTCTAATGCTACCCAACCTGTGATTTCTACTCACCCACAGGAACGAACCCTTTCAGATCTCTTTTTGGTATTCCAAGTCATGATTCTCAGTCAATACCTTTGACCTCTAATCCCTTTTATTTTGGTATGCCTAACATGACGTCAAAACTTTCATCCTTTGTTTCAATGGCTAATGTGAATCCTGCTTTTGGTTCTAGGGGAACGACGCCTCCTTATGTTCCTTTCTCGTTTGGTGGAGTTCATATTCCCAAGAGAATCCTATAGTTGGAGGTTGGACTCCTCTTTCCTCTTGGACTAATCCTATATTCAACGCTTCGAGATGGAGTACTCAACCGGGTGGACAGTTCACTTCTTATATTTTGTCCTTCATCCCCTATTCCTCCACGTCGATTCTGATGAACAAATTTATTATGGTGAATCCCCCTCTATCCTCTGGTGTTCCATATGGAGGGATTCAGTTTCAAAATATGGGAAACCCCCAACATGGAGTTACTTCAGTTGGGGGAAATGTATATAATCCTCATCATGCCACTTCCATGGGTATGGTTCCCATACAACATTTCATGAATCAGTTTGGAGGAGGAAATTATCCTACCAGACAAGGCCATGGAATATACTAGAACCCTGGATGGTCTACAATTCCTTAGCCCCAATATTTCCCGAGAGCATGGGCTCAAATGCCACAGCCTCAAGTCTCTTTTCTGGAAACACTTAATCTACCAGATTTATCGAAGTTAATGAATGACCCTGTGTGTCATGATCTGTCATGGACCCCCATCCCCACCAAGCTTCCTTCAGACATTCCAAAATTTGAAGGCAAGACTAGTGAGGATCTTGGTGATCACATCACTAATTTTCATCTATGGTGCTCATCTAACTCCCTAAATGATGATTCTATTCATTTGAGGCTATTTCAATGCACCCTCATGGGGGTCACCATGAAATGGTGCATTGAGATACCACTTCAATCAGATGGTATAGGATTTTCTCAACCACTTCCAATTGTCGGTTCGTTACAATGGCGACATAAAAATTTTGTCAGCCTTCCACCAAGATAAAGCCATGCATGTCTCAGACCATATCCAGGAGTGGCATAAATGGAAGAGGTTGATTAAATCCTACATTCCTCCAGAGTTTTTGCTAGAATGGTTCCTTAAGTCCTTATTTCCTTATATTTTGAAAGATGTCTCTACATCCAGACTAACATCTGAGGAAGAAGCCATTTTCAAAGCCCAACAATTGGACCTGATATATGCCCAATCTAGGATGCTTTATGAAATTCTTCATGATGCACCATGATCAAACTACAACCTTGGACAAAATCTTGAGCCTCATGTCGATGGCATCATAAGCTCTGCAAATGCTAAGACTACATACTTGGTGATGAACCAGTTGAAAGATTTGTATCTAAGCCATCCTATAGCAAGACAATCTTCGACTTCATCCTCCACCCCCACCTAGTCGATGGATATGCATTATGTACAGTCTTCGGCTAACCCAAATTGTAACCAACAAATAGGAGGGACTAAAAATAAGGGACGAGGTAATAATCGTAAGGGTGGGAAAAATAATAATAAATCCAAGGACAACAGTAAAAATGATAGATTGAATACCCTATATGGGGTGACACGTAGCACTCAAGTGCCACGTCCCACAGGGCCTAGACAGACCATAAATAAGGATTGTCGTCTCCCAACCCCTCAATATTAAGAATGGGAGCCAGCCATAACTACAAGCCAGCAGCCATGGGACTTCTCCCTCGCACAAAAATCCAGGTGACCACTGAATTCAAAGCTATGGAGGTGATCATGGTAGTCATCCCATCGCACCTTCTGGTTATTATCCACCTCTGCATTTACCTTCCTCATTTCATTTTTGTCATGCATAAGGCTCGTAGTTTAGGGCTTGGGAGCGGCCATTGCAACATCCATTGTAATTTCACCATTACCTTCATCCTCTCGATGCCCCATGAGCATGGAAATCCGTTTCGCAGCCCATCCTGGTACAGCATGGTTGCAAGGCATAAATGGCTGCAAAATATTGAGAGAGCACTCTCAATTGCTCACACCCAGCAAGCTAAGCTTTCTCGTAGAGATGGCAGGGAAAGGATGGCCTCATCACCTCTAGCATTTTTTGTGAAGGAGGACATCCAACTCCCTCTGGAGGATATTCTCTTCACAGTGCCAGATAATTGGCAGCCTCCAACCAACTTCCAGGGGGATGAAACTCGAGCAGTTTCAGCGGCTCACCACAGTGCAAGCACCATGGACTTGCACATGGGGGATTTCCCTATATGCTACATTGAGGAGGAACTCTCAGAGGAGTGCCTCCAAATGGACCAGCATGACATAATCTCGGATGGTCTCTCTCCCTTCACAGTCTGAGAGCACGAACCCGAAAGCACAGGGACGGGAGCAGAGGGCGGGGATGAGGAGCGAAGCGCGAGAATGAGACACTAGGATGGTGCGAAGGAAGGAACATGGGCTGCAGCAAGCGAGGCAAAGGTTGGGTGCACGTCGAAGGAGGGTGGCGAGGTCCTTGTGCCACCTCCCTTTTTGACAACCTCGGAACAGTGGCATGTCCCTCCTCCCTTCTTTCACCTGGAACAACTCGAGTTGGTGTTTGATTTGAGGTGCCAAATGGCTGACCAGGCCTACCATGGAACTCTCATGATCCAACGCATAGACATGCTCTATGAGGCTTTCTCCAATGCACCAACAAATCAAAGATGTCCGATGTGTGAGAGACTCTATGCCCTGCCAACTCGGAATGAAATTCCCAGTGAAGACCTCGACCATGAAGATCTCAATGGGTAATAGAGTGGCTAGACTTGCCTTTTGGTTTTTTCAGTTAGACTCTCAAGCTCTGGTTGGGTATTATGTCAGTTAAAACTCTTTTCTGTTTAGTTTCTTTTCAGTTTCATTTGTCATGGAAAAATATGCAAACTATAGATCGCCACTCATCCTGGTTTCCTTCGGGCAAGGTAGGTGGCAGTCTGCCTCTTTTGGACATGTTATCCAGGGCTGCAAACTATTCTGGTTTCTGATTTTTGGCGGAATAGTTGGCATCCCAAGGACAGATGTATATTTTTGTTTATGATATAATATAAAGGATTCACTCTCTCTTTTTTACTAAAAGAAACAAAAAAACAATGATAGATCGAATAATAACGTTGGTGAGGGAAAGAAAGAAAAATGGAAGGTGAAGTTTCCTTGTAAACTTTGTAAAGATGATCACCTTACCTACCTATGCCCCAAAATCGATGAAGCCTTGAGGCTATTATTGCAATCGCCCGATGTGATGACAAATATGTTTCCACATAATCAACACATGGCCTCAGGGACCTCTAACACAGGAAATGCATCGAGCGGGAGTCAAAATCCCTCGGCACATGAAGGTGGCCATCTATGCGTCAATATGATCAAGTATCAGATTGATGTAGCCACTCGATCTCCTGATTATAGTTCATCACGGACTATTATAGGTCCAGAGTCTCCCCCTTTCTCGGAAACACCCTTGAAGATTGAAAAGTCGAAACCTCTACCTCATATTCCAAAAGGAGTACTAAAGCGCTATTCCCAAAATCCTAATGTTAGATCTGCCCAAAACTATTCAATTATCAAAGATCTAGGCTAAACCCCTTGTGCAATGTTGGCTTTGGAGGTGCTCCAGATGTGTCCTTCACAGAGGAATGCCTTATTATCCACGTTAATATCTCCAGACCCATGTGGCTAGAAAGTTACCAAGTTTGATGTCACAGATGTTAAGCCTCGCTTTCCTTACCACATGGCCTTTCAAGTCCATGTGGAGTACACAAAAATTACCAGCAAATGTACTATAATTGATGAAGGTGCTACAACATGTGTGATGTCCTTAACCTATTGGAAAGACATTGGCTCTCCAACCCTGTGTCAATCTATGACTATGTTGACCACATTTGATGGGCATTCATTTTGACCCCACAGAATCCTCCCCACTTTTTCGGTCTAGTTACGTGGGAAGACTATGGAAATTGAAGTCAAGGTGGTTGATGCACCTCTCGACTACAATTTACTACTAGGGAATAATTGGACTTATGAGATGACAAATGTCGTGTCATTCTGTAATTTATGTTTTCCTCACGAAGGGAAGATAGTGATGATTGATCATTTTTCCTTTGCGCACACTAGTCCTAGTGCATTAGTTGGACCTTCGATCCCTATGATTGCTAATTCTCAGCGGGAAACTGAGGATGTTGGTGTTAGAATGTATTCCTCTTTGATGAGTAGTTTTGATTTCATGGCACCAATTCACCATATTCATACCATTTCCAATGAGTGTTCATCGTCGATGAGGTTCGTTCCTTTCTGTACTTCGTATTTCAATGAACCTTGGACCCTACCTTCCTCGACTATGTCGTATGAAGTTCAGTCACACATTGGGATGGAAATGCCATTGTTAGCAACATAGGTTGCATATTAGGCTATTCTTGATGTTATTATTGACCCGAATCCCTCCTCCTCGCAGACGAATGAGGGGATCATGTTTTAGATCCTGTATGGACCACTCAATCATATTGTTCACATGATTTACTCAATGATAATTTACCTTTGAATGAAGCCATATTAGAGGCCATGTCTCGTTCTTATAGGCCTTGGGATGATATGCATCATCGATCCTATTTTCTCCGAAAGCTTGTTAAGATCAAACAAGATGAATTTATATCAACCTTGAGTGTGATGGTTGGTCACACCGTGGTTCCATTAGATACCCATGGTATTTATGTCGAAGGAAACATGGCGAATATTTCTCCTACCATCATGATCGACATCTATAGTATCCCTAGTAAAATTAAGAATGTATATATCGGTGCAGATTGTTAGCCTGAATAAATTTAGATCTACACCAATATCTTCAAAGAGTTTCGAGATTTTTTCGCTTGGTCATATGAAGAGATGTCAGGGATCAACCCCATCATTTCAAGAATGATATTAAAACCTATTTGGATGCTAAACCTGTTCAACAACATCTTAGAGTTGTTAATCCTAGGATGGCCTCCACTATTAAGGAAGAGGTAGAGAAGCTACTTAACATTGGTTTCGTCAACCCAGTTCCTTTGACTGAATGGGTGTCCAATATTTTTCCCATAAATAAAAATCAAGGAACCATCCACATCTGTATGGATTTTAGAGACTTGAATAAGGTGTTGAGCACTCAACACACCCTAAAAGCCTTTTCAAATTTTGTCACTTTTTGGCTACCACTTGTTTCTTCATTTATCTAACTCGATTTCATTTTTAGGAAATGGTTTTGTTTTCATGTCCCTTTTCACCTAAGTCTAGTTTATTTTGAACTTGTGAAACCTCATGTCTAAAGGACCTTAAGACCAGAATTAAGAATCGACAGCTAAACACTGCACCTAACGCGCTCAGATTCAGCGTCGGAAAGAATTCAAGTGAGTAAAAGAACCATAAAAAAACAACATTCATCGAGCGTTGATCCTCATCGACATTGGTAGAAGATGGTTTTGGTTTACATAAGTTTCACGCATAAAGGTTCGAGAGATAGCCGATCCCTTTCGACATCGGGAAAATACGAGAAAGACATGCGTTAATAAAGGACGATAATATATCGTTGATAGCCGATGCCCGATATACTTTATCAGGATCGGGGGGAATCCAAAAATATCACAACAATCATTTCGATCGCGATAAGGATATCTACAATCACCAATCCCAGATGCGTTTTCGACATCGAGACTTTTTCAAGGGAACCAATCTGAGAGCACTTAGGTAGGTTTATCGTTGATCGTCGATCCTTGAAACTTTCGGGTGTTGGCAATATAGGTTTAGGTTTTAGAAACGTGTGGCGTAAAGAAAGTCTCGACTCTGACTGACACAAGTGAATGAAGCCACTAGTCTCGTGCCACGTTTATTTACCATGTAGGGGGATCATATGGTATGGTTTTATCCTGAGTCATTTTTGGTTCCCTAGATCCTAGTCATGCCTCCTAGTCATCTTTTCCATGTCAGCTCTGTATGACAAGATCAATCGACGTCAGAGTTTTCCAGGAGGATATCAACAAAAATGTTCACAGCACAATCCCGACCCCCGATCCCCCAACTAAAAGAGTGAAACAATGGGACATTTATGGTATTAGATACAATCAAATTTTCTACATTTAAGGAACTAATTAATGCTCGATCCCTTATTTTTTTCTACCTCATGCTCCAATTATAAAACAACATTTTGAAATCGTCAATAGACCGCATTACCACCTGTGCCTCTGTCGTCAACCCACGATGAAATTTCACTCATAACCTGAATTGAATGGCTGATGCGACATGGTAATATCATCCATGTTTAAATCTCTAGAACCATTTTGAACAAATTCATTCTGCGTGTAAGTGAATTCCAAAGCATCCGAAGGAGC
Organism: Picea engelmannii; assembly: GCA_009831015.1. Lineage (NCBI taxonomy): Eukaryota > Viridiplantae > Streptophyta > Pinopsida > Pinales > Pinaceae > Picea > Picea engelmannii. Next base: position 179,203 of record ML794173.1, read on the forward strand.
AGAGAAAGAAACTCGAGACTGTACCGACCATTTTTATTATCAAAACTAGGTTTAACAAGATTGAGAGGTATGTATCAAATTATGTCAATTCATTGGTTATAATTCATATATGATCATACTGTTTCTTACACAGTCTCTAAAACCTTCTCTAGTTGCAGGAAGAATGACGTCGAGAAAGCCAACCACTAGACGCTAGCCTAGAGCGCCAAAGTTGAAAGAAGTTGAGATAGGTGAAGGTTCTTCTCCAGGGATTGTGAAGCAGTTGGAGTACGCTCCTAAGGTAGATCCTATCCTCAAAACAGTAAATAAGAAAGGTTTTTAACCAGCCTCCAGCCTTTGGTGATACAGAGGCAAGCACTGGATCCAAGGTGGTTCTCCCACAGTGGGGGACCACTTCAACAAAATTAGCCGAGAAGAATACCCAAAGTATATCCCACATAGCGACCCGAATGCAAGGGCGCTCGATGACCAGGTGTTCCCCAACATTCGTCATTCATGGTGGAAAGAAGAACCCTCATTTCCCCTGCATAGAGGTTCTAAAATGGCTCATCAACCATACGGACAGGCAGAAATGCTTGATCAACGATGATAATGGTGGATGCGTCAAATTTTTCCTCTCGACAGAAGTCTAGAAATACTACAAGCTCAGGGACCCAAAGGAGTGACTCAACACAGACTTCATAGTGAAGTTCTATGAATTCCATGACACCAGTTGGTTGATGGCTTCATGGTGGAGGGAAGACAAGAAGTTCACTAATCATAGAAATGGATGGTATGGTACAATCAACCTAAGGGATCCATACATCTATTTGATGGCTCTCATCTATCGGCTATATGGAGAAAAGGATTTCTCCAAGTTTTCGGAAGAATGGATTCCTTTGGCATACACAGTGGCGATCATCGGGAGCAGCTTCAACTGGGGAGAGATAATATCAAAAAATTTGAGCACCTGTATACAGCAAGCTTAGTCACCAAAGGAAGGACAAGCACCAAATTTCTACATGGCCTCGTACCTGCTCGATGTCATGTGCACAAGGAACGTCTTTGTCGGCATGAACCTAATCTAGCATGTTGAGAAGCTCCCGGTCCACATTTACTTCATCATATTATGGGAGAATAGGTACAAGAAGTCTTATGCACTCATATGCGATGAATTCATCGCTTGTATTTATTTCATTATTTTTAAGAAGGAATGCTCAAGGCTATCTATGGAAGCTAAGAAAATGATAGCCAAGGTAGGCCATTGGTACTTGGATGAGCGCTCAACATACATCAGGGTGTTCAGGGCCACTGGAGCACCACATCTCCTACCTTCTCATGTCCCAAACCATCTTGTTGTGGGAGAAATATGTTATCAAACCATCTTGCAGGGCTATAATTCCACCTTGGTGAAAGACAAGAAATGGGCTTTAATACCCTACGATTTCCACGTGGGGTTCTATTTGGTAAAGGCTATTGCTCAAGAAAAACAAGAAGGGATTAGCCAACTTGATTTTAGGTTTCAGACAAGCCGATTCCACAAGCACGACCCCAAGGGCCTGGTCCTCCAACATGCTTCACATGTGTCATCCTGTTAGCCATACGCCCATGATAATTTTGAGGACGAAAGCTTCACAGAATGCACCTAGGATTGGGATGAGGTGGTGCAGAGGATGGAAAACCCAAATATGACCAGGTTTAAGACCATGAGCATGGATGCACATGTGGAAACAATATATAAATTGGCTCAAGAGGCCCTCAGAGCCAGGGAAGAAATCAGAGTGGTAGAGGCAACAAAGGCACAGAGGAGGGGATTGTTCTTGACACCAGAGGCATAATCAAGGGGATTACTTTTGATGGCAGAAGCACAGAGATTCATTGATTAGTTGCATAATGACTCAGATCTGGTAGAGATGGTGAGGGTTCCTTTCGACAACCCAATCGAAAGTCGAGGAGGATCAAGTGACCTAGAGCCGATACAGATTGAATAAACCACAGGGTCAAATAACCCTGAAACTTCAACACCACAAATCAGATCACCAAAGCAAGTTTCGGCTCAGCCTGAGATAGAGAGGACATCAGGGAGAGCAAGTACACCAAATCCCCTATTCAACCTAATAACTATCTACAACGATGAGGAGAGTTCGGAGGTGTCCCTGGTCACTCTGGTAAAAATCATAGAGCAAGAAGATCCTGAGAAAGTATCCACCCTAGGTCCCGATGCTTCAATTCAGAGCCACCCACAGAATGAGCATGAAGTGGAAATCTCCTTGGACACTGAGCCACTCAACATACCTAAAATCCCAATGGGTGGATCAATGTATGAGCCAGGATCGCTCGAACAAGAAGGAGAAATCACAAAACATGAAATCGGTGTTTCAACAGTCGATTACCATGTAAGTATCGAACCTGGCCCTGATTCCTCAATTTTGACCAGTACTTTACCACCCGATGAGAAACAACCAGAGGATGAGCCATCGGTACATATAGAAGAAGTTCAATAACCCAGTCTTGAACAGATATACACTGTGTGGGGCCTAGGAAACACTCTTACTTGGGGAGAGCAACAAATCACTGAACCTGTGGATGAGGTCGTCGATATACAAGCCATCGCCTACGATCAAAAGAGGAAATCCATCATGAAGAGAACCACTAAGAAAATGATTCTTACTCTGTACAGTTCCATCCTCATCACCACGGAGGAGAAATTGATTAGTACAGAGCATGCTAAGACGTCTAAGATTATTGGTGCAGGAATGGCAATCACGGATGCCACCCTGGACAAATCAAGGAAAGATGAAGAGGATATGTCTGTTGTGCTAAAGAAGTTGGAGCATCTGTGCCAATTGGAGAAATACTATCAGGACTCCACACAGGACATGATATTCTTGAGAAGCGAATTTCAATATGCCTACAAAAAATTCACAAGTGAGAGGCACCTTTTCACTATAAGGATAGCCGAATTCCAAGAAGACACCCTCATGGAACTAGCGACATGCAAAGACATGGAAATATGGTATGAGAATACCCACCAAGAGGTGGAAATAATTGATTACATCAGTGCGGTTCAAAAGGGCTGAGATGCCAAAGAGCACAAAATTCGGGTGCTTAGGGACAGCAGCATCGATCGCATAAGTAAATCAGTTGAATAATGGGAAAAGATGGCCCAAGAACCTCAGCGGGAGATTCAAGAGAAATGGGTTGATTGTGAAAGAAGTTGGACCAAGATCAATCGGGTGATGAGAGACATCGATCTTCTAGAGTTTGGCTCACCCAAGGACTTTGTCGACTTGCATGACATAGTCAAACAACATACACAACAAGACTCATCATGGACTGAAGTGATAGAAAAGGTGGAAAACATGGCGCCAAGTCAAGTACAACGATTCTTGGAGCACCCAATCAAGGCTCGGGTAGTATTACAACAATAAAGTGCTAAAGTAGACAAGTATCGGGCTCGAGCAGTGGAGATAAAGGAGATTCTTTTGGCCCCAATGGACCAACATAGATTCATGTATGCCAACACAGGCGAGGAACTCTTTTTCAAATGGTCAGAGTATGAGAAGAGTCATCCACTTAAGTAAAACCATTTTATGACTCTTAGAAGATAGAGAGATGAAAGCACCATGTGGCGATGTGTTTTTTTACTTAGCTTGCACTTTTGATAACTATTTTTAGATAATAATTTGTTATAAATAAGAGGGTCAACCTTTTAGAATAGGTCGATGGTTTTTGCAAAGACCCTCATTTTTGGAATTGTAAGGAACTACTTCTAAACTACCTTGATTGAGAAGTCATGTTTAGGACCCGAGATAAACTTTTGTTTTCATCAAAGGCGTGTATGATTGGATCTAAGGAGAAATTACTTTTGAATTTGTCTCATGAATGAATGTTGTAATGAGTAAGATTTTATGAATTTGTTGATAAGTTATCTTACTCAATATTTTTATAATTCTTCTCTCTAATGATGTAAAACAAATCATTTTTTTAATGTGTGATTAGTGATTAGAGCTAAGGAAACTATTTTTATTGCCATCATTTTATTACATGTTCTCTTCCAATAATTGTATCTTAATCAATAATTGAAATACCAACAAGTTGATGTATTAGTACTAGGCTTGTCATAGGTGTAAGAATCGTTGTCTGCATGCTTGAGCACAAGGGTTATCCTCAGCTCGACCTTCTTCAGTAGTTAATTTTTCACCATTTTTCTTTACCCAACTAATTTATACCAACACTTATCCTTTATCAGACCCACTTATAAGAGAAAATATAAAAAAGAGAATGTTCGAACTGAAGGAGGAGTTTTCACAAGAAAATATCCTGTAAATCACTATGTAAATCCCATCAATTATTTGGCTGGATCTCAAGATCTGGAGAACCATTCCACTATTAAACGCTGCAGAGTCTAATTGGGCCTCGGTGGCAGGTTTGGTTCATGTTGTTGAGTTAAAGGGATTTAATACCCCTCAACAGAATTGGCGCTACAAGTAGGGCCTAAATGAATGAATGGATAACAATATTCCTAGTATAATATTCCATACAACCTACAGATTCAAAAAAGCCCAAATGCATGGATAGTCATTCTCAAGAAAACCCACATACACTGAGTACTCCTGAAATGAGTAACTCACCCCAACAAGAGGAAGAGAATTTTTTCCCCGAAATACCTTACTCTCCTCCCCATGAGGAGTTGAACGAGTTCATAAGAATCAAAAGAGCTTACGCTCGAAAAATTGGAGCACTACCCTTAGCTCTGTTACTCCCTCATAGAAAACAAGTAAGAAGACCAGAGGTCCACACCCCTGACTAGATTTTTTTCCACACAGTAGAAGACCTAATAGATTTCTCCCTCACCAAGATCGAACATCCCCTCAACCTGATCCCCGAAACACTAGCAGGTAACTGCTCTGAGCCCGACAATTTTTCTGAGTAGGAAGGGTTTAACTCAGAACGCTTAGTTTCGGAGTCGAACGACATGGAAGATAACAATGATCATAATGAAGAAAGGGGAAACCCACCTCAGAATAATCAACCTTGGTTGGCCAGAGATGCTTTGGCCATCCTTGGATGAATACATAACCTCCCCCGACATCCAAAAAATTGACTCCCTAAATTTGACCCTAAAACCTCAGGATTGTCGAAAGACCATATCAAAAAATTCATACTAGTTATTAGGCTAATGAATGTCCAACATGAAGACATAATATGCAGGATTTTACCCTATACTTTTGAGAATTCGTCCTCCACGTGGTATTTTAACTTGCCTGTAGGGTCCATAACTAGTTGGATGAAGTTTCAAAAGGATTTTTTAGATAAATTTGCAAAAGAAACCACTAAAGGAGCTTTGATGGTTGAGTTGTTCGTCACCACCATGAGTTCAAAGGACAAGGTTAAAGACTTCAATCAATGATTCACTACTATCCTAAACAAATTTCAACCCAAAGCTAAACCCACTTAGGAGTTTCAAATCAAAGTATACGCTAATGTTCTCCCTGCTTCCATTTCCATGTTTGTGAAGAGGGTTGCCAAAACGACCTTAGCTGATAATTTTGAGGAAGCCAAGACAATAGAGTTCCAAATGAAGGGATGTAAAGAGGGCCAGATCTCATTAGTTAAGAACGAATTTCAGCCTCCAGCTAGGAGAGGACTCTTGTTAACCAGGCCCCTAGGGAATAAAATAGAACAAGGTCTCGAAAAGGGAAGTGGAGACATAGAAGACTTACAATGGATGATAAAGAAGTTGTCAAATGAAATCGTAGACATGAAAAGAAGTGTAGGGGAAGGAAACTAAGGCCAAAGGCCCTATAAACCCTTTTTTAAAACGAACCCATCATTCAAAGCAATTGACCCTACCCCAACCAACTTAATCATCGACCTGGGGAATGTAGCATCTGACTCTTTATGTACCTATCACGAGGAGAAACATTCTGAAAGAGATTGTCCACAATGGGTGCATGCCATGAATTTGATGGTCAATCATTTCCTAGATGAAGTTTCCCTTACCAAACAATCAAGCGGCTCAACAATGAATATTATTGATCAGGAAGAAGTTGACCCACTAGAAGAAACAACCATGCTGCTTTGGGACCCTGACCTACTGATGTCTTCCGATGATCTATTTGAGGTTCAAGAACCACCCGCTGAGGTCTTGGCGATGGAAATGTGTAGGGATCAGCTTGTCTCAAACGACCTTACTATTTCCAAAACCTTAGGAGGAAAACCAACGTCCAATCACCCAAAATAACCTTTTGTCTCCTAACGAAATCCTATAAACATCCATACATGAGAATCGCCCAAGCTAGACTACAACATAGTAGAATATTTGAAACAATTGAAGGAAAATATATCAGTCATGGACATGTGTAGAATTCCCCAGCATAAGGAATTTTTGTTACAAACTTTAAAGTTAGTAGAAACTCCTATAACAAGAACTGACCAAGGAGAAAACCCTACCTTCACAGATCTAAGAAATAAGCCAACTGTAAACGATTGCTTTGAAGATAAAAATGGAAAGCCTTTTGTTCCACCTTTCCTCTTGACATTTGAAGTCATCAACAGAAACCTCCATAATTGTTTGGTTGACTCGAGAGTATCCTCTAATGTTATGCCATTATCTATCTGCAAGAAATTAAACGCAGTCCCTCTCAAGAGCGATAAACATTTGATATAATTAGATAGAACCCAAGTGAAAGTGATGGGAGAACTCAAGGATGCCATGATCATAATGGCAACACACCCTAAATTTTTTCAACTAATTGACATCATTGTGGTAGATATACTAGAATCTTATGGATTGCTACTTAGTCAAGATTGGTCTGAGAAGTTGAATGGATACTTTAGCACAGATTGAGCTCACCTTTGGTTTCCATTAAAGGGACACACAAATATGATTAGGATCGATAGGGAAAGGTATCTCAAACATATTTTCATTGATTTAGAAGCCCTCAACGAACCCTCTTCGATAGATTTCCCCGTGCTAGGCAACTACTCCTGCGACTCTGACTTCGGTAATTTCTCTCCTTTCCCATCTGATGTTCCTCTGACTCAAAACTCCAGAATGAATTTTCAAGAGAATGTACCAACAACGACAGAAGAAACCCTCTTCTTTCAAGAACCTCTGTTGGAAACCCCAGGCAAAATAAGGGGAAAGGGAGAAGTTAGTAAGCATGAAAAAACTGATGTTTTTTTCTTGCAAGTTTGGACCTTATACTTTGATAGATCTAAATCACAAGAAGGATCAGGGGTGGGGTTTATCCTCATTGATCCCAAAGGTAAACGAAATTTCTTGTCCTGCATATTGGAATTTGAATGCACTAATAAGATCGTCAAGTATGAAGCTTTAGTGCAAGAGCTAAAGAAAGCCATAGAATTAGACATTAAAGCACTAAAGTTTTTTGGAGACTCTGAAATCATCGTTAGGCAAGTAAGAAACACTATACACTGCAACTCTCCCCATGCAAGTAATTATCAACAGGAAGTGCACAGACTAATAGAACATTTTGAGGCCATCAACATTACAGCGATCCCCAGAACAAAGAACACTCTTGTTGAATCCCTGGCCACCACTACCTCAAGGTTATCCCCTTTAGAATACTATGAAGCCTCCTAGTTCACAGTGGAGCTACTCTACAAACCATCGATACCCAACAATATTTCTAACTGGAAGATCTTTGAAGGATATGAACAAATCATAAATTTCTCAACCAATCAGGAAAATTTTAAATATTTGGCTATTGACAATGAAATATTTCAGGAGCAATTAGTAGAAACCAATCCCCATGTACAAAGAGTTGAAACATATCAATCAACTAACAAACTGAGGTTTCACATGATACCGAAAGGGGTATCCAATTTAGAAAACCTTTTTGACTTGAGAGAAATATTTAAAGGATCAAAAAACACAAAGACATGGATTTCCTACCCCATGTATGAGACTATAAACCTGGGAACCCTAGAAAACCCTAAGAATATAAATCTCGGCAAGACAGTGTCTAAATAAGAAAGGAATTCCTATCTCAAATTGTTCAAAGAATATCAAGATGTTTTCGCATGGTCCTACCAAGATGTGAAGACTTATGATACTCGTATCATTCAACACACAATCCCGCTAAAACCTGGAGTAAAATCATTCCAACAAAATATCTGGAAGTGCCACCCATCTCTGGAACCTCTCATGTGTCAGGAGTTGAAGAAATTACTAGATTCTAAAATTATCTTCCAAGTTAGACACTCTACATGGGTAGAAACTTTGGTTCCTATCAGGAAAAATTCTGGGGAGATCCATCTGTGCGTAGACTTTATAAACCTCAACAGAGTATTAGAAAAGGATAACTACCCAGTCCCATCGATGGAGAAACTCTTGCAGACCATGTCAGGTTCTGAGATTTTCTCCTCGCTGGACGGTTTTTCAAGTCATAACCAAGTTCTAGTTTCAGAGGAAGACCTATTGAAAACTACCTTCCGGACCAAGTGGGGAACCTTTGCTTATAAACGCATGCCCTTTGGGTTAATCAATGCATGGGAAACCTTCCAAAGGGCCATGGACGTATCATTTTAGGGACTAATAAAAAAATGTGTTGTAGTTTATCTGGACGACGTGATTGTGTATTCAAACAATAGAGAAGATCACATCCAACACTTAACCCAAATTTTCGAAAGGTGTAGGAAATACGATATATCCTTAAACCCTAAGAAAACTATCTTTGGTGTTGAGGAAGGGAAACTACTAGGTCATATTATATCTCAAGAAATAATTCGCATAGACCCATAATGAATTAGAGCTATAGCTCAGCTTCCATTACCCCACAACAAAAATGCTATGCAATCCTTCTTTGGGAAAATCATTTTTGTGAGAAATTTCACCCTCGATTTCGCTGAAACTATCAAACCCTTACAGAAGATGATCCACAAAGATGTTGAATTTAAGTGGGATGATGAACGAAAAAGTTATTTCAACAATATTAAGATGGAAATATCTCAAGATCCAATGTTGCGAAGTCCCAACTTTAGCAAATATCTCTTCCTCTACACTTTCACCTCCGACCAATCGTTAGTTGCAATATTGACTTAGAAGGATGATGACAACAATGAGGCCCCTGTCTCATTTATGAAGACTAATATCCAAGGGTCCAAAATGAATTACCATGCTATAGACAAGTAGGCTTATGCGATGCACAAGGTAGTGAAACACTTCAGATCTTACATCCTAAATAAACACACCAAAGTCATTGTGCCTCATCCCGCAGTCTGATCCCTATTCACTCAGTAGGAGATGGGGGAAAGAAGAGGGAACCAGATGGTAGTGGTCCAAGCATTTGATCTCGATATAAAACCTGCCAAACTGGTTAAGGGACAAGGATTATGTAAACTGGCAGTTGAAGCCCGGGATCAAGTAAATGAAGACCCTGTGTGGGAGAATGAATTAGCATTATGGTATAGTGAAGCTTCATATGTATCCCCAGGGCAAGAGTCTTGGTATGGGAAATTATCTTATCTCCTACACCATGGGACTTTCCTAGAAAACATAAAATTTAAGGAAAGGAGAGCTCTCAAACTAAAATCGACACAATATCGTCTTATAAATTCGGTGCTCTTCCTCATTAATTTTGATGGGGTACTTTTAATATGTATCGAACGAGAAGACACAGACAAAGTTTTGAAGGAGCTCCATGATGGTCTTGTGGGAGGACACTTTGTAGGGAATACCATCGCTCACAAGATACTAAGAGCCGACTATTATTTTCCTACTATGTTTAAAGACGTCCACACACATGCTAGAAACTATAAAACCTGTCAAATGAGCACAGGGAGGGAAAAGAGAGCAGATGTCCCACTTCAACCTGTGGTCGTCTCCAAACCTTTCGAGCAATGGGGGTTAGACATCATAGGATAAATTACACCAAGTTATTCAAAGAAACATAGATACATACTGACTGCCACATACTATTTCACGAAATGGGCAGAGGTCATCCCTCTGACTCATACAAACGAAAAGATGGTAATCCAATTCATAGAACAACAATTGATCACAAGGTTCGGTATGCCTTTCATTCTTTTTTTTATAATGTCGCTTATTTCTCATCCACCCTTTTAACAGATTTCGCTCTAGACAAAGGAATCATAATCAGATACTTTGCAAACTTTTATTCGTAAGGGAACGGAGTGGCAGAATCAACCAAGAAGAATCTAGTGAGGATATTAAAGAAAATAGTTGCATACAACCAGAGGAATTGGCATAATTCACTTCCTAACGCCTTATGGGATGATAGGGTAACGCCCCAAGAATCTATAGGGAATTCCCCATACTTTTTGGTATACGAACAAGAAGCCATTCTCCCGAACGGGATGTATCTTCCATCTCTTCATCTTGCTCAGGGTTCTAGAGGAGAGCCCTCATCAGTGATTCAACAGAGAATTGATACCCTCCTCATGCTTGAAGAAGAAAGGTAAAAATAAAAATCTAAGTTCATTGCTCATCAGTAGACAGTCAAAAGATGGTTTGACAAACACAAATCTAAAGAGAATAATTTTGAAGTAGGAGACTTAGTTTTGAAATGGGATAGGGCAAATGAAGCAAAGGGAAAACATTTGAAGTTTCAAAATCTATAGCTCGGACCTCTTTAGATAGCCGATAAACTTGGGATAGGCACGTATCAGTTGCAAAATCTGAGGGGGGAACCTGATGCCCTTCTAGTGAACGACCAAGCCCTAAAACAATATTTTTGTTAAAAAATAAAAATAAAAGTGTGTTTTCATGATATCTTGTTTTTAAGTAGGCTAATTGCTCAGTCCTTCATTTTATATATTTTTTGTTATAGTATTTTTTGTGCTTTGAAGTTTGTGTTCTGCAAGGCATTGGTTGACCTGAGTTCATGCGATATGACAAACTTTGTCCCTAACTCATGCTTACATACAACACAAGAAGCGTTGGGAGAATTGTGCTTGTTTTGAAGGAGTTTTGTATCTAACCTATGAAAATAAAAAAGCGTGGAAAAGTGATGAAGTGTCCACCTGGTGTTTTGGTAAAACCTCAAGGGAAAGATGGTAAACTAGAAAGGACCACATGTACCTCAAGATAGAGCGAGCGAAAATTCACCTTAACCATCTCATTTTGCAAATAGAAGACATCTGTTAGGACCCTGAAATGTCCCTTTTTCACTTCACCTTTTGATCATTCAACCTTCTCATTACTAAGCTAAATGACTATTATAATGAGCACCAAGACCCTTTTTCCCAAGGTACGAACTATTCATCTTGATTTTATGTTTTCATTTACTTAGCATGTTTGATTGATAACGTTCACATATTTTACCCATGAAATAATTTAACTAATGATCAAAGTGTTAGAACAGCCCACTTCGAGAAACTCGTTGTTGTCACAGCTATGCGCAATTCCTGGAAGTTGTTATAGGACTTCTGCAACGGATGCCCATCAATCTTGGAAGTTGTTACACAATTGCTACGACAGAAGCCTGTTAATCTCGGAAGTTGTTACAACAGACGCCACCAGTCCTATTGTGATACGACTGCTGCAACACCTGCTAATTAAAATGTTGGCTCACGATGTTGATGAAGGAGAATTCAAGATTTTTTATTAATGATATCTAACGAACAGCCTGAGAATCGGGGATTCTCAAGACTGTTCTATTTTTGAACACTGAACAACTCTGACTTTAAATAGCAGAGCTTTTGTAATGTAAAGGGTTGTTAGTCTTTTTGCTTGAACTGAAGAAAGGAGCGATTATTGTACACAGACATCTTTTTGGCAATTGAATGAAGAAGTGGATTGAATTTCTTTAGTAGACTGTAACCTATCTTTTGAGTGGATTCACTGAGATAGAAAGGGCCCACCTTCCTCACCGATTCCCCTCTATTTCGAACTCTAGATTTAGTCATTTTCATTACAAATGGTTTAACTGTTAGATATTTCTAAATATAACTGTTGTTATAGTTTAGTTCCTTCTTGGTAAATGCGCATAGACTTGTCTCATGAGAATTAGAAGTCAGTTGTTGAACATGGTTGGAGAACTGCTTCTCCTGTTTTTGCATTAGGTTAAAATCTTGTTTTGGAGAATTAAAAGTGTGAAGTAGCTTCTTGCAATAAGTAGATTTCCCTTCAACAATAGTATAGAATTTCTTCCTGCAAAAGTAAATTAGAAAGTTATATTAAGGTAGGCAATTCAT
>ML794173.1:191417-209812 GCA_009831015.1 Picea engelmannii
TAGATTAGAGATGCTTTCATAATCTAGCATAGACTGTGCAGAATTATCTTGAAATAACAAACTTCCCTGGGTTGACAATTTATATTGAACACTTTGATTTTCCATTCAATTAGACAATTAAAGTGCCCAACATTTTGGCACCGCTGTCGGGCAAGATAATTGTAGATTTTGGTAAACACACTATTTTTTTTATTTTTTTTTAGGAATGAATAGTCTGCATGAAACACCAAACGTGAGAATGAACCTCCCAAAATACTAACATTACAGGCACCAGAGGATGTGGAGGAAGAAATCCTAACATATTGGGAAGACAGACCATTGTTAATGAGATTATAGCCAGAGCAGATTCTTCTTCAAGATCCATTTTTCACCCTACCAATCCTCCAAGAGGATGTGATCCACGGTCAGCAGAAACACCCCCTCTCGAAATATCGTTCTCATCAAGGGATGAATTTGAAGTTGTAGCTGAAAGTGAAGCTGAAGATTTGTCACCAACAAATCAGCAAGCAACACTAGAGAACATTGAGGATCAAGGCAATATAGCCTGGAACCGTGAAAACCTAGAAGAAGTTGTTTATCAGATCAATGGTCGGATAGTCATTAAGGAAGAGTGGGACACTGTTCATATTGAGTGGAGGGAGAGAGCACATATGGAGAATCAAGGGGATAATGAAGAAGATCTCTACCAAGAGAATCCACAGAACAACGAGGATCAGGTAAACAATGAAAACACTATCTCTACCCTGGTTTTTCCTATTTCTGATGCTCCCACACAAGGGATGGATCCTATGAAAAACATACCTCTCTCTCCCAAATTTTCATGGATTATCTACTGAAGATCCGGATGAGTTTCTGTTTGAATTTGACATTTTGTGTAGAAGCTATGACTACACTACCACTGCGCAGAAGCTTAAACTGTTTCCAGCCACATTAAAAGGAAATGCATTAAGATGGTTCATGAGCCTTGGAGGGGAAAACATTTCAACATGGATACAAATGAGGTAGTTTTTCCTGCACAAATACCAAGACTACTATCGAACAAGGGAATGCAGAAGGAGGAGTTGTTCAAAATGTCACAAAAGGAAGATGAGACCCTTGAAGACTTTGTGGAGCAACTCCAATACAATCTACAACGGTCTGGTCATCTGGATGTGAGTAAGGACATTCTAAAAACCATTTTGCTAAAAGGAGTTAGAGAAGATTGTTTAGATATGATGAATATGCTTGGCAAAGGAGATATATCTAAGGAATCCTATGAGGACATTGTAGACATCTACAAAAGATGTTCTTGAGGATCTACAAGGAATAAGCCAGCTACCAAGAATACTACTTTTTCAAGGGTATAGAAATCAGAAAATGGAGGAGCAACAAGAGCAGAAATAGGTAATCTATTATAAAGTTTCAAAACAGAGATGATTAACTCTTTTTCCTCACAAATGGATACTTTGCAAGTCAAACAGAAACAAGAAGAACCAGATCAAGTATTATGCATTTTCTGTCCAAAATGCAGGAAGAAACATCCACCAAGGGAGTGCCCACTGAACAGTGTCCAGGTATGCCTTATTTGTGAATAAGACCATGCCACTGACCAATGTCCTTCTCTACCATGTGTAAAAGCATCAATGAAGGCAACTAATGAGGAAGCAGAGGCTATCTATCTGATCACACAAAGGAGACAATGGTAGCCAAGAGGTCAAGGTATGAATTCTCAATTCTCTCCTCTAGCATTTAATTATTGGAACAATCAGCTACCATATGGCCAATCAAATTCCCCCCCTCCAAATCAAATGCCACCCTCTTATCAGGATCCCAATGCATGGTTACCTATGCCCTAACAACAGAATCACTATGGGTAATGGAACCCATACGGGAGAGGTCCTTAACAACAACTCAGTTATCAAAGCCAACACCAACCGAACTTCTTTCAACAACAGTTCCAACCCCCATACCAGCAGCAACAGCTGCAATTGCCTCCCAATAACTCACCAAACAATCCTCCCTTACGACCTCAGATGCCTGTGAAACCTAACTCAAACCCAAATAATAAGGTCGTTCAGAACATAGACATACATAATGTGCCAGACTTATCTATTACTCCTATGCCTTGTGATGAAATAAACTTAAGATCAGGGAGAATAGTTGAGCCAATAGTTGAAGATGCTCCATCTTCATAATCAGATAAGGAGTCAGGGGAGAGACCATCTACTGATACAAAAGAAATTGACCAACCCATTCTAGAGTCAGCAGACCCACCATTCCCTGAAATACTGAAAATTACCAAGCCTGTGGAATTACCATCTTTCAATCTCCTTGGAGAATTGCAAAATCTGCACGTTAACATTCCAGTACCGCAAGCAATAAGGGATGTCCCTATTTATGCCAAGACTGTGAGGGATCTTTGTATCAGAAAACCTAGATGAAAACCCAAAGATCCCCTCACAGTGCATGTAGTGGGGGATTTGTCTGAGCTAATGCTAGGCAAAACTCCACCTATTAAATATGGGGACCCAGGAAACCCTATTGTCACAGTTAAAATTGAATAGACATCTATTTCGCATGTACTAGTTGATCTAGGGGCAGCAATTAACATCATGCCAATAGAAACTACGCAGTTGCTGCAACTCGAAACAAAAATCTGACCTACTCCTACTGTTCTAGAATTAGTTGATCGCTCTACCATCAGACCAGAAGGAGTAATAGATGATTTATTTATTTCAGTAGACTCATGGGAGTATCCTGCTAATTTTGTCGTGTTGCAGCCCAAATCTAGTCTGGGAGGCCATCCTCTAATCCTGGGATGACCATGGTTAGCCACAACGGATGCCTTCATAGGTTGTCGATCTGGTTCTATGACCATGTTTAATGGTTACGACACAAAAAAACTTACCCTGTATCCTCATGCTACACCCAGTGCAGAACCTGAAAACTCTCTATGGATGGACACTGAGGTTGAAAGTGCTCTTCCTATACTAACTATAGGAAAGGCCCTGAGTTTCAAGGATGAGACAGAGGATGAGTTAATCAACTATTTTATTTGTGACCCCTCTGTTGTTACACAGCATATGCACCACCAATTGATCAGAGTCTTTGACCCTATGGCCCAGGAAGAAATGAACTCGAAAATGTTCTCAGAAACTGCTGACAATCAGAGTGATTCAGCTGTAACAATAGTCATTGTAACAGCAAACGCTGTAACAGCAGATGATGAAACAGCAACAGCTGAATTATTTCCTAAAATCAGTTCCAAGAGTGTCATTGTGGAAATCGAACCTGGAGAAACCTTGAACATCAATCCCAATCTCTCCAACGTTGAAACTCGCCGACTGATGAATTTACTGATTGAACATAAAGAAGCATTTGCATGGGATTACATGGATATCAAAGGAATCCCCTCTGAGCTATGCACCCACCGTATATACATCAAAGAAGAATGTCGACCCATTTGCCAACCACAAAGGAGGATGAACCCAAACCTTAAAGAAATTGTTAAAGAAGAACTTCAGAAACTTCTCAATGCCGTATTCATCTATCCTATATCAAACAGTGAGTGGGTATCACCATTGGTTATTGTGCCTAAAAATAATGGTAAGTGGAGAGTGTCTGTGGACTATCGAGCCTTGAATAAGGCAATGCAGAAGGATCATTTCCCTTTGCCATTTATGGATCAGGTTTTAGATAACTCAACCGGAAAAAATATTTTTCTTTCCTAGATGGATTCAGTGGCTATAACCAGATACAAATTTCCCCACAGGACCAAGATAAGACCACCTTTACCAGCCCTTGGAGAACATTTGCCTACAAGGTTCTCCCATTTGGCTTGTGTAATGCACCAGCCACTTTCCAGAGAGTTGTGATTGGTATTTTCTTTGATATGGTGAATGACTGTATGGAAATATTCATGGATGACTTTACACCTTATGGGACTGATTTCGAAGACGCTTTGTCTAATATGGAAAAAGTACTCAAAAGATGTATACAGTCTCATCTTTCTTTAAGTACAGAAAAGTTCCATATGATGATGCGCAAAGGGGTGGTGTTGGGACACTTCATCTCTTATGCAAGGATTCAGGTAGATCCAGCCAAAATCCAGGTAATTTTGGGCATTCCAACTCCATCAACTCAGAAAGAGGTAAGAAGTTTTTTAGGACATGTTGGGTATTACAAGAGATTCATTAAAAATTTCTCTAAACTTGCCTCTCCATTGTTTTTCTTACTAACAAAAGATGTTAACTTTCATTGGACTGAGGATTGTGAATTGTCTTTTGCAAATCTTAAACAAAGATTGTCCACAGCTCCCATTTTGAGAGGGCCCAATTGGGCTCTACCTTTTCACATTTCTCCAAATGCCTCATACACTGCATTTGGTGTAGTACTAGGGCAACAAGAGGACAAAGAAACCTATGCTATCTACTATATAAGTAAGAACATGGCTCCTGCTGAGTTAAATTACACAGTTATTGAAAGGGAATTCTTGGCAGTAGTATATGCAATCAATAAATTCAGGCATTATGTAAATGGTTATCCAACTTTTATTCATACTAATTATACAACCATAAAATATCTATTGAATAAACCTATTACTAATGCCCGAGTGATAAGATGGTTGTTACTACTGCAAGAATTTGACATCACTATAGTGGATAGACCAGGAAAAGAAAATGTGGTTGTTGATTTTCTCTCGAGATTACATATAATGATGATAATTCACCTGTAGATGATTCCTTTCCTGATGAACATTTGTTTGTAGTATCTTCTCACTCATATTGGTATGTAGACATTGCTAATTATATGGTTGCAGGGAAGGTACATCCACATCTATCTCCTAGGGAAAGAAGGAAAATTATTCAAAAGAGTGCCAGGTACAGTTGGATAGGAGGATACCTCTTCTACACAGGCCTAGACCAAGAAATCAGGAGATGTGTGAGGGATGATGAGGTTTATGATTTGCTGAAAGCTTGCCATGATGGCCCTTATGGGGGTCATTTTGCTGCAAAAAGGATCGGGCATAAAATTTTAAGGATGGGCTATTATTGGCCTAGCATATTTCAAGATGCCAAGAATTATGTCCAAGCTTGTGACAGTTGCCAACACATGGGTTAGCCAACTCACAGGGACGAGATGCCACTCAAGCCTCAGGTAGTGTTAGAGCCTTTTGAGAGATGGGCCATGGATTTTGTAGGACCCATTCACCCACCTTCCAATCAGAAAGTCTTTATATTGGTCTGTACAGATTACATGACCAAGTGGGTGGAGGCAAAAGAACTTATCAGAGCGTTGGAAGAGGTTGTCTTAGCATTCTTGTTTGAAAATATATTTGTTAGGTTTGGTGTTCCCATAGAAATAGTCACTGATGGAGGACCCCCTTTCACATCACATAAATTTGAAGCTCTACTCAGTAAATATCATGTTTTACATAGAATAGCTTCTCCATACCATCCACAAGGCAATGGCCAAGTGGAAATCACCAACAAAGTTATCGAAGCCATTCTTACTAAAATAGTGAGAGAAAATCATAAGGATTGGTCTGACAAATTGCATGAAGCTCTATGGGCTTACCGAACTACTTGGAGGAGAACAACTAGTTTTTCTCCTTACGAGTTGGTATATGGAAAAAGCCTTGTTTTTATCATTGAATTTGAAATCAAAACCTTAAGAACTGCATCAACAATCAACCTCGACTTGACTATGGCACAGAAAGCCAGACTGCAGTAGCTCAATGAGCTTGATGAAAAGCGTTTCGACGCCATCCATCAAACCACAGTGATTCAACAAAAAAGAACAAAATGGCATGACCGAATCATTAAGAAGAAATTATTCCAGTAAGGAGATTGGGCTCTATTGTATGATTCACGCTTTAAGGAATTTCAAGGTAAGTTGTGTACACGATGGCTAGGGCCTTACGAGGTAGACACAGTCTTTCCCAATGGGACAGTCCGGTTGATTACTATTGATGGATCCAATACACACTTACATGCAAATGATCATCGCCAGCGTCTGTATCAGCGTCCACTATCCAAGACAGAATTCAAAACTAGTTGTATAGTTGATACAGATTATCAAATCTTAAACGGAAAGGAGCTTGCTCCTTCCCCTTCTGAACTTTAGGACTTCTTTTGCTCAGACTTTGTATATAAATAATCTCAGCAAAATTTGCATTTCTCTGTTTTTAGTTGAAATTTTTCTATTTTCTTTACTATGCTAATAGAGCCTTGAAAGGTATCAAGCAAATATGTGTGTGCAGGTAGATTGATGAACAGAAGGAAATGATGAGTTCATGGAAGTTGAAAAACTTTCTAGAATCGAAGTAAGGTAGCATTTGGCTGATTTCAATGTTGTTACACCTTTTTCCGATGAATTGGCCGATTTCAATGTTGTTACACCTTTTTCCGATGAATTGGCCGATTTCAATGCTGCTACACCTTTTTTCGATGAATTGACGTCATTCAATGTTGTTACATCTTCTTCCAATAAATTGGTCGATCTCAACGTTGTTACACCTACCTCTGACATTTTTGAAAAAGAACTTGTTGATACACTAATTATTGTTTTTCTTTCTTGCCACTTCACTCTTTCTTTTTGCCGATGTTGCGGCTCCAACCCTCCAATCTTTCATGCAACAACACCACTGATTAGACAATACTGATGCTTTCTATCTGAAAGTGTTGTTTCATTATGAAGTAAATTCACATTCGGTGATATCCAGTTGGCTCACTACAATAAGGACTACGACTCTGCACAAGTTGTCATTTCTCTCACGATCCTTCATCATGCCAGCTATTATGTGCCATTCCAATGGCAGTTGGATTGTGCGGTTACTCCGATAAGTCATTATGTAAGGTAAGATTTGAGGTACATGATTAATCCTACGTGTTAAAGTAATGAAGATATAAAAGTACAATTTCCTATTTACTAACCGGTTACACCTGGAGCCAATCTGCTTAGTTGGGGGGGGGGAATGTAAATCTAGCCATTCATTCTAAAGTTTATACACACCTCCACCACCTTTCCACCCACACTTATTTTAACTAAGACACTATATTCTCTCTACAAACCACGTTCGAGCCTATTGTGTCTCTGATTTAGGTGATAGTTTCTCCTTCTACGTGCATGTGACTCTCAAGAAACAACATGGGAGGATCAGTTGTGAGACATGAACCCGTAACTCTAGACAGTTTGCTGCTACACCTAGAGGCCTACCATATATTTCTTCAGGCCGGCTGGATATCATATTTTAAGAAGTTGAAAGAGTTTAGTGAGGACGAGGTATTGGAGTTTAGTCAAAATCTTACTGAAGGGTATTCAATGGTGAATGGGGTGAGGATTCCAGTAACAAAAGCAAGCATTGTTGTTGTAACAGGGTTGCTAAGAATAGGAGACCGATGGTTTAACAGAAAAAAACATCTCTCGGATGCACAGAAGGGGTTCCTTGTCAACAATGAGCGAGTTCAGACCAAGGGCAAAGGTGTAGACGTCAATTCCTTACCAAAGCCATGGGGGAAAGTTGCAGAATTTCAAAGGAAAACCTCGGAGATCCATTGATCAAATTGGATCAACATCAAATCAGAACCCTTTGACTGTTGCAACAGAGAATTCTCCAGGGGTACGAATACCAGGTTTTACCTTATGCCCAGAACTGTAGGAAACTATCTTCTCCTTTCAAAATGAATGTACTCAATTTGCAGTAATCATCGATGTTGCCTGATGATTCTGTGCATCCCATGTCTGTTGACGATATTCAGATCATCACAGACCCCAGTATACTAGAATATCCTCCTTTTGTGCTTGAGGAACAACAACATGTTCCTCCTCCAGCAACGAAGAAGCAAACCACTACTTTCATTTCTACTTTACCCAGTAGAAAATCCAGGTCCACCAGATCTGTCGAAGTTGCAATTTGAAGACAAGATATGGAGCAGGCCGTTCCTATTCTTCGTCCACTATTCCCTATGGTTGATGCAGGGACAATTCCACAAGAATCAACCTTCCACGTCGAGACTGATCCACAAGAACCATTCATGACAGATACAGTTGTTACACCAGAACCTGCTACTCCACAGAAGATTGTCCTACCAGAGCTAGTAATATTGGAATCAACCGACAATGTCGAGACTACTCCACAAGAACCAGTCCTAACAGACACAGATGTTCCATAAGCACCAACTGTCCATGTTGATACTGATCCATAAGAACCAGTCCTGACAGACACTGCTATTACACAAGAATTAGCTCCACAGCATGCTGAGGATGTACCACTTGCCCAATTGTTTGCCCAAATAGAGAAAAAGATCAAGAATATAGAAAATTCTAGGATCGATGCACTGATAACAGAGAATGCTAACCTCAAGGTAGAATTAAAAACCTTGAAACAAGAGGTGGCAGCTACCCGACAGAAGAATCCAGAGGGGATAACCATGGACATCCTAGCACTGACAAAAGTTGTTTTGGGCAGAAACAAAGAACTCATGTGTTTTGAGTGTGGAAACATTACTATGAGGCAGGATATGAGGTAGTCAAAGTTTCAGTTGCTACAGGACCAGCAAATGTATCAATCAAGACTGAACATGGACTTCCTGCTGCATAAAAATCAGTAAAACAGAGGAGATCTCATCATCATAAATCAACTCCTAGTATACCAAAAGCTTGCAAACAAGAACCTTTGTTTTCTTCACGAGTTGTTACTAAAGCAACTCAAATTGATGTTGTTCTCGGGCATAAAGGAAACCAAACAGATTATTGACTCAGCAAATTTTCTTTTTGACACAGCATTCTTCATTACCAACACTTAGAAATTTCTCTTCACAATTTTTCACTGGAGGAGATATTGATCTACTTCAGTTACAAAGTAAGGTTTGAATGTATTTTGCATGAGGACATGCAATGTCTTCAGTTGGGGGGTATGTTAGGACCTTGAAATGTCCCTTTTTCACTTCACCTTTTGATCATTCAACCTTCTCATTCCTAAGCTAAATGACTATTATAATGAGCACCAAGACCCTTTTTCCCAAGGTACGAACTATTCATCTTGATTTTATGTTTTCATTTACTTAGCATGTTTGATTGATAACGTTCACATATTTTACCCATGAAATAATTTAACTAACAATCAAAGTGTTAGAACAGCCCACTTCGAGAAACTCGCTACTGTGACAGCTATGCGCAATTCCTGGAAGCTGTTACAGGACTTCTGCAACGGATGCCCATCAATCCTGGAAGCTGTTACACAACTACTACGACACAAGCCTGTTAATCTTGAAAGTTGTTACAACAGACGCCACCAGTCCTGTTGTGATACGACTGCTGCAACACCTGCTGATTAGAATGTTGGCTCAAGATGTTGATGAAGGAGAATTTAGGATTTTGTATTAATGATATCCAACGAACAGCCTGAGAATCGGGGATTCTCAAGACCGTTATGTTTTTGAACACTAAACGACTCTGACTTTAAATAGCAGAGCTTTTGTAATGTAAAGGGTTGTTAGTATTTTTGCTTGAACTGAAGAAAGGAGCGATTATTGTACACAAACATATTTTTGGAAATTGAATGAAGAAGTGGATTGAATTTCTTTAGCAAACTGTAACCTATCTTTTGAGTGGATTCAGTGAGAAGGAAAGGGCCCACCTTCCTCACTAATTCCCCTCTGTTTCAAATTCTAGATTTAGTCGTTTTCATTACAAATTGTTTAACTATTAGATATTTATGAATATAATTTTGGTTACAGTTTAGTTCCTTCTTGGTAAATGCACATAGACTTGTCTCATGAGAATTAGAAGTTAGTTGTTGAATATGGCTAGCGAACTGCTTTTCCTATTTCTGCATTAGGTTAAAATCTTGTTTTGGAGAATTAAAATTGTGAAGTAGCTTCTTGCAATAAGTAGATTTCCCTTCAGCAATAGTATAGAATTTCTTCCTGCAAAAGTAAATTAGAAAGTTATATTAAGGTAGGCAATTCATGGCTTTTGTAGATTTATCAGTTTTGATTTCAGTTATGATTTTAAATCTGTAGCACTCCAACTGTATCAGCACAATTGTGTTAGCGATAATGTTTGTTTGATTTGTTAAAAAGAACTTCCCTACTACAATTATATTAGAGATGCTTTCATAATCTAGCATAGACTGTGCAGAATTATCTTGAAATAACAGACTTCCCTGGGTTGAGAATTTATATTGAACACTTTGATTTTCCATTCAATTCGACAATTAAAGTGCCCAACAACGTCCTCCTCTCCCACTCACTCAGGGAATTCTGTCGAAATAAAATAAATTATATCAAAAGAGTTCAAAGTAGGAGAGGGTATGCATATAACTCCATTGGGGCTATGGAAACTCGCTAGAAGCAGAGCAAGGTCTATGACATCGGGGTGACTCTGTTGGGGCTATGGACACTCACTGGCAGTGGAGCAACACAATAGAAAGTGAATGATGATAACTAAAAGGCCTGGTGCCAGTGAATTATTTACTCAACTCTTGTCAAAAGAGGGCATGGGTCATGGTCAAAGAAAATGAAGGTGGAACAAAGGTTGAAACCCCACAGGCAGACCCAGATTCACCAACCGGGGAATTTCAAACACAAGGATAGAAGAGGCTCTGATAAAAAACTAGTCAACTTCCAAACCAGCTTTTGCATCATCTAAGCCTAGGGAAGAAACAAAGATTCTTCTTTCACCTAGTAAGTCGCCATTTGTTGAGCACTCAACACACCCTAAAAGCCTTATCAAATTTTGTCACTTTTGGGTACCACTTGTTTCTTCATTTGTCTGACTTGATTTCATTTTTGGGAAATCTTTTTGTTTTTGTGTCCCTTATCACCTAAATCTGGTTTATTTTGAACTTGTGAAACCTCGTGTCTAAAGGACCTTAACACCAAAATTAAGAATCGACAGCTAAACATTGCACCTAACGCGCTCAGATTTGGTGTCGGAAAGAATTCAAGTGAGTAAAAGAATCGCACAAAAACAATAGTCATTGAGCATCGATCCTCATCAGCGTTGGCAGAAGATGGTTTTTGTTTACATAAGTTGGTCGCATAAAGTTTTGAGAGATAGATGATCCCTTTCGACATCTAGAAAATACGAGAAATACATGTGTTAACAAAGGACGAAAAGATATCATCGATAGTCGATGCCTGATGCACCTTATCGGGATCGAGGGAAATCCAAAAAGATCACAAAAATCATTTCGATCGCAATAAGGATATCCTTGATCATCGATCCCTGATGCGTTTTCGGCATCGGGACTTCTTTGAGGGATCCAATCCGAGAGCACTTGGGTAGGTCTATCATCGAACGTCGATCCTTGACATTTTTGGGCATAGGCAAGATAGGTTTGGGTTTTAGAAACATGTGTTGTAAATAAATTCCTAACTCTGACTGACACGAGTGAATGAAGCAACTAGTCTCGTGCCACTTGTCTTACCACATAGGGGGATCGTACGGTCTAGTTTTAGCCCAAGTCATTTTTGGTTCCCTAGGTCCTAATCACACCTCCTAGTCAACTTTTCCATCTCATCTCTGTATGGAAAGATCAATCGGTGTCAGAGTTTTGTAGGAGGATATCAATGAAAATGTTCGCAGCACAATCCTGACCCCCGATCCCCCAACTGAAAGAGAGGAATTATGGGACGTTTGCAGTATTAGATATGATCGGATTTTGGACATTTAACGAACTAATTAATGCCTGGTCCCTCATTGGTTTCTACCTTGTGCATCGATTAGAAAACAACATTCTTAAATCACCTATAGACCGCATTACCACCCACGCCTCTATCGTCAACCCATGATGAATTTAAGTTTAAACACCTCTGAATATCTGATGACGGATTTGTTGAAATTTCACTCATAACCCGAATTGAATTGTTGATGCGACATGGTATAGAACCATTTTGAACAAATTCATTCTGCACGTAAGTGAATTCCAAAGAATCTAAAGGAGCAGAGAAAGCAACTCGAGACTATACTAACCCTTTTTATTATCAAAAACAGGTTTAACAAGATTCATAGGTATGTATCCAATTCAATCAATTAGTTTCTTATAATTCATATATGATCATCATGTTTCTTACACAGTCTCTCAAAATCTTCTCTAGTTGCAGGAAGAATGTCATCGAGAAAGCCAACCACCAAACACTCGCCTAGAGGACCAAATCTAAAAGAAGCTGAGATAGGTGAAGGTTCTTCTCCATGGATTGTGAAGCAATTGGAGTACGCTCCTAAGGTAGATCCTGTCATCAAAACAACAATGAAGAAATCTTTTGTCCAGCCTCTAGCCTTTGGTGATATAGAGGAAAGCACTGGATCTAAGGTTGCGCTCCCACAGTGGGGGGACCTCTTCAACAAAATTAGCCTAGAATAATACCTAGAGTATATCCCACACAGTGACCCGGACGTAAGGGTGCTCAATGACCAGTGTTCCCCAACATCTGTTGGTCATATTTACACATTGTGTCAAGTAGAACCCTTGTTTTCCCCTGCATAGAGGTTCTAAAATGTCTCATCGACCATAAAGATGGGAAGAGGTGCTTGATCAATGATGATAATGGTGGATGCATCATATTTTTCCTCCCTCCAGAAGTCCAGAAATACTACAAGCTCAGGGACCCAAAGGAGCGACTCAACATGGACTTCATAATGAAGTTCTATGAATTCCATGATACCAACCATTTCATAGATTCATGGTGGAGGGAAGACAAGAAGTTCACTAATCGGAGAAATGGATGGTACAGTACAATCAACCTGAGGGAGCCATACATTTATTTGATGGCTCTCATCTACTGGTTGTATGGAGAAAATGATTGCTCCAAGTTTTCGGAAGCATGGATGACTTTGGCATACACAGTGGCGATCTTTGAAAGCATCTTCAACTGGGGAGCGATAATCTCAAAATAGTTGAGCACCTGTATACAACAGGCTTACTCATCAAAGGAAGGAGAAGCACCAGCATTCTACATGGCCTCGTACCAACTCGATGTCATGTACGCAAGGAACATCTTCATCGGCATGAACCTAAGCTAACATGTTTCGGAGCTCGCAGTCCACGTTTACTTCTGCACATTATGGTAGAATAGGTACAAGAAGTCTTATGCACTCATCTGCGATGAATTCATCGCTCGTATTTATTTCATTATTTTTAAGAAGGAATGCTTAAGACTATCTGTGGAAGCTAAGAAAATGATATCCAAGGTAGGACACTGGTACTTGGACGAGCATTAAACCTACATCAGGTTGTTTGGGGCCACCAAAGCACCACATATCCTAACCACTCATGTCCCAAACCGGCTCGTTGTGGGAGAAATCTGTTATGAGACCATCCTATAGGGCTATAACGCCACCTTGGTGAAAAAAAATAAATGGGCTTTCATACCCTACGGTTTCCATGTGGGGTTATATCTAAAAAATGATACTACTCAAGCCAAATAAGAAGGGCTAAGCCAACTTGAGTTCAAGTTTCTGACAGGCCAATTCCGCAAGCAGAACCCTAAGGGCCTGGTCCTCCAACATGTTTCATAGGTGTCATCATGTTGGCCATATGCCCATGATAAGTTTGAGGATGAAATCTTCACAGAATGCACGCAGGATTGGGACAAGGTGATGTAGAGGATGGCCAACCCAAATATTATTAGGTTCAATGCCATGAGCATGGATGAACATGTGGAAACAATAGAGCAATCGGATCAATAGGACCTCAGAGCTAGGGAAGAAATTAGAGTGGTAGAGGCAATAGAGGCACATAGGAGGGGATTGTTCTTGATAGCAGAGGCACGATTAAGGGGATTGATTTTGATGGCAGAAGCACATAGAGTCATTGATCAGTTGTAGAATGACCTAAATCTCGTAGAGATGGAAAGGGTTCCTGCCAACAACCCAATCAAAATCCGAGGAGGACCAAGTGACCCAGAGCCTATACAGATTGAAGAAACCATCGAGTCAGATAACCTTGAAACTTCAACACCACAGGTCAGATCACCAGGGAAAGTTTCAGCTCAGCCCGGGATAGAGAGGAAATTAGGGAGAGAAATTTCACCAAATCCCATTTTGGACCTAATAACTATCTACGATGATGAGGAGAGTTCATAGGTATCCCTAGTTACTCCGGTGAAAATCATAGAGGAAGTAGAACCTAAGAAAGCATCCACCCTGGTTCTCGATGCTTCAATTCAGAGCCACCCGCAGAATAAGCATGAAGTGAAAAGTGCCTTGGACATTGAGCCACTCTACATACTGAAAAATCCCAATGGACAACTTGATGTATGAGACAGGATCGCTCAAACAAGAAGGAGCAATCACACGACAAGAAATTGGTGTTTCAACAGTCGATTACCAAGTAAGTATCAAACCTACCCCTGATTCCTCAGTTTTGACCAGTACTTTACCACCCGATGAGAAACAACCAGAGGTCGAGCCATCAGGACATACATAGGAAGTTCAGAAACCTATTCTTGAACATATATACACCGTGGGGAGCCTTGGAAACACTCTTACTTGGGGAGAGAAAAAAATCCCTGAACCTGTGGATGAGGTCGTCAATATACAAGTCATTGCCTATGACAGAAAGAGGAAAGCCATCATGAAGAGAACCACTAAGAAAAGGAGGCTTACTCTGGACAGTTCCATCCTCATCACAACGAAGGAGAAATTGATCAGCACAAAGCATGCCAAGACATCTAAGCTTATCATCATAGGAATGGAAAACACGGATGCCACCTTGGATAGAGAAAGAAAAGATGGAGAGGATTTGGTCATTGCACTAAATGATTTGGAGCATCTCTTCCATTTGGTGAAATACTATCAAGACTCCACACAGGATACGATATTCTTGAGAAACGAATTTCAATATGCCTACAACAAATTCACAAGTCAATGGCACCTTTTCACTGCAGGGATAGCCGACTTCCAAGAAGACACCCTTATGGCGCTAGTGACATGAAAAGACATGGAAAGATGGTATGAGAAGGCCCACCAAGTGGTGGAAAGAATTGATTACATCAGTGTGGTTCAAAAGGGTCGATACACTGAAGAGCATGGCATTCGGGTGCTTAGGGACAACAACATCAATCACATAAGGAAATCGATCGAATACTGAGAAAATATGGCCCAAGAACCTCAGTGAGAGATTCAAGAGAAATGGGCCGATTGCGAAAGAAGTTGGACCAAGATCAATCGTGCGATGAGAGACATTGTTCTTCCAGAGTTCGGCTCACCCGAGGACTTTGTCGATTTGCATGACATAGTCAAACAACATGCATAACAAGACTCATCGTGGACTACAAACATAGAAAAGGTGGAAAACATGGCACCAGGTCAAGTACAACGATTCATGGAGAACCCAATCAAGGCTCAGGCAATATTACAACAGTTAAGTGCTAAGGTAGACAAGTATCGGGCTCGGGCAGTGGAGATAAAGGAGATTTTTTCGGCCCCAATGGACCAACATAGATTCTCGTATGCCAACACATGCGAGGAACTCTTTTTCAAATGGTCAAAGTATGAGAAGATTCATCCACTTAATTAAAACCATTTGATGACTCTTAGAAGACAAAGAGATGAAAGCGCCATGTGGCGATGTTTTATTTTACTTACCTTTCACTTTTGATAGCTATTTTTAGATAATAATTTGTATAAATAAGAGGGTTGACCTTTTAGAATGGGTCGATGGTTTTGGCAAAGACCCTCATTTTTGGAATTGTAAGGAACTACTTCTAAACTACCTTAATTGAGAAGTCTTGTTTAGGACCGGAGATAAACTGTTGTTTTCATTGAAGGCATGTATGATTGGATCTAAAGAGGAATTACTTTCAACTTTGTCTCATGAACGAATGTTGTAATGAGTATGAGTTTTTGAATCTGTTGATATGTTATCTGATTCAATATTTTTATAATTCTTGTATCTAATGATGTAAAACAAATTGTTTTGTTAATGTGTGATTAGTTATTAGAGCTAAGGAAACTATTTTTCTTACCATCATTTTATTGCATGTTTGTTCTCTTTCGATAATTTTATCTCAGTCAATAATTGAAATACCAGCAAGTTGATGTATTAGTACTAGGATTGTTGTAGGTGTAAGAATCGTTATTTGCATGCTTGAGCGTGAGGGTTATCCTGAGCTCGAACTTCTTCAATAGTTAAGTTTTCCCATTTTTCTTTACCCACCTGGTTTATACCAGCACTTATCCTTTATCAGACCCACTTATAAGAGAAAATATAAAAAAGAGAACGTGCAAACTGAAAGAGGAGTTTTCACAAGAAAATATCATGTAAATCACTACATAAAGTGTTGGACAACTGAGAGGGGGGGTGAATCAGTTGTTGTCGTGCTTAAACAATTATGCTTATTTTAAACTCTTTACAGAGCACTCAATGACAATCAAAATAATGCAGAGAGGTAAGCAATAGAACATTCGACATCAGTCACACATATGAAATATATAGAGACAGATATTTCCTGAGGAAACCCATAAAGGGTAAAAACCTCTTCTTCTTGGTATGATAAGTAATCTTTACATTCTATACATTATCATACATATGATCTCCAACTCATTGTGAGGCTAAAACCTCTGTTTTGCAAGCTACAACTTGCTGAGAGGACCAACTCTCTGTTTTCTCTAGCACCGACTAGAAGGAAGCACCAACTCCCTGAGTGTTCCAGCACCGACTCGATGGAAGCACCTACTTCCACTTATACAAGCACCAAATTGTTTGAGAGCACCAACTCTCTGGTTTCTCTAGAACCCACTAGAAGGAAGCACCAAATCCCTGAGTGTTCCAGCACCAACTTCCAGTCACACAAGCACCAACCTGTATAACAGAGAACAACAGTTCTCCCTTGCACCACCCTGCCACCCTGGTTTCTCTAGTTGCAACTAGATGGAAGCTATAACTCCCTGTGTTCAAGCACCCACTTGAACCTCTGAGGACAAAAGTCCTCCCTAGCACCTCCCTACCACCCTGATTATAAATATTTTCTACTGAAATTTATTACAGTGATTCAATAGTTGTCATTGTCTTACCAGGCTTATCACTGTTCTGCTATGCTGCTCTGCTCTCCTGTATCAGTGTCTCTCTGCCTACATCTTCTTGCACTTTGTGATCTTATGCTTTTATCTACAAGTGCATCTCATCCTTCTTTTACTGTCTCAGCTATGCATCTTTTTTCTTTGCTTCTGTTGTGTTTTATGCTCTGCGTCTTATTTTGATTCTATGAATTATGCCTCTTATGTGTATTTCAGCTCTTGCCCATAGCATGCTATTTCCCGTGTGTAATTCCTCTCCACAGCAGCATCCATCTCTTCCTTGTTCTTCGTATTTATACTATCTATGCACCTTCTTCATCCTCCATGCACAGTGCCTCTGCATGCTCTTCACCGTGCCACGGTTATGCTCATCGGGTTGTTCACTGCCACTCCACTTTTGCTCTACTTCACTCTTTCAAGCCTCATCTGTTACTCATCTCTGAGTTCTATCTCACACTACGCATGCTGTAATTTTTCATTTCTTATAGTTCAACTCATTTTTCCTTCAGAACAGCCAACCACGCATAGTCACTGCATGTTTCTTTTATACACTACAACCCCTTCAGTTAATCCTCAAACCCTAGAACAATGCATCAGCAACTGAAACGCCAACTGTCCAAGAATCATGATTCAGTTCCGCTAACTGAATCGTAACTGATCGATTACTTGTGAGGTGAAACAGTAACCCTCTGATCAACTTTCCAATTAACCAGCACCGTTGGATTAAATCCGCAGGATTTCGCATTTATCTCATATGCCCACTAGCTATGACCAAGCGCTAAACAGAATTTGAATTTCGTGAATTCGCATCTCGACATTCCTGTGATGAAGGGTCTTGACACTCCAAGTCGCGATCTCCGAGACTCCGAGATGGAGCTTAGCACCGCTAGTTTCTTCCCCTCACATGACCACCAGTGGTGACCATAGGCTGCGCCAAAAGGTGCTTCGTATTTAGTGAACTTATGAACTTCATCGAGCCTGATCAACAATCGAGATCTCCAATGATCCAATGGTCTAGATCTCATCGCGATCTCACATATCATGATTCCTATGATGAAGGATCTCGATACTCCAAGTCATGATCACCAAGACTCCGAGATGGAGCTTAACACTGCTAGCTTCTTCCCTTCACATGACCACCGGCGGTGACCACAGGCTACGCCAAAAGGTGCTTCGTATTTCGTGAACTTATGAACTTCATCAAGCCTGATCAACGGTTGAGATCTCCAATGATCCGACGGTCCAAATCTCTGTTGGAAATATGGCAATAGCAGAGAGGATTCAGAATGTCAAGGTTGTCATTGATGGCAATCGTCTATGGCAGAAGAAGCTAGATGATGACACAGCAATGAAGATGACATGGGTGCAGGAAGAATGTACAAAGGAGTGTT
>ML794173.1:217247-239904 GCA_009831015.1 Picea engelmannii
CCATTCAAGATAGCATTCATTCCCTTAGCATTAAAGATAAATTCTAACTTATCATCCTTGGAAGCTAGCACAACAGGCTTTATGTATCCAGTCTCTACTACATCCCAAACATCAGCACCTAAGGCCATTAGGTATGTTCTCATGCTAACCTTCCAGAAGGCAAAATTTGTTCCATCAAACAAAGGAGGCTTAGTGACTGAATTCCCTTCATGTCTTGTCATGTTTAAGCTTACAAATCTACCTTTAGATAAAAGGAATTGGCTCTGATACCAATTGTTGGACAACTGAGAGGGGGGGGTGAATCAGTTGTTACCGTGCTTAAACAATTATGCTTATTTTAAACTCTTTACAAAGAACTCAATGAAAATCACAATAATGCAGAGAGGTAAGCAATAGAACATTCGACATCAGTCACATATATGAAATATATAGAGACAGATATTTCCTGAGGAAACCCATAAAGGGTAAAAACCTCTTCTTCTTAGTATGATAAGTAATCTTTACATTCTGTACATTATCATACATATGAGCTCCAACTCATTGTGAGGCTACAACCTCTGTTTTGCAAGCTGCAACTTGTTGAGAGCACCAACTCTTTGTTTTCTCTAGCACCGACTAGAAGGAAGCACCAACTCCCTGAGAGTTCCAACACCGACTGGATGGAAGCACCTACTTCCACTTATACAAGCACCAACTTGTTTGAGACCATCAACTCTCTGGTTTCTCTAGCACCCACTAGAAGGAAGCACCAACTCCTTGAGTGTTCCATTACCAACTGGATGGAAGCACCAACTTCCAGTCACACAGGCACCAACCTGTATAACAGAGAACAACAATTCTCCCTTGCACCACCCTGCCACCCCGATTTCTCTGGCTGCAACCAGATGGAAGCTACAACTCCTTGTGTTCAAGCACCCACTTGAACCTTTGAGGACAACAGTCCTCCCTAGCACCTCCCTACCACCCTGATTATAAATATTTTCTACTGAAACTTATTACAGTGATTCAATAGTTTTCTTTGGCTTACCAAGCTTATCACTATTCTTCTATGCTGCTCTGCTCTCCTGTATCAGTGTCTCTCTGCCTGCATCTTCTTGCACTTTCTGATCTTCTACTTTTATCTACACGTGCACCTCAGCCTTCTTTTACTGTCTCATCTATACATCTTTGTTCTTTGCTTCTGCTACACTTTATGCTCTGCGTCTTATTTTGATTCTATGAATTATGCATCTTTTGTGTATTTCAACTCCTACCCACAGCGTGCTATTTCCCATGTGTAATTCCTCTCCACAGCAGCATCCATCTCTTCTATGTTCTGTGTATTTATACTATTTGTGCACCTGCGAGATCACACACCATGCTCCGTTGACTCCTCCAATGTGCAAGTCAGCGAAATTCCAATCACTTTCCACGTGTCTTATGAATCCAACGGTTAGGATTGTTATCACGATTTCACATATCACGAGTTTGAACCTATTTCCTTTGGATTTACCGATCTGCAAAAATCCGAAACAAAACCTTTGTCGTGCTTTTATTGTTTTCCTCCTTCTGAGATTACACTGTTGATCTTGCCATTATCACTACACTATTGATCATGTTGATCTTCGCCATAACGAAACCTTTTTCATGCTTTGACTATTTTCCTCCTTCTGAGCTTACACATCCTCCTGACTTGGAATACTTTCTAAGTGTAAAAGGCCTCGACCTTTGATTTGTCTAAGATCCTGAGTATCCTATCTCTCTTGATCTGTGGCAATGAGTTAACCTCGTCCCTGATGCACACCTACGCACTGTGTGCGACTCTGTGTTAATCCTCCTGAGCTTACGTTGTTCCTGTTTTTCCATCGCTACACACTCTGATCTTGCCATCAATGACAAGCACACTATGCCTGTAAACATGCCAACATAAAGCCCATCGATTATTTGTCTAGATCGCAAGATCTGGAGAACCATTCCACTATTAAACATTGCAGAGTCTAATTGGGCCTCAGTGGCGAGTTTGGATTCTACTGTTGAGTTAAAAGGATTTAAGACCCCTCAACACAAGGCTTCTCCTAAAGATAACTTCCCTACTCCTTTCATTGACCATATTCTTCATGAGTGCACCGGAAGCGAAGTTTTTTATTTTATGGACAATTTTTCATGGTTTAATCAAATTCAGATCAAACTTAAGGATCAACATAAGACAACATTTATTTGTCCTTGGGGTACTTTTTCATACCATAAAATGTCTTTCGGTCTTAAAAACGTCGAAGCAACCTTCCAACATGCCATGAACTTTTCATTTCATGATCTTAAGCATATTGTCGAAGCTTACTTAGATGATCTTGTTGCTCACTCTCGCAAGAGAATAGATCGCTCCACTCACCCTCGATTAGTATTTGAGAGATTTAGTTGCTATCAAATTTGGTTAAACCCTCACAAGTGCATCTCCTACATTATCTCTATTCATATTTTAGGATTCATAGTGTCTGAGCATGGGATCATGGTAGGTCCTTTGAAGGCTAAGGCAATACTTTGATTTCCTCCCCCATGCAACATTAGACAGCTTCAAGGTTTACAGGGGAAGGCTAACTTTTTGCATCGGTTCATAGTGAACTATTCCAATTTAACTAAAGGTTTCATGCATATTTTGAAGAAGGACACTCTGTTTATATGGGATGAGAGAGCCCAATAATCCTTCGATTCTCTTAAGAAAGATTTGTTATCAACACCTCTGTTGAAGCCTCCAGAATACAGTAGAGCCTATTTTCTTTATATCACCACATCCAAAGTGACTGTTGTTATGGTTCTAGTTCAAGAGGACGATTATATCCATGACCACATTGTCTACTATCTCAGTCGAAACCCAATTGGTTTTGAACTTAAATACTCTCACGTAAAGAAGTTGTCCTTGGTCGCCGTACATGTGGTTCAGAGATTACGACATTATATATTACTTTGCAAAACTACCATGGTTGTGGATATCAATCCATTTCAATATGTCCTCACCAGGTGTATCATAGGGAGGAAATACAATACGTGGATTATTATTTTGCAAGAATTTGATCTCGATTTTGCTTCAGCAAGGTCTAAGAAATCGCTAGTTTTTTTCCGAGTTGATATCGAACTTCCCTCAACTAGATGAGAACATTTTTCATGATGATTCGTTCACAAATGAACATATTTTCCTTATCTCATCTTTGAACCCCTAGTATGGAGACATTTTGATCTATATTCAAACCTTGAAGCTACCCCAACAGTTGTTGAGAGATGATCAATGATGTATACGTCATCAAGCTAAAAATAACCTTATTATTGGCGACAAACTATATCGTCGAGGGGTAGATAATATTTTACGTCATTTCTTGACTCACAAGGAGGTCGAGGTTGTTCTCAATGAATGTCATAGTGGGGAATGTGGCGGTCATTTATCTGGGCTTGCGACAGCGCAAAAGATATTGCGAGTTGGTTATTTTTTACCATCAATTTTTAAAGATTGCGTTGAAGCGGTCAAGAAGTGTCACCCTTGCGAGGTGTTCACTCGAAAAATGTGCTTGCACCCAGCCCCTCTTCACCCAGTCATAATCGTCGGCCCCTTCACCAATTGGGGGGGTATATTTTATGGGCTATAAACCAGCCCCGACTGGGGGGCACCAGCATATTATCATGGTCATGGATTATTTTACTAAATGGGCAGAAGCCATGCCTACCGTTAAATTTGATGGTAAGACTGCAACATTCTTCGTATTCGACCAAATTATAGATCGGTTTGTAATCCAAAGAGAGATTTCCATTGATCATGGTAGTCACTTTCAGAATGAAATGATGAAAGAGTTAGCATTGAAACTTTGGTTTAAGCACGGTCATTATTCCCCTTACTATCCCCAGGAAAATGGACAAGTAGAGGTAGTGAATAAATATCTCAAGACCATTTTGTAAAAAACTATCAGCCAGAGTAAATCTAACTAGCATATGATGATTTACCCTGCATTTTGGGCATACCAAACCATAGTAAATACTTCCATTGGTTTCTCTCCTTTTCAGTTAGTACATGGCGTGGAGTCGATTCTTCTAATTGAATGTGAAATCCCTTCCCTTAAGTTGGAAATTGAGATCCTACTCGACATATCCGATCTTCAATAGTGCCTCATGCACCTGGAGCACCTTGATGAGCAACGTTGATATGCCTCTATGGCTATCAAACCAAATAAACAACGTGTTAAGGTTCAATACGAAAATTCTATTTATCTCTAGCAGTATGTTGAGGGTGACTTAGTTCTCCTTTATGACCAAGAGAAAGAATTATTGGGGGCATGGAAGTTCAACCCCATCTGGCACGTCCTTATATCGTGCAACATGTTTTAGATAAATGAGCCTACGAATTAGAATATTATGAAGGGAATATGTTGGATGAGCCAAAAAATGGGCTCTACCTTAAAAGGTATTACACTTGAGCCCTCAAACTTAGTCATGACCTTTGTATACTAGTGTATCGTAGTGTATATACTTCTTTATTTTTTCCTTTGTGTCATCAACTTGTTTATCAAAGTTTTCCCTTGGTTTGTATATGTCAATGGAGTCTTTGGTTTACTTAGGATTTGTGGACGGTGTCAGTCGTCATACGTGGAACATGGTTTTCGCCGCTTCGGTCATTTACTCACCCGAAGGCCAATTGGTGTCTTCAGGTGGAGTTCATCTAGAGCCATCAACGAATAATGTGCCTAAGTATAGCATCGCTATAGAGCTATTACATGATTCCATTTCACATGGTGTTCGGTATTTAGAATTTCTCTTAGACTCCCAATTAGTCGTATCTAACTTGAACAACAATTACCGTGTGCAAGATCCTACTCTACTTCGACGATTCCTACGAGTACGACTTTTGGAACCATACTTTGATTTTCTTACTTATAATCACATCCCTATAAGTTATAATAATGTATTTGATGCATGTGCTAATTATATTTTAGATTGTCATTTGTCACATAACTAAGCAAAGAAAACACATTCATACATTGTAACATTGTAACATATATAAGTAGAGTTGAAGACCAAATTTTTATATTTCATCCTTCCAAGTTCAAAAAATATGGTTTCATAGTACAAAATAGGGCTCACATCCTCAAAATACATATATGGTTGGTATATAGCATGATCATGGCATCTGACGCCATGTCATCTTCTCATGCGGTGCCATATGCATATCATGATAGCACACTGCGGTGTTTGCAAGACGTCAGAATAGTCACACCCACACACGAGGTACACCCACCACCTGTCACTGCATCACCTCTGGTAGATCCTCCACTGGAACCATAATAATCTTGTGCGTCAATTGAGATAGTTTCCCTTGCACATTCTGTATCACTCTCTCTGTGTCCTTGCCTACTAACTCATCACCTTGGCCCCTCCATCGATGTTATGGGAATCCCTCTGGCCGTCGTAGACCTCTGTCTGTGCAACAAAGCAATTGTTAGTACTTGATACCATGAAAAAATATTTGCATTTTTATTTTTCCTTTACCAAAATTGGAAAACACAAAAAAATGAAACATGCAAAAACATTTCTTACCAATATCATTGTAGGAAGAACCTGGTGGCAAAGCAATGTTAGGATCCCCTCTGTAGTCAATCCCTCCCTAAGGATAGTCGTTAATGGATATGACCTATCAGCACCACTAGAAAAAGAACTCACCATTGTAGGGGTTTGGCACCCTACTACCTCCTAGCCACCTCATCACAACAGTCCAATGTGACATAGATCGATCACACATTATGTGTGGAGTAATCTCTACTCTAGGGCTCAAACCTGGAACCCTCTCAAAAAAAAACTACAAAGTATAGAGGCAAATCCAAAATTTATCATTTGCCCTTGTTCGCAATCTGTCAACTAGTTATTCATGTTAGCCAGCAGTGAGGTACACCAGTCATAAAAAGTGGGTCTTAAATAATCAACCACATAGAACTTGAGTGGCCTTGATTCCTGGTGCAATGAGTCTGACCCCGAAATTCATGTGAGTACAAGCATGATGATCTTAACTCGGGTTCTCAATTGCCCTGATAGGGAATTGGCTCCCTAATTTATTTGTTCCTACAACACAGTGGGTGGAAATGTACTCCTCCATAGTCATACCACCCCCATCCCCTTGGGTCTTGAGATTCACTACCTCACCTCGGTGAGACAATCCTGTGATAAATTATATATCGTTCACTTCAATCCTTAATTGTTTCCCATCGAGATTGAAGGACTCTATCTCTGGATCCTAGTAGTTTACCAGTAACTAGAGTAACCTCACATGATCCCTCATTCCCTTGAGAGCCCAAAATTTATAAAGGCCACATCATTTTAAATCTTTTTGGGCCCTTTCATCTCTTCCCACTGTTGCATCTATCTCCTCATGCTCCCTTTCCCTCCATTCAATAACCATCCTGCAAATGAGAAACTATTTTTTGAGTTAAAACCCTTTCAAAATCTTGTTCACGGAGTTATACGTGGGATAACTTGATAATAGTCATGTATAAGGCTTCATATACGCACACATGCTTCATTTTTCCCGTGTATATAGGGTTGTATATGTGACACAATGATCTGTCACCCGTGTACACTCTAGTTTCCATGTTACGCCCTCTAATACTCAAAAAATGGGACCTAAAACTAGAATTTAAACCATTGAAATTGAAGGAGAGGGGATGGACACTTATTTGGTCTAGACAATTGTTGATTATGTGGATCATAGATCCTGCAATCGACACTTGAAGATCGTGGGGAAAATGGTGTAAAATGCACTATGTGGGTGAAAAAACTCAAATGGTATGGTAAAATGTTCTATTTTTACTATTAGCATAATTTTTTTACCAATTTTCTATAGTTCTTTGTTTTT
The DNA here is from genome assembly GCA_009831015.1 of Picea engelmannii. Taxonomy (NCBI): domain Eukaryota; kingdom Viridiplantae; phylum Streptophyta; class Pinopsida; order Pinales; family Pinaceae; genus Picea; species Picea engelmannii. Next base: position 224,110 of record ML794173.1, read on the forward strand.
TTTTACCTTGTGGGCTAATAGCATAGTGGAAAGACTTGGTTTTTAGTGGTTTTGTCCAAGATTTTTTATGGCTTCCAGCATCCTACTCCTCGTTCATGCCTTCAGCAGGTATATTCTTTCACCAACATATAGGATAGGTTTTTACTATGTTTTTCATTCTTGCATCATCCTATGACAGTGATCCATACACCCTAGGTACAAACCCATTTATTAGCGACATGGAACCTTCTCACTACTACTAGAAGTGTCGTTATTAAGTGGTAGAGGCTTACCAAACATGGGTTCCCTAGTTAGAACCTTTGTTTCATTTGGCGCCCATGCATAAGTTATTCCATAGGACCAGGAGTTTCTTATAGTCCCAATATAACTTTGCGTTCGAACCCCATTTTCTTACTCACAAGCATTCTGACCATTACCTATGGGATTCCCCCCCGATTCTTGGTCAATCTCTTTTTCGACTCTCGAAAAAATGAAAAGATTTCTGAGTGAAATTGTCTCTTTCACACTCATTAAAGGGTTACGAAAGGAAATATATTCGGTATAAATTTAACCCTTTTCCGAACCAAGTAGACTACTTACAAAAAAGAAATACTCTAGTCACCATTGGCTAGAAGAGTTCTCTTGGGTATTGTTTTATACTTTTTCGGTCCTAGGGGACTAAATCTATGAAAAATGAAACTTTTAAGTTAAGTTGTAATTGCATTCCACCATCCTTCTTGCATTATTGAGCCTATTTTTGGTTCTCACTTTCTCGTTATAAGCCTCTTACCTCAGTAATTTGCATCACTAGCCAAGCAGTGCCTTCCATTTATCCTTTGCAGCTTGACACCCTGTACCCTTAGAGGAAACATCCCCCTCAATGTTCATGCCTCGCATGCACTTCCTTGCATTGAGAATAGGTATGTTTTGCTGCTTGGAACTAGTTTCTTACTCGTGACACTCGTTTCCTCTCCTGTATCATAGCATTTCTTTGCCTATGAAAACAAAAAACAAATACGGGCGAGAAAAGAATATTATCTCATATTGACAGCAGTTGTGTCGCCTTTGAACATAGCACAAAATTTTGAGTCCATTTTCATCCAAATTTTGGGTTTAGCATGACCTTAGGAAGCTAAGCTCATTACTCAGATTTTAATCCTCTGACCGGTTATTATTCTAGTCCCTTTGTAGAGTTTGTTGATGGCTCCTTCATCACAAATTTTGTATCATCAATTCTATCATGCTTGAGTTATTCATATGTCTCATGCTCTTGTTCAAAGGAAGTCTATAAGCCCGTGTTGGACATTTCTCAGAATTCTTGACTTTTCATTTTGGCCATACCCTCAGTGTATCTTAGAGTCACATGAAGTTGTTGTACTACCGTGCACCATGGGTCTACTTTCATTATGGTTAGGTAACCTTGAACCCAATAGATGACATTTCCTCATTGGTCATTGACTGGGGGGTTTCCCTTCTGTTCGACAGCAAGAAATATATTCACACATTAGGATTCATGCAGTGTCTTGGATTCCATTAGCCTTATTGGTGTTTTCCTTGTCTTTGTTGACAAGTTTCCTTATTGGTTTTTATTCAAAGGGTCTCTCTCGTGCACTACTTGCATCTGGTTCATGTGAGGGGTGTTAGGAGGAAATATTGTCATTTAATTATGTTGTAGTACTTTCCCAACTATTTGATTTGTCAATCCGAGGTTCCTAGGCTTAGGAAGCACATGCACTATATATGCAGGACTGAAGTAGAAGTAATCTAATCTAAATTGTTGAAATGAAATTAATCTAGGAAAGTATTGAAAGACTAACTAGGAAAGCAGGAAATTAATCTAGGAAAGCAATACAACATGTGAAGAGTTGAATGACAAAAGACATATGTGAGCTCACAGAATAAATCAATCTCAAATTATATTACAAGAATCAAATGACAAAGCATGAAAGCATGACAAATGAAAGAATACAAATCAAAGCTAAGAATCCCCTTCTCCTAATTACAATACTAAATTATGAATTGCATGCCTCCTCATGAAGAGAGAACACTCTCTTATATACATGAGTGTCATAATGACAGATCCACTATTCTCTCAACCACTCTCAACTACTTTCCCATTATTACAAGATATGATCCCTTCAAATCCTCCACACATCTCTCACATATCTTAGATAATATATGCCAACCAAATATTCCATGATCTTCTCTCTTTCAAATCTTCAAGTTTGAAGATGTAATTCGAATTTGAGGATAGGTGGTGAATTTTGACTTTGTTGAAATCTTCAAATATGCCAGCACACATCATAAAACTCATCCAACTTTTAGATATAATGAAAATATGTTAATTTCTAATATTTAATCAAAAATTCACTTATAATACTAAAATGAATAAAGTGGAAAATAATAATGTGAAACCCAAATGTATTTATGAAAATGGTATAATAAAAGGTTAATGGGACGATGGAATGTAATGAATAATGAAGGAAAAGGTGGATGAAAATACGACATTTATGAGGCCCAACAAGGGGTGCACATGGTTGTTGGTTCATGAACATCCTATTTGTTTGAGATACTCCTAATCGTCAAGATATTTCTTTGTACCTCATGCTGGATGATAAGATATGCCTTAATTTTCTGCTTTCAACAGGTCTCCTTCCATCGACTTTAGTTCATCTATTCTGGAAATGAACCTAGAGTCCTATGAGTACCTAGAAGCTTGCAGTCATTAGTGGCAGGTTCTCCCGCCATTGATATTGGGAATACATCAATGTTTCCTGATCGATGGATTCTTCAAGTGTTTGACCTAAAAACTCTTATTCACACTTGTAGAACATATGCGGTGTTGGGTATATGTTATATTATTTGCACGACTAGCTATAGTATGTTATGTTGCGCCGGGAACACAGGGTGGGTTTGAGGGGGGGTTCCAAGCCCCTCCTTCAAGGATTGTAGGGGGGTGATATCCCCCCTATGCGAGGGTTCAGGGGAAGCACCCCCAATAAATAAAAAATCCTCAGGAAACGTGTCACATTTTTGCCTCATTTTTCATGTTGCCTCGATTTTCGTGTCCATTGTTGGGTAGTTTTTTGACACATGGTTTTTTCTGATGGTTTTATATTTCCAATTAAGTAATTAGGGTATTTGACTAATCCATGTCATTGGGTTAGGGTTTTGGATGTCGTTGGCTCCTATATGTATATTGTATTGTAAACAATGTAATATATGAATGAATATAGAATATGTTGGTTTTCCCGGTTTGGGTTTCCAAGGGAAAAATATCTTTGTAATGTTTGTATTTTCCATTGTATCTTTTTTGTTCTTTTACTGAAAATTTGTTTGTAGTAAATAATTGTAAAAGGTTAAAATCTACATTTGGTATCAGAGTTGTGTTGGCTTCAGGGGGATGCCTTTGTAGTCAAGGGATTGGCTTGGGATTGTGATAAACCTTGTTATAGTGGAAGATCCACGGTTTTGATTCTTTAGGTGAAGAGAAATTGAGAGCAGTTCGAAAATGGAGATTGAGAAGTTTAATGGGAAATTTTTTTAGCTGTGGAAGCTCAAGATGGAATATTTTTTGGTGGATAGAGATCATTATATCTCAGTGGATCCAGGTACTACACCTACCAGAACTTCAGCAAATGACTGGAAAAATTTTGATCGAAAGGCAAAGACCATAATCCGATTGTGTCTCTCAGATTCAATATTACTGAATGTGTCAGAGGAAGTTACAACCAAGGATTTATGGGATAAGTTGGGGAAGTTGTATCATTATAAGTCCCTAGTAAATAAACTATTCCTCAGAAAGCAGTTTTATAACCTGAGGATGAGAGATAGAGACGCGGTGGCAGAGCCTTTGAATGCCTTCAATATTGTGGTAAGTCATTCAGAATCTGTTGAGATTAAAATTTCAGATGAAGATAAGTGTATCATTTTATTGTGCTCTTCACCAGACTCGTGGGATAGTTTGGTTGTGGCCATAAGTTGTAATACAACTTCCTTGAAGTTTGATGAACTAGTCTCATCCTTGTTGTTGGAGGAGGTGAGCTGAAAGAACATGGAAGGACATAGCACATATGCAATATTTGCAAGAGGATACTCCCAGGAAAGAAATAAATCTAAGTCCTCAAGTGGGAGATCTAAGTCTAAGGGTAGATATAAATCTCTTGGAAAGTTTGTAAAGGTATATGTGAGATGTGGAAAAGAAGGGCACTACAATAAGCAGTGTAGATCCAAAGTTGAGAAAAAGAAGGGAGTTGAAGAAGCTCCTTCTACAGAAGAAAATACCTCCAAGGAAGAAGGCGGGCATGTTTACTTGGCTTCTTCAAGCACACATGTAGATCATGAGGCATGGTTGGTTGAATTAGGTGCATCATTTCATATGACTCCCCATAGGGAGTGGTTCTGTGAATATGAAAGGTATAATGGAGGTAATATTTTCCTCAATGATGACTCAACAACCAGAATCATGGGATGAGGAAAAGTCAAGTTGAGGCTCATACATGGAAGGATTAGAACACTACCTGGTGTTCTACACATCCCAAGATTGGCCATAAATTTGATTTTTGTAAGCAAAATGGATGATGCAGAGGTAAAAACAATATTTGAAAAGGAAACTTGTAGGATGGTTCGAGGAACAATGGTGTTTGATTGCTGAGATTTCTGTGGTGAAGATTTTTTTCAGGAGAATTTGGAAAAACCACAGTATTATCAATTGAATGTCAATGTTTCAGATCCATGTCATGATACATCATCAAACTTACTAAAAATATTTAACATTTAAATCTACCTTGAACCTATTAAATCACTATCAAACTTACTAAAAATACACATTCTAATTAATGATTACAAAATAATTTAAGAAAACAAAAATTAAATTAAAATATCTTAATAAAGAATTCTAAATAAAAAATTTAAAGATATCTTTTAGAAAACCCTAAATTTAACTAAACTAAATAAACCTAATCTAAAATATTCACCAAAATACTCTAGCTGACACAAAATTTTCCCGCCAAACTTAGATATTTATAACCTTATCTTATCACAATTAAACCCAGGATTCTTGTCCTGGTGATGGATCCTGATATGGATCTGAAACGTCGACATTCACTTGATAATATTGTGGTTTTTCCGAATTCGCCTGAAAACAATAGTGTTGTTAAAGGGAGTTCGGTTTGGAACTCTGTATAATTTGCAAGGAAGAACTATTAGTGATGGATGTAATAGTTCCATTGTTCCTGATATTGGATTTGAAGAAGAAAGAACTCCTACAATCTCTGGAGAAAAGGTTATTATGTGGCATCAAAGACTAGGGCATATCAAAGAGAAGGGTCTTCGACTACTACAAGGTAAAGGTATGGTTGAAGGTATGTCTAATTGTTCTATGGATTTTAATTTCTATGAAAATTGTGTATATGGGAAGTAGAATATGGTAAGATTCCCCTCTGGTGCAACGAGGGCAGAAGGAATTTTACATCTAGTTCACAGTGATGTGTTTGGACCTGTATCAGTTCCATCATTTGGAAATTTTGTGTACTATGTCTCATTTATAGATTAATTCTTGAGGAATACTTGGATATATTTCCTTAGGAAGAAATCTGAAGTCTTTGACAAGTTTAAAGAGTTTAAGGATCTTCTTGAGAATCAAATAAAGAAAATAATTAAGGTGATGAGGATAGATAATGGCAGAGAGTTTTGCGGGAATGAATTTGAGAATTTTGTAAGAAGTGAGGTATAGCAAGGAAGAAGACTACTCCATATACACCTCAGCAAAATGGAGTTGCAGAAAAGATGAATAGGATGCTGGTGGAAAAATCAAGGTGCATGCTCAGTGGTGTCAGGTTAGGGAAAGAATTATTGGCAAAGGCAGTGGGTACTACATGTTACCTGGTCAATAGATCACCCTCATCAGCATTGGATGAAAAGACTCCACAAGAGGTATGGAATGGTAATAAAATTTATCTCACACATCTCAAGGTATTTGGTTGTGAGGCCGATGTTCATGTTCAAAAGGAAAACATGAGTAAGCTAGATAAGAAGGTTGAAAAGTGCATCTTTATTGGGTATAAGATGGTCTCAAAGGTTATAAGATTTGGAACCAAGAAACTAAGAAGGTTGTGTATAGTCAAGATGTTGTATTTAGAGAAATGAAGGATGTTGTTAAACAGGAAGTCCTACCAAGTAAGGAAGAACCAGAGAAAATAGAGTTTGATTTAAAGGATGATGAATCGGACTCTACAAAAGAAGATCATCATACTCCATTATTGAGGAGATCAGTTTGATAAAGAAGGCTACATGAAAGGTATACTCCATTTCATTTCCATTCAGATTTTGCTTTGTCTATTACTAATTATAATCCTAGGAATGCCAGGGATGCAGTGGATTCAGAGGATGGAAAACTCTGGAAAAAGGTCATGGATGAAGAAATGGAAGCCTTGGATAAGAATGCGGCTTGGGATCTAGTGTATTTTCCGATTGAAAGAAATCCCATTGGCAGCAAATGAATATTTAAAAAGAAGTTGAATGCAAAAGGAAAAGTGGAGAAATACAAAGATCAGTTAATAGAAAAGGGTTATTCCCAGGTTGAGGGAATTGATTTTTGTGAGATTTGTTCTCTTGCTTCCAAGTTAACTTCTATTAGATTTATGTTATATTTTTATGTTGCGTTTGATTTTGAAGTAGAACTTGTGGATGTGAAGACATCATTCCCAAATGGGGATATGGAAGAAGAAATCTATATGAAGCAGCCAGAAGGTTTTGTTCTGAAGGGAAGAAGGAGTTGGTATGTAAGTTGAAAAGGTCCATGTATGTTTTAAAACAATCACCAAGGATGTGGTATCAAAAATTTGATACTTGTATGATGGGACTTGGTTTCACAAGAAGCAAAGAGGATCATTGTGTGTATTTTAAATTAATTCGTGATCATTTGATTTATTTGGTGTTGTATGTTGATGACATGTTGTTGACAGGAAACAACAAGGAGATTATCCAGGACGTGAAAACTCAGTTGTCCTCTAAATTTGACATGAGGGATCATGGTGATGCAAATTTCATTTTGGTCATGGAAATTAAAAGAGATCGGGAAAAGAGCAAACTATGGTTAAATCAGAGAAAATATTTCGAGACAATATTGAAGAGGTTTATTATGCAAGAATGTAAATCGGTCAAGGTCCCTATTCATGTTGGTGTAAATTTATTCACAGATCGATGTCCCAAGACATAGGAAGAGGAGGAGGACATGTATTGTGTTCCATATGTGAGTGGAGTTGGCAGTTTGAAGTGTGAAATGGTCTGTACTAGACCAGACATTGCACATGTAGTGGGAGTTTTGAGAAGATATATGTGAAAACTAGGGAAGGAGCATTGGACAACAGTAAAAAGGTTTTTTAGGTATTTGCGTACACTGCTAGTTAGGGATTGTGCTACCAAGGAAGACCAGGATTGGAAAAAGTGTTGGACATACATGGATTTTTGGATGAAGACCGAGATGGAGATCTAGATCGTAGGAGATCTACAAGGGGGTATGTGTTCAATTAGTTGGATGAGCAAAAGACAATATGTAGTGGCACTTTCAACTACATAAGATGAATACATAGCAATCACTCATGTAGGCAAGGAAACAATATGGTTACAAAGATTGTGATCATGTATTGGATTGGTACAACAAGTTGTAAGGATAGATTTTGACAGTCAGAGTGCAATTTTTCTAGCAAAGAACCCGACTTATCATTCAAAGACAAAGCATATTGATATTCACTATCACTTTGTGAGAGACATGGTTGAAGAAAAGAAAGTGTTGTTGGTGAAGGTGGAGACTTTGAAGAATGTTGTAGATTCATTAACAAAATCTATGAGCACTGAGAAGTTCTCTTGGTGTAGATGATCTATGGGCATTGTTGCCCTGGATTGTTGTCTATGTAACCCTGTAACCCCCTGTCTGCAAAGAAAAAAAAAGTAGGATAATGTTGTGTCTGTGTTATATTCTTTGCACGACAAGTAGGAAAAAAATTTGCCTCGGGAAACAAGTCATATTTTTGTCTCGTTTTTCTTGTTGCCTCGATTTTCGTGTCCATTGTTGGGCGATTTTTTGGCACATGTTTTTTTGCCGATGGTTTTCTAATTCTGGTTAAGAAATTAGGGTTGTTGACTAATCTAGGTAATTGGGTTAGGGTTTTGTATGCCACTAGCTCCTATATCTATATTGTATTGTAAATAATGTATCACAATGAATGAATACAAAATATGTTGTTTTTCCCGGTTTGGGTTTTCAAGGGAAAAATATATGTGTAATGTGTGTATTTTCCATTGTATATTTTATATTCTTTTACTGAAAATCTATTTGCAGTAAATAATTGTACAAGGTTAAAATCTACATCCCCCACCTATTACAGCCTGGAGACAGTGGGTATAGTTTCTTCAATCACTAGGATTAGACTTCCCCTCACTGTCAGCTTGTCACCTTACAAATTTAAGGCGAATTCTAGGGCAATGTCGTCATCATATCCCTGCAAAATTTTTTCATATGTAGTCCATCCTACAATCTGAAATATGGCCCAGATGTGATTGTAAGCTTGTAGCAAGAGAGGTTCAAAGGGTTCCCTATGATTCAACGAGGATACCATGGCACTAGCTTTGACTCGAGTGGATTACCAGTCATTTCATGTTGGAAAATTTGGTTGGGGACGATAACAATTTCCAATTATAGCAAGATGTTACGAGGAGATGGTATATATCATGCATGGGGTGTGGTGGCAGTGGAATTTATGGAAATTAATGCATGCAATTCTTGTACATAGTAAATTTAACCAAGTCAATTTAATGTCACTCATTACACAAGGACAAATCATACATTTTTTCATGTTTACCATGATTTGGAAGTATTTTCCAAGCTAGCAGTAGAGTATGTGTCATGTCCTGTCATGATGTCAATCGTTGGAACCATGCCCACTCAATATGTTGGTTGGAGCAGAAGAACCATGTGAAGTGGATCGGTCGGCTATAGTGGTCGAACCATGTGTAGTGTACCTAGCATCGAAATGAGTGCTGCAATGGGAGGTGTTTCATCACGAGGTATTGTAGCAGCTGGGTGGTGTAGCACGAGGGTGTTGCAGCCACAGAAAGGGGTGTTGCACAAGGTGTTGCAGTAATTGGGCGATACGAAACTATTTTAGAGTCGATTCCTCCCCTTATGACTTACCATGTGTGGTCGTGTTTTCTCATACCATTGTCGTGTTGGCATGTCGACCTCATGGGACAACTAGTCTCTTTGCTAGCATCAAGATTTGTAGATTTCCAGCAATTAGAGCTGCAACGATAGGAGTTGCAATGATCGAAGTTGCAACAATAGAAATTGCAACAACAACATTCTTCTCCTCTGCATATCTTTAAAAATACTTTATCGAAAAAATAAGACTTTATTAAAAACTTGATCGGAAGGATCCTCACATAACCATCACAAAACCATGAAGTTCCCTTATTCTTCTTCTTTTTTTGGCATGGCATGTGCCAACATAGGTTGATTTTCACAAAACATGCCCCCAAGCCACCCCCAAGCATTCCCCTAATGGTTTTCGTACATGGGTTTTTTTTTAATAGGAAAAAGAATGAATCATTTAGCATGGGTTACCCCCATGTTAACAATCTCCAGATCATTGTCAGGCCATCCATTAGTGATCCTATTCAAAAAGGATTATTTTTATAGAGGTCTATGATATATTCGAAGCATGTGTCCATTTTTCCATTAGAGGAGCTCTCTCTTCATCAACAGTGTGAAGTTTGATGGCTTCATTGTCATATATTGTGTTGATCTCATAAGGCCTGAGCTATCGAGTGTGGAACTTCCCTCTGAAATCTTCGAACCCAAATTCAAACAATAATTCCCAGTCTCCCACTTTGAATTTCTTCTTTTTAATGAACTTTTCATGCCACCGAGATCTTTGATGTTGTATTATTGTTGTGTGGTGTACGGTAGCTTGGTGAAGTTCATCATGTTTGTTGATATGGAGGAGTCTCTACTTCTGAGCTTCAGTTAAGTCCATTCCAAGTTGTACAGTTATTCTAAGTATCTGGATCTCTATTTCAGTATACAACGATACTCTCTTTCTATACACCAATTCATATGGGGTACAGACAATGGTAGTCCTCCATGTCGTTCAGTAGGCCCATAAAGCTTCAAGTAGTTTGTTGGCCCAGTCCTTGAGGTGTAGCCTGACTGATTCAGATTATTTTGAGAATGAAATGAAGGTGGAGATATAATAAATAAATACACAGATATATTCCAAGAAACTCAGAGATACAGTAATGAACATTTTTTATTAATGAAAGAAATGTACAGAAACTGTAAAAATACAGAGTGAATGAACTTACTAAAATGGTGGTAGCTTATCTTTGAGAAGCGATATGATAGCTACGCTCATTCATAAGAAGATTTGTTTTCAATGAGGCTTCAAAGTTATTTTTAACATAAAGAATTAATGAGAAAACTCTAAACATCCAAAACCCTAACCATGGGAGATGAAACGCTAAAAGGTTTGTGGGCCCCGATGGGAGTCAGTGATACGTCAACTTCCCGAGGGCATAAATTTTCCATACGATCTCCATTTGAGGTGCATGGTAGCTCATTGGAAAGGTATAGCCGATAAGAACACATTCCAAATGGGCCTAGGCAAGAGCCATTGACTATCTCTTGGGCCTCCAAATGTTCAAAAACATCGTTTAGGGATTCAAAATGTCCTTGGAAGTTTAGGACCCAAAACTCTATAGAAACGTTGCCAAGGTGGAAAATTGTATTTCAAGCCAGGGGAATAGGTGGGTGGCCAATGATATCCACCTTGATCACTGACAGTCTTGTTGATGATGGCCTCAAGAATTTTGTTTTTCCCTTCTACTTGTCCATTGGCATGTGGGTGATATGGTGTGGTAACCCTATGTTTGATCTTGTATCTATCCATCAAGTCTCTAATGAGTCTTGAAGTGAATTGAGTTCCTCCATTAGTAACTATTTCTCAAGGTATTCTGAATATAGTGAATATTACTTCATGAAGAAATCCTACTACTGTTTGTCTTGTCGCGGCTAGGAGTGCCTTGGATTCCATCCATTTTGTGGCATAATCTGTACATACTAGGATGTAGGATTTATGGTGGGAAGGAGGATTGATTGGCACTACAAAATATAGGGCCCATTTATCAAAGGGTTCCAATAACAATTATGGTTGTAATGGCATATCATCTTATTGCACCACTATTCCCATGTGCTGGAAACTATCACACCTCTTTACATATTCCTTGGCGTCCTTGAAGATAGTGGGGCAATATTACCCTTGATGAAGTACCTTGTACCCAGTCCTCTTGTCTACAAAGTGGCCCCCACATGGACCATTATGGAAAGCTTTCAATATCTCATGGATCCCGTCTTCTCCCACACATCTCTTAATAATGAGATTTGATCCTATGTAGAAGAGATGGTCGTCGATCCATGAAAACCTCCAATTTTATTTGATGATCTTTTGCCACTCCTTTGGAGAGAAATGATGTGGAAATATAGTTGTAGACAAGTAGTTATCGATATCTGGGAACCAAGGAGAGTTAGTAGAAACCGCAAATAGGTGCTCATCAAGGAAGGAATCTTCTACAAGTGGCTCATTTTCATTAGATGTAAGTCTTGAAAGAAAATCAACCACTACATTATCCTTCCCTGGTTTATTCAAGATGGTTATATCATATTCCCATAGTAGTAATAACCACCTAACTACTCTTCCATTGGTGATAGGTTTGTTCATTAAATATTTTATGGCAGCATGATCAATATGCAATATTATTGGATATCCTCTGATGTAATGCTAAAATTTATTAATTGCATGGATTACTGCAAGAAACCCTTTCTCCATTACCATATAATTTAGTTATGCGAGTGATATATCTTTATTAACGTAGTATATCATGTATGGATAATTTCCTTCTAGTTGTCCTAGAACAGATCCAATTGTGGTTCTTGATGCAGCTGTAGAAATATGAAATGGGAGGGACCAATCGGGCCCCCTTAACATAGGATCCTCAGACACCTTATATTTCATTTCTTCAAGTGCATGTTGGCAGATTTTTGTCCACAAAAACTTAGAATATTTGTTAAGTAAAGAAAATAATGGACAAGAAATTTGTGAGAAAATTTCAATAAAGTTATGGTAATAACCAGCATATCCTAAGAAACTTTGTAGCTCTTTTTTCGAATGCATAGTTAGGAAGTTTAATATTACCTTTATTTTCGTCGGAACCACTTGGATGCCTTTAGTTGAGATGTGGTGCCCTGATACAATTCCTTCTGTTAACATCATTGCACATTTATCATTGTTGAGGGAAAGGTTCGATTCTTTAGACCTTATCAATGTTTTCTCTAAGTTTTCCAATGCCTCATAAAATTCATTTCCATGTGTCATGAAGTCATCCATATATATTTCCAAACAATCATGAATTAAATCATATAATATACCGATTACATCTATTTGAAATGTGGCAAGGGTGTTACATAACCCAAATGGAAGAACACTAGGAAAATGTCCGCCATGGATAGGTAAATGTTGTTTTATCTTGATCTTCAGGTGTGATCTAGATCTGGTTATACCCATTGAATCCATTAATGAAAGACAAGTATTTATTTCCTACTAATGTATCCAAGAAGTGAGAAGTGCTATTTGTGTGTTGATTTGTTGATTTCTCTATAGTCCACATAAATCCTCCATTTACCATTATTCTTTGGTACCGTGACTAGAGGGGAGACCCATTGGATGTCAGAAATTGGATAGATAAAGTTGGTTACGATCAATTTCTATAGCTCTTCCTTAACTATGTCTTTCAATGCCAGATTCATCTAGTGATGGGGTTGATGGATGGGTGTAGATCCTTGTTTTATCTTTATATGGCGTTTGCATAGTTGAAGATGGATTCCCTTCATGTCAGAGTAGTCTGAAGTGAAGGAATCATTGTGATTTTGTAGCACTTTAACCATTCACTCTTTTTATGGTTCAGTTAGTCCTTAATTGATGTTCAAGATTTTCTCGGGGGTGATTTATATAGTTTCTATGGTGGAACCTTGATATTTTCTAGGTGAGGACTCATGTTCTATAGGTGAGACGCTTGTTGAGGCAAGAGAAACATGTGTTTATGGGTTCATAACATGCTCAAGAAAATGTGATTTGTTTAAGGAAGAAGAAGAAGATATGAAATCATTAATTTCATCATCCTCCATTTTCTCTTAGATAGCTAAGTATTTATCTATAGAGAGGATTTGATGAGCTTCTCCTTCCTCATCACTATATTCTTCGATGACCTAGAGTGGTGTTTCAAAATCTATGCTAGGTTTGGAGAGAGGATACATGGTTAAAAAAAATTTAGAGTTCCCATAGTAAATGATCATGTTTCCTGACCTATAACCGATGTAAGCATTAACAGTGGTCAGTCGGGGCCTTCCTAGGATTAAAGGATACCCCCCTAGATAGGTTTTGGGTTGTAGGATCATAAAATAGGTGGGATATTCCCAAAAATCTATGTATATCACTACGTCTTCTAAGATTCCCTCTAGTTTAATAGTTGATTTGTCAGCAAGCTAGAGTACAGTTGGGGTTTCCCTAAGACTTGTGAGTCCTAAGGTTTCCATGGTCTCACATGTCATAATTTCAATGGAAGCACCAAGGTTGATTAATATGTTGCTAATGAGTGTATTATTAATTTTCACAATAACTACCAAGATGTCAGGGTTAGAATATTTGGCCGCAAGGACCACCCCCATCATTAAGTCTGATAGTTTACCCATAACATGAATAGTTTGGGGATCCTTCCTTTTTCTACAGGGTTTCCTTAAACAAAGTTCCTGTATGGATTTCGAGTACATAAGTACATCCTTGATGGCTCAAAACAAAGGTATTTTAACACACATGTTCTTAAGTTCCCCCAAGAATTCAAACTCGGGTTGAGTAAGAGGATTCTCTAGGTTTGATCTTTCTGGATAGGGTGGGTTTTGAAGTTCATAGTGGGCATGATCAGTTTTCAAAGGTTCATGATATTATTCTTGTTTTGGTTTTTCAATCCATAAATCCTCATTCAAATCTCCAATATTAACATGAGTTTGGTCCTTGCTTAATGTCTTCCCATATCGAAGATGAATATCATGGCAGTCTAGGGAAGAGATGGAATAGGTAGGGTAGGCGACAAGTCTGGCAGCTTGTGTTGGTTGGGTTGGCCTCCCATTATTAGGGTTAGGGATGGGTTGTGCAAGTGATTGTGGTCAAGGGGAGGCTGATGTGGATGCCTTCATTTGTGGAGGGGGAAGAAGTTTCATGGGTGGTTGTGTTATGGCCTATTGAGGGACTCCTAAAGTGGGATTTCTACACCCTTATTTCCATAACTACCTTGGACGAGGAGGAGCAACCCATTTTTGTGTTGGCATGCACCATGGATAGAATCATATTCCATGGAAGGGTTAGTACAATATGGATGAAAATACCAATATTGGTCTTGAACAATACCTTGATGTTTGGGTTGCCATGGTCGCTTCTAGAGACAAAGTATATTTTCTCTGGTTCCTCAACTTTCGAATAGATATATTTTAATCCTAGTAGGGATGGATAGTTGCAAGTAGCATGGTTTTCATTGCATATTCCACAAACCTCAATTTGGTCCAATGGACATTTCTTCTGTGGGTGTTTTTTTTTGCATTTTATGAAAATATATAGCCAAAGCTCGTTCTCCCTCTTCTTTCTTCTTCTTCATTTGCAGTCTATCCAACTAGGAGCTCAAGGAAATAAGTATATTAGTCTTGAAATCCTCATGTTCTTGATCTCTACCCGTATCAATCTACCTCCAACATTCTTTCCAGAACTTGTTAATATATCTCTTGGTCCTTTGCCTATTTTTGAAGTACCTCTAAAATATGTGACAAAGTTCCAATATGACATCATAATATTGTTGGGAGATATATCCTTCGCCCATCAAGTTTAGTAGTTCAATGCAATCATATTGAATTCCTCTCAGGAATAAGACATTTTGTGTCTCGGGAGACAAATATCCTTTCCTTGCCCTTTATAGATTATAGTTGAATCTTTTGACATAATCCTCAAGGATCTCATCTTCATGTTGTGTCATTCTAAAAACTTCTTCCCTCCTTTTTTTGCCTTTACAATAATATTGGTACTTTTCCAGGAATTTTTGCATCATCTAGTCCCATATACGGATGTTGTCCCTATCGAGGATCATGAAATAGCGTAGTGCAACATTCTTGAGTGTGGCAAGGAAAAGTTTTAATTTATGGGCATATGACACATAATCATAACTTCTACAAAGTATGTCGAATTTGAAGAGGAAAGTATCAGGGTATTCCTTGGATATACCATGAAATTTTGACAAGGTTGAATGAGGGATTTTCTTCATTTTGGTCTTTTCATTTGATCCTCTAATTGGAAATCTAAAGGTAGAATTGTCTACTTTGATAGTTTTGTGTGCCATTCCCCTCTGAGGATTGTCTTTTGTTTATTTACGAAAAATGAATTCCCCGTAGTGGTATTGTTCATTGATCGGATCCTCTAGAATCAGAACCTCTATGTGCATGGAACCCTATGTAGTCTCAGATTATTTAGTGGAGGTCTCATGTCTCTTTTTGGAAAGGAAACTTGTTGTAGGTGATAAATATTTTGGTTGACTGAGCTCCTTTTCGACTTGAGAATGACATGCATTGTTAAATTTATGGGGATTTTGGGATGAACTAATGAATCTACTTTCTTGATCCCTAACTTTATGCATATAAAAGACTAGAGAAACATCCTAAAAATTGTT
>ML794173.1:260963-284770 GCA_009831015.1 Picea engelmannii
AAGTTGGTGATTTCCTATTTAGATGACATTCTGATTTACAACCCAAAAAAGGAGGAACATTTAAGGCATCTTAAGATGGTTTTGAGTACCCTGCAAAAGGAAAGATTGTTGATCAACTTGAAAAAGTGCAGCTTTATGAAGAGGAAACTGATATATTTGGGGTTTGTAGTATGTGAAGAAGGCTTGATATGGATCTAGAGAAGATTCAAGCAATTGTGAATTGGCCAACCCCAAGAAGCACATTTGGGGTAATAAGTTTCCATGGACTTGCAAGTTTTTATAGAAAATTCATTAGAGGTTTCAGTCATATATGTGCACCTATTATAAAAACTATCAAAGAGAGTAAACAACCATTTAAATGGACTAAGGCAGCTGATAGAATTTTTAAAATGTCGAAGAACGGGATTACTGAAAAGTCTATATTAGCTTTGCCAAGTTTTGATAAATATTTTCAAGTTGAGACTGTTGTTAGTGGGACTACAATAGGAGTTTTGTTAATTCAAGAGCAGATACCAATTGCATATTTTAGTGAGAAAATGAATGAAGAAAAAAAAAGTATTCCTCTTATGACAAGGAATTTATGTTATTGTTCAAGCACTTAAGAAGTTGAGGCATTACCTCATGCCCAAGGAGTTTGTCCTATACCCTGACAATCATGCATTACAGTTCATAAGTAGTCAACCAAAGATGAACTAAAGACATGCCAAGTGGGTTCAATTTATTAAAATTTTTACCTTTGTGATTAAACACACAAGTGGTAAGACTAATAAATTTGTTGATGCTTTAAGTACGATTAATTTGCTTTTGCAAGAACTTCAAGTCAGCACTTTAGGTTTTTATTCTCTAAGGAAATGTATAAGGATGATGTAGATTTCAAGGATGCTTATGCAGCTTGTGAAAATCTATTTGTCTGCAACAGAAGCCAGGGGTTGGACTAAATGCTACAAGAAGGGTTGTTATTCAAGAATATTAAACTACGCATACCAAAGTGTTCAATGAGGGAAAATATGATTAAAGAAAAGCACAGTGGATGACTGTTAGGAAATTTTGATCAAGATAAGACTTTTTCACATGTAATGGTTTCTATTATTGGTTGGGTATATAGAGTCATGTAAAAAAATTGTGTAAAAATGTAAGATATGTCAGCATACTAAGAGGAGGAGTCAGAACACGGGACTGTATCAGACACTACCTATTCCAAACAGACTGTGGGATTCGATCAGCATGGATTTTGTACTGGGATTATCAAAGACACAAAGGGGCGATGATTCTATCTATGTTGTGGTATATATATTTTCAAAAATGGCTCATTTTATTGTTTATAGGAAGACTAGTGATGCAACTAATATTGCCAATCTATTTTTTTCATAAATAGTGAGATTGCATGGTCTACCCATCAACATTGTTTCAGATCGTGATACAAAACATGTAGGTCATTTTTGGAGGACCATGTGGAAGAAACATGGTACTAATATTAGTTTTAGATCAGTCTATCAGCCGCAAACTAATGGGAAAACAAAGGTAGTGAATAGAAGTTTGGGGAATATTTTGAGGAGTCTTGTATTTTGGGGGAATATTTTTACTTCAAATTGGTATTGGAATTTCTCCAATTTTCAACGTGGAATATTTGTATCCCTTTAAGGAAAAAAAAGTTGTTTAAATAGATGGTCCTATAAGTGATGAAGATCATACCATTGAATGGGAAGAACAATTGCCTAAGGTAGTTCAAAAGGAAATTGAAGCAGTATTGGACAAGAAAGTGCTAAGGAAAACTAGAGGTAAAGACTACTTCCAATATTTGGTTAAGTGGAAGAATTGGCCAGAGGAAGATGATACTTGGATGACAAAAAACGAAGTTTCAAAGTATGGCATAGATGTTGAAGATCTCATGAACAATTATTTTCTTCTCAGGGACTCTGATGCAGGAGCATCTACCTAAGTTAATTTTCTAGGTTGACCTGAAGGGTCACAAAACAATTTACCAAGGGAGTCGGTTCCCTAATTTTATTTATTGTAATAGATAGATATTTCTAGAAGACATATTAGAAGATGTATTATGTTTGATGGTTGAGATTATCGTTGATTTTGTTGTTGATATTTAGGGACAAAATATCCATATTTATGGTTTATGCAATAGATCAGTATTTTGTCAGGTTGAAAGCTAACCGAGAGATCTACGTTTTTTTAATGATTATTGATGTAATTAGGAAGGTTAGCAAGTGTGCAGAGTGGAGAATTGTGTGTTTTTGAATAGTTTATATGACCATAAAGGAACAAAACGTCATTGTCATATTTTTGTCCTTCAATCATTGAAAAAGATTGAGAATTGTAAATTTATATCTCTTGTGTGCATATTTGTCGAATTATGTGTGTAATTATTTAAATAAGTGCATGTGAAAGTGATCACAATGATCCAATAGGGTATCAGAGTCCAATTATGATGAAGTAGCATCGCTTCACATCAGCAACGCGCCAGCTATCTAGCACATTCAACGTGCATTCAATGGAGGAGAGAGGTGCTAGCCCTATCATTTTCAAATTCGAAAATGTAATAACTGTTGTAAGGGCAAAGAGCCACGCAGATGCCTTTGTGCATGTAGTAGATAGGGTCACCTTTAATGGTTGACAGACTGATATCTAGATCTAATTCGAACTAGACATCCATTGAATGTAATTCATTGTAATTAATGAGAGTAGGTGAGATGGAGGGAAGAGCTCGAGAAGCCCCTTTTGTAAAAAGATGTTTGTAACTAGATTCATTAGTTATGTGTGATTTAGTCAGAATATAGATTAGAGAGAAGAGAATAGAGGAGAATATGTTGCAGTCCTAGCTTGAACATATTGTAAACATGCATTCTAAGATTAATACAAAGCAGTTTTCCTGCATATGATATTATGTGTGTTTATGAATGAATGTCTTTTATGTGTTCATTTTTATGTTGTAGATGTATGTTAGTTTCCATCTGCAGGGATAGATAGAATTTATCTGTCTATTGAGTTTGTTGGTTTCAGTCTGGGTTCTTTGTGGCTTCATGCTAGGGGTTGCATGATAGAGTGTTGAGAACTCTGTAAGCCAGTGCAAGAGTGCACATCTGAGTTCTGTGGAATTCAGGCAAAGACGTGCCAAGTGAGCGCACCAGAGGAATCATAGACTCAAGGAGAAACCTCGATATTGTTGAACACCTTGGAGGTAGGACTGTGCAGAGGAAGGAACAGTGAGAGAAGACAGAATTGTTGAAGGTTCTGTAGAGCTCTGTCAGGTAGGCATCGAGCAAGTGCAAAGAGTGCACAAAGAGAACTCTATTTTGAGTTCGGGGAAAGAAGAGAAGTGTCGAAGGAAAATACATTTACAAAGTTACTGAACACTCTGTTGGCTCAGCAGGATGTGCTTGAGCAGGAAGTTTCCAAGAGGGCACTTACATCTCTTCAAAGGATAGAAGGGACATAGACCTTTGAGGTCTAAGCAGTTGAATCTCAAGGGGATAGAGTTGTTGAATAATCTGGAGGAATACCTATGCAAGGAGTGCACCAGGCCAACACTCAAACAAAGTGTTGAGAGACAGCCATCTGAAGGCTAGTCGAAATGTAAGGAGAACGTGAAGATTGAACTTGTTTCAAGTTTCGAAGCTCAGGAGGTTGAGTGCAAAGTGTGCCAGTAGGATCACTAGAAGTCTTCTAAGGAAGCAGAGGGTTGAGTCCCTTAAATATGAGTAAGTTCGAAAGCTCGGGAAAGATATATACTTTGAAGAGTTTGAAGTTCGAACAAGGTTTTGAAATCACCTCATAGAATCAAGGCCAGGAGGAAAGAAGCCAAGTTGTTTGGCCGGAAGTATTGAGAAATCGAACAGACGGTTGAAATTCTCATAAGGAGAACTGTCGAAGTTCCATGGACCATTGGATCTCACAAATCAGCGAGGAGATTTAGGGAGTCCTTAACCACTCACAAGTTTAGGAGGGAGAATAGTCGTTAGATCTGAGTCAACAAGAGTCGTTGATATTGTGCTTGAATTTCGTCATTTCGGAGTTCAGGCTTGTGGAGAAGGTTGTGAAGAGGGCACAAGAATCGCGAAAGCCGATTCACGAAGTCCCAATAGAATCAAGATTGTCAGATTATGGGAAGTTCAAAACTGTTGATTTGTGGTAAAGAGATATCGTGGTTTCGGTTATTAGGGGAAGGGATTTGTTGCATTACAAATCCCCGATACACAAAATCTCGAGGTGTCGAAGGATTTGGCCCAGGTCGCAGTCGAGGGTCACATCAAGAGAAGTCAAGGGAGGAGCCAGAGACCCATCAAGCCTTTCAGGGTTTCGGAGATTGAAGGAGTCGGAGGGACTCATATTAGGGATCGCAAAGTTGTGAAACCTGAAATACCTTTTCAAGGAAGGTTGTGGTCACATCAGTTGGTCACGCAGAGAAGAAGCTTGCGCCTAGTGTTTGTTCACGCAGGCCAGGTTTCACAAGGACTTGTGGATTTGAGTCAAGGTTCCAGTAGGGAACTAATGAGATATTTTTTCTCAGGAATTTAAGAATGATCCTTAGACCAGGAGGTCAGCGGACCCTGTCGACGCAGAGGTAGGGGGTCTATGTCATGTGGTATCAGAGCACAAAATTTTTCTGCAAAACATATACAAAGGAAAAAGGAGAAGGTGGGAATGCTCTCAATTGTAGAGTGAACATCAGACTTGCTAGGAGAGCAGGTAGAGGAAAATGATGGTTATTGAAGGCCAAAGGAGTGGTCAAGGCAAAGACCGCCAGCATAAGAGCAAGGTTGAGATAGATAAAGAGATCAGCGAGATAAGGGCAGAAATGGAGAAGCTTGCATTTAATATGCAATAGGATGCAAAGGTGCATTGGGTGTATGAGTGGCCCATGAAGAAGAAGGTAAAATGGTTGATCAAGGAATTGTTGGCCAAAGGATAGCAGAAGTTGTTGAGAGTGTGGCTGAGGTATGTTGAAAGCCTCAGAGATGAAGAGGAGATGGTTCATATATGTGAGCCAGAAACCGGGAAGAGTCTCAAATATTGTGAGGTGGGAAATGAGATGGGATCATTGGAGATCTCATAGACTTCCAGGAAGGTAGTGTAGAAATTCCAATTTGCCAGGTGGGCAAGGGAGAAGAGATGAGATTGTCTGATAGTCTCATGAGCTCAGAGGTGAGTTTAGATCAGCAAGGAATGCTGATAGAGGAGTATCAGAGGAGTATTCTGATTATTGGTGGAATTCAGATATTCCTACCAAACAACCCAGTGTAGGCTAGGGAATGTGTTGCAGATGCAGCAACAGGAGAAGGACAGCCAGCAATGACTGTCATAGAGGAAGAATAAATGGAGCAGATGTTGATATCTTCCCCAGCAGAAGAAGAGCATGCATATGAGATGCTCACTCCATGGGAGAGGGAGTTAGAAATGTTGGAGGATTGGTTGAACCATCCAGAGTCAGTGAGTGACTGCCATGAGCAGACAGTCATGCAGATCGTAGGAGAAGAGCATTCAACATAATTGCTCAAAAAATTTAGCTAGGAAGTTGAACAGATGATGACTGCATCACTGAAGCATGCAGCAGAAGAGGAAGAAAAATTCCAATCTGAAGAGCAGCTGGAGGAAGCTGGAGTTGAACCAGTAGGAGAACTGGCAGAAGAACAACTATCAAAAGAGAAAGAAACTGAGCAACAACTCACTGATGGGACTGCAGACTCTAGAGAAATTGCAATAGAGTGGCGACTTAGTGCCACAAGAGGAGATGAAAACAACAAGAGGGATCGAGTTGATCCACCCATTACAAAGAGGGAAGAGTAGCAGCCAAGGAGACTACATAAAGAGAGCCAACCATTGGAGCAGTTAGGCAGCAAGATACAAGAAATCAGAAAGTTAATGTTGAGGTCAACGCAAGGAGCATTCAGCAAGGAGAAGCTTAACAGAAAGGAGCCTGCCATAGCAGCAGCAAAGCAGTGGAACAGATGGACAGCTCCAGAAGATAGTTTGGGATCCAGGTGGATTTCAACATAGCTGGGAAGCTCATGAGTAGGAGCTCATGAATTTTTCACAGCAGTCTTCACATTAGCAACGCACCAGCTATCCATTACATTCAGCACGCATTCAATGGAGGAGAGAGGTGCCATCCCTCTCATTTTCAAATTTGAAAATATAATAATTGTTGTAAGGCTGAAGAGCCATGCATATGCCTTTGTGCATGTAGTAGATAGGGTCTCCTTTAATGGTTGACAGGATGATATCTAGATCTGATTCGGACTAAACAGCCATTGAATGTAATTCATTGTAATTAATGAGAGTAGGTGAGATGGAGGGAAGAGCTCGAGGAGCCCCTTTTGTAAAAAGATGTTTGTATCTAGATTCATTAGTTCTGTGTGAGTTAGGCATAAGATAGATTAGAGAGAAGAGAAGAGAAGAGACTATGTTGCAGTCCTAGCTTGAACATATTGTAAACAGGCATTCTGAGATTAATACAAAGTAGTTTTTTTGCATATGATATTATGTGTGTTTATGAATGAATGTTTTTTATGTGTTCATTTTTATGTTGTAGATGTATGTTAGTTTCCATCTGCGGGGATAGATAGAATTTATCTGTCTGTTGAGTTTGTTGGTTTCAGTCTGGGTTCTTTGTGGTTTCATGCAAGGGGTTGCATGACAGAGTGTTGAGAACTCGGTAAGCCAATTCAAGAGTGCACATCTAAGTTCTGTGGAATTCAGGCAAAGACGTGCTAGGAGGGCGCACCAGAGGAATCATAGACTCAAGGAGAAGCCTCAAGGTTGTTGAACACCTTGGAGGTAGGACTATGTAGAGGAAGGCACAGTGAGAGAAGACAGAATTGTTGAAGGTTCTGTAGAGCTCTCCCAGGTAGGCATCGAGCAACTGCAAAGAGTGCACAAAGAGAACACTATTTCGAGTTCAGGGAAAGAAAAGAAGTGTCAGAGGAAAAGACACTTACAGAGTTACATAACACTATGTTGGCTCAGTAGGGCATGCTTGAGCAGGAAGTTGCCAAGAGGGCACTTACATCTCTTCGAAGGACAGAAGGGACAGAGACCTTTGAGGTCTGAGTAGTTGAAGCTCAAAGGGACAGAGTTGTTGAATACTTTGGAGGAAGACCTGTGCAAGGAGTGCACCAAGCAAACACTCGGACGAAGTGTTGAGTGACAGCCATCTAAAGGCTAGTTGAAGCGCAAGGAGAATGTGTAGAGTGAACTTGTTTCAAGTTCCGAAGCTCGGGAGGTCAAGCGCAAAGTGTGCTAGGAGGATCACCAGAAGTCTTCTAAGGAAGTAGAGGGTCGAGTCCCTTAGATATTAGTAAGTTCAAAAGCTCAGGAAAGATATATACTTTGAAGAGTTTGAAGGTTGAACGAGGTTTTGAAATCACCTTGCAGAATCAAGGCCAAGAGGAAAGAATCCAAGTTGTTTGGCCAGGAGTATTAAGAAATCGAACAGATGGTTGAAATTCTCAGAAGGAGTACTGTCGAATTTCCGTGGACCATTGGATCTCGCAAATCAGTGAGGAGATTTAGGAAGGAGTCCTTAACCACTCACAAGTTCAGGAGGGAGAATAGTCGTTATATATGAGTCAACAAGAGTCATTGATATTGTGCTTGAATTTCGTCATTTCGGAGTTCGGGGTTGTGGAGAAGGTTGTAAAGAGGGCACAAGGATCACGAAAGCCGATTCGCGAAGTCCTGATAGAATCAGGACCATCAGATTATGGGAAGTTCAGAACCTTTTTTTTGTGGAAAAGAGATATCTTGGTTTTGGTTATCGAGGGAAGGGATTTGTTGCATTACAAATCCCTGATACGTGAAATCCCAAGGTGCCGAATGATTTGGCCCAGGTCGCAGTCGAGGGTCACATCAAGAGAATTCAAGGGAGGAGCCAAAGACCCGTCAAGGATTTTCGGGGTCTCGGGGATTGGAGTCAGAGGGACTCATATCAGGGATTGTGACATCGAAAAACCCGAAATACATTTTTAGGGAAGGTTGTGGTCACATCAGTTGGTCACGCGGGGAAGAATCTCACACCTGGTGCTTGTTCGCACAGGCCGGGTTTCAGAAGGACCTGTGGATTTGAGTCAAGGTTCCAGCAGGGAACTAATGAGTTATTTCCACTCGGGAAGTTAAGAACAATCCTTAGATTGGGAGGTCAACGGACCCTGTTGAGGCAGAGGTAGGGGGTCTATGTCAAATTCCACAGAATCAGTGAAATTACAGAGGATATAAGTTGACAGCCAAGATTAGACCTGGGAGAAGTTCGCCAGATCGATGGAGGAGGTTGGAAATCAAAGAAACTTTGAGGAGTGATCCACACCATCCATCAGATCAACTTGTGGACAAAGATCCACTATTCATCAATGTCAGCCATTGGAACGTTGTTCCTCATTGACTCTGACATAACACTTCGACGACCAATCTAAGTCATCCATCATTGGGATTGGGGAGTAATCCAGACCGCCCATTAGGTAAGCCAATTTGGGGTCTTATTCTAACCACAACGTTCCAAGGTGAGATATTGATCATCCTTTCAGTGATGATCAATAGCTGTGAATGGAAGTTGAGATTGTCCAAAGAACAATCATTTTTGTCTACCTAGTATCCAATCAACAATTAACAAAGAGCTTCACCATATCCCGAATATGCAAATCTGATCGTCCATCAGACCTCAAAATCAACAGTCACAATTGAAATGGATTTGGAACATCCTATCAGAGCTATTTGAGTTTTTTTCACTCCAAATATAACACTTTGACTTCATAAAGAAGATTCTATCATACATTCAAGGAACAGATCAAGGGCTCAAAAGAATTCTCTCCAGGAATCTTCTCTAGTTTTAATATCATGAAATGAAGAAGGATTTTATCATGTGGACGTGGTGTTTGGTCATATGACCAAAATGGTGCTTAACACATGATTGAACCTATGCAACGCAGAAGCACACAGAGTTATATGAGGCTAGAGAATAGAGAAATTCGCCATAGGGATCAAATTTTTATCTATGTACTGTGGGTATTGTATCCGAGGTCTATCATAAGTTCTTCAGTATTTTTAGGAATTGAGAAGAATAAGGACCTGTAGCCTTAATTTTCCAAAAATTGACAATGTGCATAATTTCCATAATTCAAAATAAAATGCTACAGATTTGCAAATGAGGTGTATCTAACATTTTTAATTGTATGCACACTTCTTTCAAAACCATTATTACAACCAAGACAAGTAAAGATCATAATTAAAGAGTGGCATTGAGGAGGAGACATGGAAGATGCACAAGGATATTACAATTATGGAGAAGAAGTTAAGGCCCTAAATATTAGTATGGGAAATGAAGAGACAAAGTCTAATGGGCACAGAAACATAATGAATCCATTGGAGTTGGTAGAACCCGTGAGGAGTTTGAATATGGAGGTGTAGAGTTATATAGTTGATAATGAGAGGCTAGTAAAATCCTAGGAGGAACATAATCGACTAAACACTCAAATGCTACAGAGTTTAAATCAATTGTGGAGACAAATAAAGAATGGATCAGGTTCAAGACATGAAGAAGAGGGAAAAACTCATACAAGGAGGGATATCCATAGAATATCTAGGCACTCAATAAGTGTTATCGAAACTTAAAGGAATCATTATTCACCAACTCATTTAGCCAAGAAATCATATACATCTAAAGAATCCAAGAGCAGCCTAGAAGTATCCCTAGTTAGACACCAAATAATAAGACATGAACAAGACAGTGTGCAAGGAGAGCTTAGGAAGATTAAGCCACCAACTTTTGATGGTAAAAACAAAATGGGAGAGGATTTTGAATCTTGGTTTCTAGGGACAAGAAATAATTTCCAGTTACATAGCTACTCATCCAATCTAAAAGACAGGATTTCCATATACCATTTACAATTCAAGGCTTCTATGTCATGGGATCAACTAAAGCAAGTTAAACACATCAATGAGAAGAGTATTTATTGGAAGTAGTTCAAGAAATATTTCCAACAACAATACCTTTTAGAGCACTACTATGACAAGAAGATGTAGGAGTTCTTTAAACTCAAATTGAGAAACATGACCATGGAGGAATATGAGAAGAATGTTTTGGAAATGTTGAGATATGTGGGTTGTATTCAATAATAAAAGGTGAATATACAAAGGTTCTTAAGTGGACTACCCTCATTTTACAAAGACAAGATCCAATTTGATGAACCCAAGACTCTATAAGAGACTATTAGGAAAGAAAAATACCTATATGATCATAACAAAGGAAGAGAAACCTTCTAGRAGTCTTGGAAAGATAAGAAGAAGKAAAAGTTGGATCATAGGAAGAATGGATTCAAACCTCCTTTATTTGGGAGTAGTTCTAATACATATCAACAAGGCCAATTAGCTCAAAGTGGATCCAAAGTGACAAAATCCTTGGGAAAAAAGACAAGGTGGCCAATAAAATGTTGGGGATGTGAAGGAGATCACTTGTACATAGATTKTCCTCATAATGGAGATAGAGTGAGGACTATKCACAACATACAAGAGGAAAATACAATGGAATATGTGAGTGGAAACCTCCCAAGAATATATGCAATCTTGGAGAATCGACAAGCARRCCATCAATCAAACATGATTGAGATTGAAGGTTAGTTTGAAAATCAACCTATTGTTATTTTAATTGATTCAAGGGAAAGTCCTAGTTATGCTACCCCTAA
The DNA here is from genome assembly GCA_009831015.1 of Picea engelmannii. NCBI lineage: Eukaryota > Viridiplantae > Streptophyta > Pinopsida > Pinales > Pinaceae > Picea > Picea engelmannii. The sequence continues at coordinate 271,646 of ML794173.1, forward strand.
TTTAGTTGAAAGATTTCATTTGAATATAAGTAAACATGAGAAACCATGGATGGTCCAACTTGCTACTAGGACTAAAAGAAATATTATGAGATCATCAAAGGTTTTCTAATAAATATGATTGGTGTCAACACTATTGTAGATTTGAACATAATACCTTTTGACTCATATGATGTCCTCATTGGAATGGATTGGTTTGATGTGAATCATGTTATTTAAGATTTCCATAACAAGACTTTTACTTTTCTTAATTAAGAAGGGAAGCACGTGACTGTCAAAGGAATTCCATGATCCATTTCTATAAGGGAGATTCCATATTTATAAATAAAAATATGCTTCAAGAAAGCATACCAATTGTATGCATCTCATGTGGAAGAGATAGCTAAGTGCATAAGTCCAAGTCTTAAATAATTTCCAGTGTTGCAATAGTTTTCAGATGTGTTTGAAGAAATGTCAGGTTTACCACCAAAGGGAGATATATATTTCTCTATTTATTTAATGCCTAGAGCTGCACCAGTGTCCAAGACTCCATACATAATGAATACACCAGAATTGAAGGAGCTAAAAATACAATTAGAAGAATTGTTAAAGAAGGGGTACATACAACCAAGTGTCTCACCTTGGGGATCACCAATACTCTTTTTGAAGAATAAAGATGGAACTTTGAGGCTTTGCATTGACTTTAAATAGTTGAATAAAGTCACTATGAGGAATGAATATCCTCTACCTAGAATTTATGATTTGATTGATAAGCTAAGAGGAGAAAAGATATTTTCAAAGATAGACTTGAAGTTGAGTTACCATCAAGTAAGGATAAAGGATGAAAACATCAGCAAGACAATTGTTGATCTCTTTTCCTGTCAAGGGAAAAGAACCAACATTGAGAGAAAATCTCTTGTGAGAAACAAGAAATATTCTCATGTGTTTTTATAAAGGTGTTACTCCTCTTTCTTGATATATGGAAGATTCTTATTATGACCTTAGATGCATGAAATGAGTGAGTGCTAAATTGAAAACCCCAACAAATCTTCCAATAAAACTATTATATACAAATGCACAAACTCTTATATACATATGTACTTTTCAAGCACATCATCTCATTCAAGAAAAAGAAATAAAAATGACTGCAGAAGATTTGTATCTACAGAGTTTGGAGTATGTTTTCAACAATTATTTTTCTTTCCTTTTTAAAATAATGAGAACCCAAAATCAACTATGAATTTGCAAGATGAAAAGAAAAGAAAATGGACATGTCAACAAAGAACTATACAAGACTTATATGTTAATATAAAATGAGTTTGTAAAGCATCAGTTGCTCAAGAATCCATTGATACATCTACCACACATTGATAAAAACAAATTGACACTTAATAGTTCTTTGTGGGAGAAATTAATAATAATATCCCAAATGTAACAAGTTTAACAATGTATAAAACAATAGGGTTGAAACAACCTACACAAGATCTCAATGAAAATTGGGTAAACTGAAATAAACTACATTTGTTTTTTACAAGTAGGGATTTTTCTCCTCTGGATCTAGAATATCATGAGAAATGCTTAGAAGAATTTAGAAAAAGAGATGAACAGAATCAAATATTCTCATTTCCAAACATACATGGAAAACCTTATGGAAATAATCAAATAGAAGGGAAGATGAGGGAGAAAGTTAAGTGGACTAATTCACAAAATCTTGGAAAGGAAAAACTTGTTTCCAACAAGAATCCACCACTAAAAAATCCATTGACTTGAATATGCTTCTCTTCTTCTTTTATTGTATTATCTTCATATTCTTTAGGATTGTTTAGGGTTTGGGTTAGGGTTTATTTTCCCCTTTTTAAATGTGAACTTAGATATTAGTGCCTCCAACTAGGACCGACTTCAATCATTCATAAATTTATGTTAATAAACCATTCTCCAAATAATTTGTTACCAAGACAAAAATAGTCACGAGTGTATTTTAATTTTTATGGAATTATAATTATCATTCCATCCATGGAAACCATTTCCAAGTTTTTCTTCATGCATCTATCTTTCCAACGAGCTCTCATTTGGTCAATTTTGATATCGGTATCAAAATTTATGGCCTCCGACAGATAGGGACTTAGTTGTCATTGATATATTCTTCATGTGAATCCCTGGCCCTAATTTGGAAATCCACCCTATTTATCCCACATGCATTGTGGGAAGTCTCTCATATCATGTTTATAAACAAATTCCATCCCCATAATTTTTTGTGTGAAGTAGAGAGAACTATGGAACCTTGTGTAGCTTGTGCATAGTATAGCTTTTGGTTGCCACCTCATTTCCTAGTCATCATGTCCAAGATATATGTGTCCAACCCATACCATCCAAGTGTCACCTAAAGGTAGGTCCACTTCAATACCACATGTCCACATGTGATAGGTTCACTTCATTGCCACAAGTCCAAATATTCTAAAGAAGTGGGGAGGGGAATAAAACTTAGAAAAAGAAATGAAAAATAAATAAATGTTTGGATTGTGTGGAGAAATAGGGCAATGCGGAGAAAAATAACAAATTCAACAAAAATTGGAAAATAAACTAAGTGTAAATGTGGAGAAATAGTTCATGTGAGGAGGTTGAACGAAAAAAATGGCTAAGTGCTAAAGGGGTGAAATTTGAGGAGGTCACAGAAGTGTGGAGATATGAGTTGTGCAAAGGTATGGTTGTGTGCAGAGTGCGAAGAAGAGATTTGAAGTATAGAATCTCCACACAGAGTAAGGAATATCCACATGATACATGTCATAAAAAATGACTAAGTTTGAAAGTGTTCACTGAAGTAAAAATTAAAAGGAGGAAAAGTTTGTGTATGGAGTGCGAAGAAAAAATTTGAAGTGTAGAATCTTTGCACAATACAAGTCATAAAAAATCATTCTGTGAAAGTGTTGACTGAAGTAAAAAGTAAAAAGTGACTAAGTGTGAAAGTGTTGACTGAAGTAAAAAGTAAAAAGTGACTAAGTGTGAAAGTGTTGACTGAAGTAAAAAGTGACTAAGTGTAAAAAGTAAAGTAAGGAGTCCAGAAGACAAGCCAATGTGGAGAAATGGAAAATGAAGTATGGAAATGGAAAATGAAAATGGATGAAAATGGAAATGAAATATGGAAATGGATGGAAATGAAAAATGGAAATAGAAATAAGAAATAGAAATGGACTAAGTATGGAAAGTATGGAAATGGAATATAGAAATACGTGGACTAAGTATGGACTATGAAATCATGAAAAAGACGAAGTGTTGGGGAGTTGTGAAAGATAGGAGAAAATTGGCAATATCTTGGGCATATGACCTCCATTTTTTATTCCGTAAAATGTTGGATGAAGCTAAAAAATAGGACTATCCAATGAGAAGATGAGAATATGAACACAAGCAATTGTATTCATTTTGGTATCCTTTTATTTTCTTCATTTTTATTTTTTTTTTAAAGAAACCATCCATGTTGGCCTTGTGTGAAGAAGAACTACAACATTGAAATTGATTCTGAAATATTTTAAAAACTTGTTGGGTCTTCATGATCAATAGGTGAAGGTTATCTACCACTTTCCAAGTTTCAAATTTTTTGTCTCCATATGTATTCATTTTTGTATCCTTTTCTTTTCTTCATTTTTTATCTTTTTTTTAAAAGAAAAACCATAGCCATTAGCCTTGTGTGAAGAAGAACTACAACATTGAAACTGATTCTGAAATATTTTAAATACTTGTTGGGTTTCCATGATCAATAGGTGAAGGTTATCTAGTACTTTACAAGTTTCAAAAAAAAATTATCCATTTGAAAGAGACATAGGTTCAAGTTTCAACTCTCTTTTTCACAGTTTTTATACATATTGTTGTATATATGCTGTTTTGATTAATATTTTATAATAGAGTTAGTTAAACCAACATGTTTATGTTGATTTTCAATTCATGGTTGCCTATTATTTTAGATTATAGTGATATGCATGCTACCCATTTACATATATTTAGTTGTTTTAATCCATTTTCTACATATTTTAATTCATTTCTACATTTAAATTTCAACTTTCCTTAAATAACATAGCTAGCATATCTTATTTCTACACACTAATCTTACATCTAAAGCATAACTAATCACTAACATAAAGTCATTTCATCTTAAAATAAACATGCACACATTAAGGAGTCCTAATAATCATAAGGTTGAAAGGTTCCACTAACTTTATTAACAAATTAACCTCGTTAGAAAGCAATTGGTTTAGGCATTTAAGCATCACCCAAGTTTCCATCCCCATTTTCCCCTTGCCTAACCCTACAAGGGTGTTTTGCATGTTGTGGTTGGATTGCAATTTAAACCATCAACACCAGGGTTAGCATAGTTCTAGTACCAATTCAATTCTCTATTTGATCAAATTCAAGAGTTTGTGAAGGGAAAATAGGATGCAAGAGACACGGTGTGGTGTATGTTATGCAAAATAAAAGATCACCTATGAAATGACTACCCCATGACCCAAAGATATGCCATGACAATGCTTAATTTGTTTATGGACAATATGCTAGGAAAATAAAATGTTGGAGTTTGTGAAATATGCAAGAACCTTGGACATGACCCCATAATTATCCTTTGTTATAGAATTATAGTAGCACAATGTTACTTTTGCAAGCTAAGAACTCATCGTATAGAGGATTTCCACACATTATTGAAGCTCATTTCACTACAAGGAGAACACCTTCTAAAGGATGTTTTTGCATAGGTTTTTAGTATTTTTATCCACAATTCCTAGGGATAACTAAAGAGATGATGTCTCGAGGCTTTCAAGTTGCAGACATGGAGTACCGAGAGACATCTTGAACAACAATGTCCACTTTCACAGACAGAGACCCACCTCACCACCACAGTTCCAGGTTCATCATGAGGATTTCCACCACATCAGTTGGATTTAGGAAGACATTGGGTCTTTCTCCATGAGGTACAATCCAAGTATTATGGTGAGTGTCATTTAAATATTTGAGGCATTTGAGTTTGTTACAATTTAAACTTATTTTGATTGTGTAACGCCTACTTGGAAATTGTGCGTTTTTTCCATTTTTCACCTTGGTGGTTGACATTACACCCTAGTAAGTGGGTCACCCTTAGGGATAGGTTTTCTACTGGGAGGTTCTCTTGACGATTCATCATTCCATTCTCGACCATACTTGTCACTTTCCATACTTCATCCCCTCATATACTCACCTTTTGGGATTTTCAGGTATATTGACCCAAGAATGGATTGTTCCTCGTTTTATGGGAAGAAGGAGTTGAAGGCCCAAAGGCTTGTAGCTTGAAAAGGATAAAATCCAATCATGAAACTTCTAGATGCTCACCCAGGGATCTTGAGGACAATGAAATGTCTCTTGTAAGAAATTGATAGGACCCATGAAAAATAATTAATACAAAATGCCAACCAAGGTAGAGCATGTGTGGGCATTGTTTTTCATGCTTAGGTAGAATCCCCACACATGACTTCAACTTGGGGAATCATCATGTGACCAAGGTAGAGTTAAGGTGGGAATTTTTTTTCATGCTTAGGTAGAAGCCCCACCTTGGCTTCAACTTGGAAACATATTACAAATAAAAGGTAATAAATGGGCTTGAAAAAAGGTTGCATTGAAAATGAATATGCAACACACCCTCTACAAAGGCACCCATAAATGAGATACTACGGTCCCGTGTACATCATCAACCCCATGCCCAAGAGTCTTTCCCCCATCCATGTCACTTTGTCCACATGTCTTAGCGAGGGTCCTGCTTGTAAAACACTCTTAAAATTGGGGTACGGTTCACCCAATAGGTCACTTTGTCAACCCTCCCATACCTAAACTTGGAAAATTGCATAGAGTCTTTGAGCACTTGTTTATTTTGATGAGGTATTTTGGATGTACATGCTAAGATGGATGTTTTCTTGATTTATTTTACTTATCCTGATGCATTTGACTTGAGATCCTTGGAGGTCATATTTATTATCTTTGTAGGACCTAGTTGGTGGACAAATTTAGAAGAACAAGCCTAGCTTGGGCTTCCTTGGGGCTTGAATCCCACAGGTTGGATTCCATGGTCCAAACACCATACAATGTGACAACATTTGGAGGCCTGAGGAGACACCTTGGAGGACCTAACCCATCCATTTTCTAACCCAACTATTTTCTCTTGAGGCTAAAACATCACTTTTGAGGAGGTTGGAATCACCCTAGGGCTAGGGTTGGGGTGGTGGTGTTGGTTGACTTTACACTTGGCACATTTTGATGGATGAGGGTTTGAATTGGAAGAGAAAGGCCTAGCACATGAGAGGGAATCCCTAGAGGGTCCAACTACTTTCACTTTCCAATCTAACAACTTGCAAAAGTGCCAAAATGTTGCCCTAAAGGGGTGGCGTCATGCTTCTTCTTATGTGCAATTTAGGGTTAAATTTGAATTTTATAATGTAAAGGGGTAAGTAAGGGTTTTCTTCCCTTTAATTTGTTTTTTAACCTAAAATTAAGTGGACAAACACTTGTAGTAGGATTTGTATAAATAGATATCATCTCTATTTCATTTTATCATAACTCTCCCATCTTGGAGAGGATTTTTGGCTGAAATGTGCGCCCTACTTGGAAAATTTTGTCTATCTCTCTTGCTAATATATATTGCTATGGTTTTCTTTGGCTATTGGATGAAGAAGTAAGGCACTATCTTTCTTGGAGGCTATTTCTTTCTTTTATGGTGGATTTTTTGGTTAAAAGGAGTTTATCTTATTAATTCTTGGACTAGGTAAGGAATCTTTCATGTTATTGCTTCTTTTCTTAGTCACAAGGTTAATTTGCTAAGAGTTTGGGGGGTATAATGGCATACAACCCCACTAATCCCATCATATTTGTCTTGGAATAATTTGTTGCATAAAGGAATACTAGGAGGAGTAAAAGGGTTTACACCTCCTTAGGTTTTTCTTAGCTAGTATTGATTGCCTTGGGGAGTATAAGGGCTTACACCCCCAAGGAAGTAGCACAACTAGTTCTTTCTTTTTTTAAGACTACATAACTGAATAGTTAAAGGAACTAATCTCTTGCATTGGAGAAATAAAATCATTTCATTGGAAAACATAAAATTATGAGATATCGAAATTGTTTAAGTTGGAATTTTTTCTACATGTTATAAGCTTTCTTGTGCCCTAAGGACGTCCTATTTTAGCCAAGGATTTCATTTCTTCAATAAATTAAATGCTACATCCATTACGGATACAACAAACTTCACTTTCTTTCATCATTTAATCACTTTTCAACCGTGGAAATTGACTTCTAATTAAGTTCTAAACCTATATTATTGTTCTACTGGTTATGGGATAACTTTTTGATGGTTTACTTGTTGATTTTTATAGTTGAAACTTGTCATTGTAGCAATTGTTTTCTACAACCATAAGACTGCCCTAACACTTTGTTGATAACTTCATTTCGCAGCCCTAATTTACTGTCAAAGTTCATGCTTTAGTGTTGGAAAGTTATCTATTGTTTTAGTACTTCATTGTCCAATAATTATTTGACAATTTTGATGGTTGAATATGCAGTAACTAGCTATTGTTCCTGTTGATATATATTTCTATTGACTACTGCAAATAGGGACAACAAACTTAACTTGTTTTTCCATTAGATTGTTTAGCTTGTATCTTGTCTTTTCTTGTGTCTTGGGAAAGTGCAACTATCTTCCGCAGGTACTCAAACACTTAGCAATTGTAAACCACCTCTGAATCTCATTGTCAAGCCACTCTACACTTAGTAACTTGACCTATAGGGTCATCTCTTCATAAGTATCACTTTCCATCTCATTCCCCCCCTAGGGTCACCCGAGACTCCCTCTTGTGTCGAATTCTTCCTTGACAAAAATGAGGGAGGATTTATCTTAGGTGACAGTGGGTAATCTCTCCCACCATTATTTCCATCCAGTGGATTGGGTCGAGCTTTTCCCAACCTACAGTTTGTGTGATAACAAGTATTACAAAATTTTCAAAAAAAACTTCGCTACAACCTCCTCTATTAATTGTGGATATTTTAATGGATGTTCCATATAACTAAACAAAATTGGGCAAGCAGAGGTTGTAGTAGAGGTTTTTTTTCCAGTGATTTTATTTTCAAATTGCACCGGTGTTCTCTTTAGAAACCCACCCTGGTGTGTTAATATAATATAAACACACTGATGCATTTATAATTATTGTGCATCGATTTCCCCTTTTTCGTTGTATGCAGAGCATCGATGCTCTTATAATTTATACGCATTGATTATGCCGTGTTTGTGTATGAAGCAGCAATGCTTTTTTAATTTTTGTACACCCCAGTGGATTTAAGTTATCCTCAGCCACGATGCATTTAATATAGTGTGTTCCCTAGTGCATGTATAATTAGTAAGTATCTATGTATGTTTTACCATGTGCACCAAAGGGTAGTGAAATTATGAATATTCAAGGTGAGATGTTGGTGCCATTATGTTTACTAAGCATCAGCGAGTACATTTTATTTAGAGCCCTGATGCATATAATAAAAGTAACACACCAGTGCATACAATATATTTAGTGGCCCAGTGTATATTTTAAATATGAGCACCGTAAAATTTTGAAACGACAAATATTATTGTGCATTATGTCATTTAAGGAATGGTGTTTTTTCTCAATAGTTTGTACCAATGTGTTATTATAAGTCATGTGCATTGGTGCATATTACTCCTCAAAACACATTGATTTCTATATTATGGCATGCACCGTCTAGTGACTTCATAAAAATATAGCGCATTGATATGCATATATTTTAATTAATTGTTTTTTCCACAAATTTTCAATTAATCATTTCAAAAACAAATAGTTTTTATAATAATATTGTTTTATATTTTTGTTATTGCATTTTGATATAATAATTGCATTAATGTGTTATCCAATGAATTACACCTCTGTTGTTTGTAACAATGTAAATCATCCACATATTAATTATTCAACAACGCAACATTTTACAACATTTCACAATGCAATAAAATAAGAAACCCATTTTATTATATATGAATAAGAGACTCATTGTCATACAAAAAGGGACAACCAATATGTAATTGTTACACTTATTGGTAACATGTCCTCATGCAATTGGGACAATATGTCGAGTACATTGAAAAAATACCTAATTTTCAGAGACAAATATTCCAAAACATACAACTTGCAGTAACATTCAATTATATTAATTATTATTCATCAGTTGAATTGTTGTCATAACTCAAGCTACATGCATGCCTCATTTATTCATTATTTGTAGACAATATTGTACTTTGGTTTTTTAACCAAATGTTTTCTTGATTGGCTTGTTTTTTATCTTTCTCCCCTTCATCATCCATCTACAAACACAAAAATGAATTGTAATAAGTATATCTACATTTATATATATAGTAGAATATACATGATTGCGTAAATAAAAAAAAACATATGTTAGCACCAACTCTTTCATAATCAATACACGTTCTTTCAAAGCCATGCTTCATGCATTCTCTCAAAATATCCTATGTCAGTTGCATTCCATACTTTGTTTTCTACATGTTTAATAAGCCATGACAAAGCCCAGTCGATATAATTAATATAAAGTTTTATTGTTGTTTCATTAATTATAAAACAAGGGAAGTTAAACAACATCATTACTTACAAATTGTTCAATTAAACTTTCATACTTCAAAATATAATCACAACCCATACTTAACCCAATGTTTATCAATTCATGGTCTTGATCCTCTTTGTATGTTAACACCTATTAGAAGACATCCATGGAAAAGTGTAAATTAATTATTTAAATATAAAGATCACGACAAACATGAAATCTTAAGAAAAGTTGAAAACATAAATACTCACAAAGTTTGTGATCAATCATTTTATTCCTCTTCGTCATTTCTTATGTGTTGAATGGGTTCTATTTTTTTCTTTACTGCAACAAAACAATTGAAAATTAGTATTTCACACGATAATTATATTCGATGTACATAAAAGAACAAATAAATGAGTACATACCTCTAATGCACATTGTAGTTGGGATGGCTCCTCTTGCAACGCAATTATGTTCATTTATTTTACCATCTTCTTATACACTTTTTTGAACATCCCTACCGACATGTATTGGTTTTACCCTTGTTTGTCCCTTGGAATTTTCAAAATCTCCTGAAAATAAGTAAATAAATAACTAGGAATCATCAAATATAAGAATTATGTATTTTTTTTACAGAATACGATACCAGTGCGTATAGTAAATTACTATGCACTGGAGCGTCAACCATATTTATACGCACTGGTGCATCAACCATATATATATGCACAATACATTATAACCATGTTGTTGTGAAATTGAAAATGTTTTACAATTTTTGTATTTAGTCGATGCTTTATGAATTAAGAAAAGTGCAACTTCCTAAGGACAGTTTATTACGCATCATCAACCTGTGAGAAAATTTAATAAATGGTGGTTTCCATATAAAATATAGTATTATTTACATTTTAAACCCAATAGTGCTCTTTGTAAGAAAATGTGCCTCAGTGCTTAACTAAGTCCAATGCGCACCGCCGACCGCAAAGTTTTTTTTTTATATTATTTATAATTTAAATTAAGCAATGTTGTTGACATAAAAATATGCATCGGTGCTCTTCCTACGTATAGAGCGCACAATTAAACATAAAGTTTTTTTTTTAAATGACAACGGCGGGACAATTTGGGATCCAATGCAATGGGTGGTTTCATTCTAATAGATAGGAAAGGCCCATATATAAATAAACAAACCCTATAAAAAAAAAATCTTAAAAAAAATCTCCTTGTGAAATATAGAAAGAAAAAGCAAATAAAATAGTGAGGAAATTAGGGCTTCCCATACTGAAGTTAACTATGAAACCCTTTTTTTGTTTGGGAATGCACTAAAAATTGTTTGAATCAAATAGGGGAAATATTAAAATTATTAATAGAATGAATTCATATACCTGAAATTTCACCCCTGCGGATTTTTATGTGATCTACAGTAATCACTTTCGAATTTGGCTCTTCAAAAAAAATCTACTCACTCCAAAGTCTTTGTTGATAAATCTCTATTGCACAAATATTCCTTCTAAATTTTGGCATAAAAATAAAATAATGAATAAGGTTTTCATTTATAAACACAAAAACTAAAATTCTTGCTTATTTTTTCATTGCATATTTCGGTGCATTAATGATAAACGCGTGCACTATTTTTTTTTCGAAACTTAGATTTTCAAGGCGTTGGAATTTATTACGAAAAATAAATCAATGTGGTATATGTACACACCGCACTAGTGTGCTACTCACTATATAGCACACCGAAAATCTAAGTTTCCAAAAAAAACAATGTGCGTGTTTATCATTAATGCGCTGAAATATACAATGAAAAAATAAGCAAGAATTTTAGTTTTTGTGTTTATAAATGAAAACTTTATTCATTCTTTTATTTTTTTGCCAAAATTTAGAAGGAATATTTGTGCAAAAGAGATTTATCAACAAATACTTTGGAGTGGGTAGATTTTTTTTGAAGACACAAATTCGAAAGAGATTACTGTAGATCACATAAAAATCTGCAGGGATGAAATTTCAAGTATATGACTTCATTCTATTAATAATTTTAATATTTCCCCTATTTGATTCAAACAATTTTTAGTGCATTCCTAAACAAAAAAAGGGTTTCATAGTTAACTTCAGTATGGGAAGCCCTAATTTCCTGTTAAGAACCAAATATCAATATAGCATAGAAAAACCTCAGAATAGTTATTTGTTAACCCCAAATAGTGGCACATTACCCCTTAATTCGGACATATTACATTATTAGTGTTATTTTATTTATGTTGGCTTGAGTCCATTAGTTTTAATTGTACCTCATAGTCTCCTTTATATACCAAGGAGATATTTTCCATTTGGAATCATCTTGTATTTGGACATTTATGTGAGGTATAAGGAGGTTTCCCCCTCGAAGAGGCTTATTACCTGAAATTCTCTCTTTTTCAAGGCATTGAGTACTTATTCTAAGGTTTCTCTATGCTATATTGATATTTGGTTCTTAACATATGGTATCAGACCTCAAGGTCTTGGGGTTTCGCTGCTACATCTGAGACACCTTGACATTTTCACTATAAATGTTTTTATACAATGTTTCAGAAGGAACCCTTTGGAGGATATTTAGTAGACAGATCAAAGTCCATTGGGTTAAAATTTCAGCTCTCGAGGCCTTATAATTTAGGAGATACAACCTGTGTAAGATAGGGTTCTGGAATCATCATGAATTGATTCATCACGGAATTTTCGCTATAAAAACTTTTCTATAACATTTCAGACCTTGAAATATGGAGAATATTCACATAAATTATTAAGTTATCAATGATAAGAAAATCATCTTCTGGGTCATCTTACATTTGTAGATACACCCTGTGGAAGATAGGGTATTTGACTAGTCCTATTGGGTAGTATCAAGAAGGTGTTATGGGTAAAACAATCATAAATTATTCCTAGAGTATCCAAATTTAGTGAGACTAGTTTCATTGGATAGTGGACATTATGTAGTATTTATGGTACAAGTTTCATAATTTTATATCAATTATTTTGTGTGGGGCATTCTATACAAGTCATATCTCCTAGAAAGGCCAAAAATCAGCAAGTTGTGGGGAAGTTACCATAAATTCCACTTGGCACATCCAATTTTGATAAGACCTGTGGCATTACAAGGAAGTAATATTAGAGAACTACAAAAAATAAAATTTCATACCCAGAAGGGCCGAAATTTTGGAGATACAATAAAATAAATATTGTCTAGTAGAACCACCTCAAAATCAAGGTTTAAAGTGATACTTGACCAACATGCCACCAAAAAAGGGAACTTCTACACCAAATAAGCCTCCAGACAGTCCTACTTGGACTCTTGATGAAGGTGAAGAAATGCATAGGGACATAAATGATTTACAAAAGAAGATAGTAACAAAAGATGAACTACAAGGGATGATGGATTCAATGGAAGCTAAGTTGGAGGCAATAATGGATACTAAGATGGATGGTTTAAAAAGGGAGATCATGGAAGGATTGAAAAAATTCCTAATAGAGAGGACACCTGAAAGTGAAAATGTATCCCATGAAATTCATGATGAGGACACA
>ML794173.1:287151-299148 GCA_009831015.1 Picea engelmannii
CCAAGATATTGGGTTATGATTTTGAAATCATCTATAAAAAAGGGAAGAAAAATGTTGTGGCAGATGCACTCTCAAGAAAGGATGAAGATGTTGAGGCATTTCTCTATGCTATCTCGATCATCCAACCCGATTGGATAATAGAAGCAAGGGATGAATGGAAGAATGACGAAAATGTGTGGACTCTCATTCAAAGGTTGCAGCAGGATTCTAGCGCATCAGATACATTTACATGGGAAAATGATTCACTATGGTACAAATATCGCTTATATTTATGTAAGAACTCCCAACTCAAAAAAAAGGTACTATTGGAATTGCACACCTCTCCAGTAGGAGGGCACTCAAGATTTTTGAAAACCTACCATAGGGTCAAGAAGGAGTTTTTTTGGGATGGCCTTAAAACTGATGTTCAAAGGTTTGTGGCAGAATGTTTGTTTGCCAACAAAATAAGTTGGAAACAATTAAGACCCCAGGTCTTTTACAACCATTAGCCATCCCAAGTTAATGTTGCGAGGAGGTTTCTATGGATTTCATCACAGGTTTACCAAAGTCTGAAGGAAAGAATGTCATCATGGTTATTGTTGATAGACTGACCAAGTACGCACACTTTTGTGCACTCTCTCATCACTTCAAAGCCATTACAGTTGCCACCGCATTTATGGAGACAGTTCAAGACATACATGGCAGCCCAAAGATTATTGTAAGTGACAGAGATCCCATCTTCACTGTACATTTTTGGACAGAATTATTTTCTTGTTTGGGTACTCAATTTACTCATAGCTCATCCTATCATTCTCAATCTGATGGACAAAATGAGATAGTAAAAAAATGTCTTGAAGACTACCCTCGTTTCTTTGTCTCTGATAAACAAACATAATGGTTCAAATGGTTACCCTTGGCAAAATGGTGGTATAACACTTCCTTTCATACTACAACACAAATGACACCATTTATGGATACCACCCTCCTTCCATCACTTATTCTCTAAAAAAAGTATCTAAGGTTCAAGCAGTGGAAGATCACATCGAGCATCAACAATTCTTCAAATATTAAAGGACAACCTGACCATGGCACAAAATCACATGAAACAACAAGCAGATCATCATTGTAGTGAAAGAAGTTTTGAAGTAGGGGATTGGGTGTTTTTAAGACTACAACCATACAAACAGATGTCCCTCAAGCAAGCCAAGAAGGATAATAAATTATCACCAAAGTACTATGGCCCTTATAAGGTGTTGCAAAATATTGGTACTATGGCATACAAATTGGAGTTGTCTGCATCTTCACGAGTACACGCAGTTTTCCATGTTTCATGCTTAAAGAAGGTTATAGGTGACAAGATTCCAGTTCAAAATATATTTCCAGAATTTGACGAGGAAGAAAAAATCATATTGGAGCCTGAAGCCATCACTAACACAAGAATTTTCCAGCTAAGGAATAGATCCATTTTAGAGTATCTCATTAAATGGAGGAAACTACTGACTGAAGATTCCACTTGGGAAGATGAGTATTTTATAAAGAAGCATCCAGAGTTACTCAAGCATTGAGGAAAACACTTGTCTCAAGGGGAGGGGCATGTTAATCCCTAAATAGTGTCTCATTACCCCTTAATTGGGGCATATTACATTAGTAATGTTATTTTATTTATGTCAGCTTGAGTCCATTAGTTGTAATTGTACCTCCTAGTCTCATATATATACCAAGGAGACATTTTTCATTTGGAATCATCTTGTATTTGGACATTTATGTGGGGTATAAGGAGTTTTCCCCCTCGAAGAGGCTTATTACCTTAAATTCTCTCTTTTTCAAGGTGTTGAGTACTTATTCTGAGCTTTTTCTATGCTATATTGATATTTGGTTCTTAACAGGAAATTAGGGCTTCCCATACTGAAGTTAACTATGAAACCCTTTTTTTGTTTGGGAATGCACTAAAAAATGTTTAAATCAAATAGGGGAAATATTAAAATTATTAATAGAATGAAGTCATATACTTGAAAGTTCACCCCTGCAGATTTTTATGTGATCTACAGTAATCTCTTTCGAATTTGTCTCTTCAAAAAAAATCTACCCACTCCAAAGTATTTGTTGATAAATCTCTGTTGCACAAATATTCCTTCTAAATTTTGGCAAAAAAATAAAAGAATGAATAAGGTTTTCATTTATAAACACAAAAACTGAAATTCTTGCTTTTTTTTCATTGCATATTTCGGCGTATTAATGATAAACGCCTGCACTGTTTTGTTTTTTTTAAATTAGATTTTCGGTGTGCTATATAGTGAGTAGCACACCAGTGCGGTGTGTACGTATAACACGCCGATTTATTTTTTGTAATAAATTCCAACGCATTGATAATAAGCACGTGTTATTTTTCTAGCTTGCTTCAGTCGGTGTGTTATACAGAACTTAGAAACGCACTGGTGCAGTGTGTAAGTAATAATGCACCATAAAACAGTTTAATTTGCAAAATGAAAATGCAAACATCCCAATTTCAATTTTGCGGAGGCAATAACAAAGGTCAGTCTTCAGTGCTTCGCTCAATTAAATGCATCAGTGTCTTTGGTTTATCCATATGCATTGATATGTCTTTATATGATTAAGTGCACCGTTAATTTATAAAATTTATTCGAAATTATGTTTGAAGTTATATTGTTCTATGATTCCCAAGATGACGGTTTTGGCTCAAATGTGGGAAAAAATGAATTATAATGTCAAATGGTCAACTCTTCAGATTCCAACTCATTCCATATCGTTGAAAGTCCTTCAAGTTCTCTCACGTTGATTGCAGTGTGTCTAGATTTTATTTATAATTCATTTATCTCATTGAATTTATGTTATGTATGCAAGTGTAGTTGAATAATTGTTCATTAAATTTTGCAAGATCAAGTTCAAATGCTCAAGATATTCTAGTAGTCCCAAAATTCTACAAGCTCTTATCAAGAGAAAAATACAAGTAGATGTTTGATGAAAATGGACAATTGATTTACCCTACCAATCATAACATGCCATCTTCCAGCAACCAGCCTATATCACTTGTTGTCGAGGTGCAGATGGAAATCGCATCTACGGAATGGATTTCTCAGATGGAAGGTTCATTTTTCAGCACACACACAAGCCCCTACCCTATTTATCAAGATTCCATTAAGTAGATCTTTTTTATGTATACAACCTTGTAGGGCGTAAGAAAAAGATGATTGAGTAATTGTATTTTTGGGTTTTCAATGCAACTAATGTAAATGTATTTCTTAATTTGACATTTGTTTTATAAAGTGGTTGGTTGCATGTTTATTATTGGGAAAAAATGTTAATCAGTGTTTGGTATATGTTTGAACATATTAAATGCATTGTGTTACTAAGATTATTGACGTAATGTTCAATATTTTTACAATCAAGATTTTGATGACGAGGGACCTGTCCACCATCTACTATTACACCCCACAACAATGTCAAGTCGTGATATTGTTTCTAAATGAGCACATCTCATAGAGGAAGCATATCAAGAATGGTTGAAACAACCACCTATTCAATTCCCACTGCGTCATGAGTCATCAATTAAAAACCTCTACAATAACATTATTTCTTCACATGTTGGGGATGAAGGCAATGATATAGAGGTTGGTATGGATGATTTCTTGTGGGATACCCAAGCCATGGAGGGAATGTTGTTAGATGCATTCCGGCAAAATGTACTAGGGGATGTTGTTGATGTTGTAGATACCTTCTTTGAAATCCTGAAATATGCTTCCACCACCCCTCTCTTTGGTCGAGTACAAGGGTCAAGGTATACCCAAATAGGGACAATAGTGTTACTGTACAACTTGAAATCAATGCATGGTATGTCAAATGCATGTTTATCAACACTTTTGAGGTGACTAACCATTAAGTCCCCTAATTGTTTTAGGAATCTTGTCACACAATGAAGGAATAAAAGGGTTGATTTTATTCATGATTAATGACAATGTACATTTCTATTTCCCACTAATTGCAGATTACTCAAAGATAAGGTATTTCTAAGTGATAATGCCTTTCCTGATAGTTGCGTAGAGGAAAATAAAATGTTGAAAATGTCAGGTGTTGAGTACATATCATACCATGCATGTCTGGATGATTGTATTCTATACAAAAACGAATATGTGGACAAAGAGATATGTCTATGATGTGGACATGATAGGTACCATAAATAAAGGGTATGGCACATGGTCCTCCTCATAAGATATTGAGGCACATGCCTATAATTCCAAGGATTCAAAGGCTCTTTCTTTGCAAATAATTAGCCATGTTGCAAGGGTGGCATGTGTTATAGCAATATTTGCCTCACCCCATGCAATCTTGAGCAGAGGGCCTTTTTTCATTCCCCTATGAAGACTTGAAGTCCCTTTTTGCAAATCCTAGAGCTAAAAACATAATTTTTCCACATATACGCGCCCTGGCTATATTACAGCATGCTTATACATAGGTTGCACCACTACAACCCGCGTACATCAGGAAATGTGCCCAAAATTGACAAATGGTGTCGGGTTTCCATGTGATGTCACGAGATCAATGATCCTTGGCCTTCCATATACTGGAAACATTCTGACTCAACCGTTCAGTTCCACTTGAAGGCTATAAATGGGCCAAATCCAAGCTATGGAAAAGAGGAGAAAGAATTCAACTTTGAGAGAAAAGTTACTCTGGAGAAATTATTCACTTCACATTGAGTTTGAATCCCTTTGTCCTGTAAGTCTGAACACATTGTTCAACCCCCAAGCTCTTCCCTTATTGATTGAAAACTTCAATGTCTCTCCTATATGAGCTTGCCTTTGGTGGAGGATTAAAGTGGTGGAGGCCCAGCTGGAAGGAACTTGGTTTCTCGGTTCCGAACCATGTTGACACGGAAGTTCGTAACTCATTCACTTATGTTGATTATATCTTAATAGAAATATTATTTTCTCATCCAACTAATATCTCGAAAATATTTGAATTATTATTCCATGGGCATATTTGTTATGAATGTTGATGGATTGTGCTTTTGAATGTGCTAACATTACATATTATCACCATATGCTTGTGTTGCTTGGTTGTTGATGTAACAACACTAAGTAATTAATCAATTGTCATGATTTAAATAATTGTTTAATGTATATTAGTTAATTAATTGTCCTGATTTAATATTTGTTTAATGTATATTAGTTTAATTAATTAATTAATTAATTTCATGATTAAATATTTGGTTAATGAATTTGAGTTTAATAAATTATTAATTTATTAATTTATTAAGTGGAGACYTAATGTATCRRATGATGGAACCATTAAAGAGAAAGGGGATAAGGTAGATGACACTTAATGGAGAGATAAGGTGGGTGAGACTTAATGAAGGTAGAAGGCGGTGAATGAGAGAGGGGGAAAGGAGGATAAGAGAAGGGAAAAACACTCGAGAAGGGACTTTTGTTTTGGGGAGAGCGTCATTTTTCATAGGAGAGGACTGTATTGTTGGTTTGGGGTTGGAGTAGCTTGTTGGAGGATGGTACTATTGGTTTTAGCTTGAGGAACTTGTTGGAGTTTGGTGGACTGAGACAAGAGGCACCTGTTGCTGGGAGTTTTGGGTTGGGGGGCCAGGAATCCTTACGGAATCCTGGATCTAGGGAGCCGGAGAGGCTCTGTTCCTAGCTGGCTGGGAGGAAAAGATTCAGTTTTGGGCAGAGTTTCAGCTTCATCTTGGACAGACAAAGTTGGGGAAATAGCATCACTTGAGAGGTATTTATGTTCATTATTGTTATGATGGTTCATTATTTTACTATGATGTGTATGTTATTCAATATGTTATTTATATCATGCTGCTCATTTTGAATTTTGTTGAACCATGAACTGTTATTTTGTTGAATATAGAACCGTAAAGAAATTATGATAGAAATTTTATGTTTAAATTTATTTAAATTTTAGGTTATGTTAGATAGGACCCTACAGTTGAGGACTAGTTGTAGGTATATTGCTTCGGGTCAAGTGCTCAACGGTGGATGTCATCAAACGTCCGGAAGAGGTAGGCCTCTTATCTTTTCTTGTTAGAATATTTGTGTATATAGCATACTTGAGATTAGAGTTGATTTCTACAGACTTTTCTGTCTATTGTGGTTTACCCCTTGCCATAGAGAGATTTTCCTCGTAACAGAATTGGCGACCATACTGGGGAATGAATCTTCTTGTTTGGGGTTTGGAGTGTTTTTCTCCTTAGATTGCTCTCGTTCATATTGAGTTTCTTGTCGTATGATTGCTTGAGAGCCTATATTCACTCTGAGTCTAAGTTTCTTAGCCTTCTCCTTAGCCTAGTTGTGTTTTTACACAAATACCCGGTTATTTACTTGACAGACGTGTACATATGCGTGTTGTACTTCTGCAAGCTGCATACATATGCACTTTTCCCTTGAAAAGTCACGTACATCAGCCTTTGTTGCTTGATTGTTGGGTTTGGTGGTTGTTGGGTAGGTTTTGATGATTGTTGAGTCTCCTTGGGTCTCTGTGGTGACTGTTAAGTGTCTGTGGAATGACAGGAAACCTATCTTTGGTTGAATTTTTGGGCGATGCCTTTCTCATCATATTTTTCATTTTGATTGTCCTTGCACCTTGGGCTAGGTGTTTTTCTACTTGATATCCTACTTGGTTTGCCTTTGTCTATACATAGTACAGTCGTTATATCAAGTTGATGTCTATTCCTTGCATTTTCATTTTTCTATTCCTTGAATGTTAATATCTTAATATCAAGGCATTTTGCATTGATTGGTATTTTTAATATCTTGAGTCTTTAGTCATTTATCTTAGTGCTTGTAAAGAAAGATTGCATTCTTATTTAGAATTGCAAAATTGAATTGAAATTTGCATTTTTTAAGAAGCATATCATTTATTGAAAATTGAAGTTAGGACTTTGCATTGTATTCATATTCATTTATTTTACTTGTTGAGTCATAGAATCACTAGTTTCACGACTGCACCTTTTGAGTAAGCAAGGCCATTAAAATTAACGCTATAATTTAAAATTGATTAGTAACGATTTTCTTTTCTAGGGTGAACCAACTAGATTAGGATTTAGAGCCTTGGAATAGGATTTTGTGAGTAAACATCTCCAAGGATATTAAATCAACATATGTGTCTGACTAAGGGAGTGGAGAAATCCATTGTATAATCGATAATATCAGGAGGCTCCTCTTACACTGGAGTTAAACACGAGGTCGCGTGAGGTCAGTTGAAGGGATATCCCCCCGATACCTTCTTAGCGTCAGAGATATTTTTTGGGGATCTATTCGTATATGGGGATCTTGCTAGTGCCCTTACCTCCATTAGAGGCAGTTCTTTTAAGGTTTCGGGCTTTGCTACCCTGCCCATATGGTGGACCTAACTTATGACTGTTTGCATGTGCATCAGTTATATTGTTGTTTCTTAGTTGCTTGACTTAGGTACCACATAGGTTACCTGAAGGGGTTATTCTGCAAGTACCCTAAGTAAGATAAGGGTCATACAACACACAGCCTTTATGGATGATTACCTCTCCGAGGGGATCTGACCGACTGGTTGTTAAGCCCACGAGGGCCCTTATAACCAATTATGTTTCCTCCAATCTTTAGCAATGGAGTCTCAGGCCCCTCTTGGGCGAGGCATGCCTAATTTAGAGAGGGAGGTCCCTTTCAACCACTTTACCCTGTTTGTGTGCATATTTTCCTTTTGATTATTTTCAGTGTGCTCTTTGATTATTAGTAGACCTTTGAGATTTTATATCGTGCCTTGAGTTGTCATTATCATGAATAGTGGAGTTCATGTGACTCCCTCCTTTACCGCTTCCCCCCCCCATGATGTTGTCTCATTTCATGGGGACGAACCCATTCACTTTTCATAATGGTATGCAGAATTATGACACTCGGTACATGCCTTGGGTATCTAATCTTTTTTATATTGATATTCCAAACATGCCTTCATCGTTTCCATCCTCTCCCTGACCCACTTATGTGAACCCTAGTTTTGGATTTGGGGGCATCATGGCCCCGCTGTCTATGTCTTCATTTGATAGGAGTCATGTCCCTCTACCAACTCTCACTATGGGAGGATGGAACCTCCCCTATTACATATCCAGTCCTAGCCATGTTTTTTTTAGGAGCCAACACTCAAATGGGTGGTTATTCTACTTATTACACCCCATCCATGTATCCTTCATCTGCCATGCTAGTTCCCATGAAAAATTTTCCCATGGCGGGTCCACATATATCCTTGAGTCTTTCATACGAAGGGAATCAATTTTATGGTTCATGCTACCCTCTTCATGGAACCCCTTCACATGGGGGAAACATACATCCTCACTTGAATAATCCTTATCATACTTTTGTCTCTTCGTAGACATATGCTTCAGTGATGATAACTATACAAACCTCTATGGATCAATTAGGCAGAGGATACTACCTTTCCATACAAGGATAGGGTGTAAACCGAGACCCTTCCTGGCTTGCAATGTCTCAAAACCAATCTTTCCCCGGACCTTGGTTTCAAATGCCACAACTCACCACAACCGCTAGTCCAGTCACCGCCAGTCATACTAGATCTCCATCACCAACCATTGCTAGTCATGTTGGGGATTGGACGACAACCTCTACAAGTCATGTTAAAGACCTGCAACCAATTGTTGTTATTCATGCTGGGGGCATCACTCTAGTTGCCATGATTCATATTGATATCACATCTCCAACCTATGTTCATCATGTGGGAGATGAACCTCCAGCCTCTGCCAGTCACACTGAGATCATGTCACCAGCCATGGTAAACAACGCTGGGGGAATCCATACAATTGAGAAGCCTAGACGTGTCAGACGTAAGCCCAGATTCCTTTGCAGGACTTGCAAAGGAGATCACCTTACTCGTTTATTCCCTACTACTTCTTCGATACTAGAAGTGTGGTTCTCACTTAGGGGCCCTTCGGGTTCTGAGGCGTATGTGGTTTCCCCACACTCTGTTTCTCCTTTGATTGACACGAAAGTCATGCCAATTTAGTTCTAGCCTGACCACACCCCCATTTTTTAGGGTGATGTGTCTCATGTCCTTGTTGTCACGCATCCTATACAACCAACGGTTGAAGATGTGGTCATACCGATGCAATTTCCAGTCAATCCAACCCTTCCCTTGGAGGGTGATGCGTCCTTCAACCATGTCGTTAGAATTTCTAGTATTGCACCTTCTGAAAAAGAGAGAGTTAAACTCTCCCCGAGTACTCTCCCTTCAAGTCTTGGAGAAGTTCCCTTTGATTGGGATGGTCTTGTGGGGTATCCAATTCCTCCTCCCATGTCCTTTCAAGCAAGAGACGGTATCTGGCATATCATGGAGAAGGAAACTCCGCTAGCACTTTACCCTCCTCGACTTGAAGAGCTTTGAGTTTTCCCAACATTGTGTCGGTTATTCGTAATATGCTGACCTTTCACAAAATTCCATCATGAGATCCTTGGCCTCCCCCATGACATGTCACCTAGAAACCTCCCACATGAGTTTGATTTAATCTCTTTTCTGACTCGTTTTCAAAAAAGTGAAAAGATTGTTGAGTGAACTTGTCTCTTTCACACTCATAAATTGGATCTAAAAGGACGTCTATTTGGTACAATTTTATCCCTTTTTCAAACCAAGTAGACTAAGATTATGAAAAAGGACATTTTTTGGCATTAAGTTGTGATTGCATCTCATTCCCTTGCTTGTAGTATTGAGCCTATTGTCGGTTCTCACTTTGTGTTATAAACTGTTTTCCTCAGTAGTTTTGCATCCTCAACCAAGCAGAGCCTTGTTTATATCCTTCGCAACTTGACACCCCATACCCATAAGGGAACATTCCCCTGAGTGTCCATCTCCCACATGCACCTCCTTACATTGAGCATAGGTATGTTCCACTACTGGAACTAGTTTTGCTTACTTGTGACACTCATTCTCTCCTCTATATCATATCATTCATTTGACTATGAAAAAACAAAAAATGACGGGCGTGAAAGGAGTATTATCTTATATTGGCAGCAATCGTGTTTCCTTTGAACAGAGCACAAAATTTTTGAGTCCACTTGTCATCATAATTTTGGGTTTAGCATGACCTTAGGATGTTGAGCTCATTATAGAGAGTTTACTCCCCTGACTGGTTACTCTTCTAGTCCCTACAGAGAGTTTGATTTATTCCCCCTTCATCTCATGGTTTCATCATTGAGTCTATGATTCCAGAGTCTTCCATATGTCTCATGCTCTTGTTCAAAGGATTTCTATCAACCTGTGTCGGCCATTCCTTAGAACTATTGACTTTGCATGTTGGACATACCCTCAGTTTGTCTCAGAATAACATGAAGTTGTAGTCATATTCTGCACCCTAGTCCTACTTTCCTCATTGGTAGGTAACCTTGAACCCATCAGTTGACATTTCATCATTGGTCATTGACTGGGTGGTTTCCCTTGTGTTCCATGACAAGACATATATTTACACATTGGGATTCGTGCAGTGTCTTGGATGCCATTATCCTTATTGGTGGTTGCCTCTCCTTTGTCAGCAATTTTCCTCATTGGCTACTATTCAGAGGGTCTTTTTATTGTATCGCTTCAACCTATCACATGCGAAAGACACACAGGGTCGTTGGTTCGTGAACATGTTCTTCGTCCGATTTCCTCCAAATCATAAAGCTCCTACTTTGTACCTCATGATGAATGATGAGAGATTCCTTAATTCTCTCCTTTCAGCGGGTCTCCTTCCATCGAATTCATCTCATCTATTCTGGAGATGAGACCTAGAGTCCTATGAGTACCTAGAGGCTTGCAGTCATTAGTGGTAGGTTCTCTCGCCAACGGTAATTGGGAATACATTGATTTTTCATGATCAATGGATTCTTCAAGTGTTCGACCCTGACTCCTTTATTCACACTTGTAAGAATGTACTAGGTTCCTTGATACCTACTTTCATCATTGGTAGGATGTCTCACGTTTGTTGACGGTATACCTCAATGACTAGTAATCTAACAACATCTCATTGTGTTCGACATCAACTCCTTTATTCACACGATGTAGACTTGCACCTTTGGCGGATTGTGTAGAAGACTTGAAGACATCAGTTTATAGTCGCAGATTTCCTAAGTTGTTACTACCTTTTCATTGAAACAGTACATGTGTGACTTCAGTGATCATGGGAGATCAAATTGTACTCCATTATATATAGATATCTTCATATTGATTTTGAGACTGGTTTTAATGGGCCTTGTTCATGACTATGACAACCTTTGGCATGCAGCCACCTTCGTATTTTTCTATTAATGACCATGGACAGTTGTTTGGTATATTTTCACATGGATCTGCAGTGTAATTCATATTGGTAGCCATGTATGCAAAGTCAGTACAGATTGTAATGAGAAACTAGTTCTTCCATATGGGTCCCCATTACTCCAATTCTGGGTTTTATAATGTATTTTGGCCATCACAGATACTCCTATGACCTCACACATTATGGGGCATATGTTATAGAAATATTTTCCTCACCTCATGCAATCTTGCATAGAGGGCCTTTTTCCATTCCCCTATGCAGACTTGAAGTCCCTTTTTGCAAATCCTAGAGCTAAAAACATAATTTTTCCACATATACGCGCCCTTCCTATATTACAGCATGTGTATATGCAGGTTGCACCACTACAGCCCACATACATCAGTAAATGTGCCCAAAATTAAAAAATGGTGTCGGGTTTCCATGTCATGTCATGAGATCAATGATCCTTCGCCTTCCATATACTGGAAACGTTTTGACTCAGCCCTTCAGTTCCGCATGAAGGATATAAATGGGCCAAATCCGAGCTATGGAAAAGAGGAGAAAGAATTCAACTTTGAGAGAAAAGTTACTCTGGAGAAATTATTCAGTTCACATTGAGTCTGCATCCCTTTGTCCTTTAAGTCTGAACACATTGTTCAGCCCCCGAGCTCTTCCCTTATTGATTGAGAACTTCAGTGTCTCTCCTATATGAGCTTGCCTTTGGTTGAGGATTGAAG
>ML794173.1:315855-335472 GCA_009831015.1 Picea engelmannii
CTTTCTTATATGTAGAGAATATTTCAAAAGCAAGAGATCCATTGAACAGATATTGAAATACCCTAGAAGAGAAGTCGGCCCAGAAGAATAAAGTAATAATGAAAAGACACTTGTCCAGAAAAAAAGTCGGCCCAGTCTAGTGGCCAGGAAGACTATAAATAGAGGACATCTTGGCTCATTTTTTCACTCACTGACACTCTCCCAACTACACATAAGCAAGGCACAAGTTTGGAGGAGGTGACGCAGTAGTTGCAGCTGCACAGTTTATTATTGCTCATTCTTTTGGTATCTCTCTCTTGTGCGCTACTCCTTGAGGAGGTGTGTTACCTTTGTATGGTGTTGTTGCTGCAGTTGGGGTGGTATTTATGGTTAAGCTAGCACTTGTGCTAGGGTTTATCTGATTGGAATTTCTTTGTGAACATAATCTATCTAAGAAAGGTTGTTGGGTTTTTCCCAGGATAAATCTCTTGTGTTCTTTTATATCTCTTGTTTATGTTTCTACTGCTCATTACATGATATATATGTTAATGGTAATAAATTAAAGGAACACTAGTAACACTAATGCTCTGTAAATAAGGAAAATCCAACATAGTTTCAGAGCTGGTTACCTTCAGAACAGTTTAACCACCGGAAGGAAGATCGGTACAGCAACACCTTGCAGGTGCAATACTTTGTCAATCTCGTTGAGCACTATCCCAAGGACATTGGGAATAATTCCTTCACAAAACAATGCACCCTAACCTAGCGCACCCCTTGAAACCCTCAACATGCAGTTTGGTGAAGCCTGAAAAATCAAGGTTTTTCAGTGCTAGGGTTTCTACCGGGAAAATGTCAACCAATATGATAGTTGAGGATAGATTGGATGGAGCAGATAACTTCAAATCCTGGAAGCATAGAATACAACTCATTCTAGAAGAGAATGAATTAGTAGATCATGTCAAGAACATGCTTCCAGAACCCGAAGACGAAGAAGCAAAGGAAAAGTTCAAGAAGAATGAGGTCAAGGCCAAGAGGATCTTGACAGACTCAATCAAGGATCACCTAATACCCAATGTATCAAAAATAAATACACTAAAGGAGATGTTTGATGCCCTAACCAGACTTTATGAAAGTAAGAATACCAGTCGAAAGCTTACTTTGAGGCATCAACTCAGAAACGTGACAATGAACAAGTCAGAAATAGTGGTCAACTATTTTATGAAGATCTCGCAGATCAAGGATCAATCAGCAGCTATTAGAGATTCAATAGAAGATGTTGAACTTGTGACCACCACACTCAATGGATTCCCTCCCTCATGGGACCCATTTGTCCAAGGAATTTGTGCAAGAAGGAAATTGCCCAAGTTTGACAAGTTATGGTCAGATTGCACTGAAGAGGAATCCAGGATGATATCCAAGACACAAAAGACTAATGAGGATGAAAATCAAGCACTTGATGCCTAAGTGAAGAAGAGAAAGAAAAGGGAAGAAGGCAACCCGAAGAAGTCTAAGAGACCTTGTTACAAGAAGGATGTGTCAAAGATCATATGCTACAGTTTCCAAAAGCTGGGACAATATGTCTTTCAATGTCTAGATAGAAATAAAAAGGAGAAGAAGAAACACCATGCACATGCAACAGATGTCCAAGAGCACTCAAAGGCATCAAAGGATGAAGAATTTGTCTTTTAGACAATGGTGTTTTCATATGAACGATAGAAGGAAACTCAAGCAGGACAACAACACCAGACTCCAAGTTTGCATATCAGGTTTGATATTTTATATTGTTGTTTCTTAAGTTAGTATTGTACCTAGGATAACAGTCTTTTGTTATTGCTATCAAATGTTTAGGTACACCTGAATATTGTCGGTACGATTACCATTAAGAAAATGCTCATTGTTAATGATATACTTGTCTGCAAGATGAAATTGATCTCCTCTAGTAGATGTTCTTGATTACTAACCATTCCATGGAGGTTACCATGGAAATGTTGTTCTTGTCTCTTGTTCCAAGCAGGTCATAGGTGATAGCTTTGAGAAGGAGTTATGATGACGGTTGCAGGAGGCAACTATTTAGACAGTCTCTAGCCAAGACATAGAACCCTGTACACAAATGTACACACCCATGTGAAGTAGAATACGAAGAAGAGTATCTCTTATGGAGATTGACTGTGAGGAGAAGAAGGCTCCAAAGATGATCGTACAGTTAATTTGACCACTTCAGATCATCAGGAAGAGTTAGTAGTGCCAGAAAAGCCTACCTAGAAATGATGCAGTAAACAAGCATGTTCCTGTATAGATACATGGCATTAATAAGACATACTATGAAGAGAAGCAGATGACTCCACCGGTGATGAGGCATGCGGCCCCACCAAGTACCAGCACATAAAGAGCTAGATTTAAGAGGGAGTCAACCCTTAAGATTCAGTAGGGAGGAGAAACCTCCCAGCGTAGTCCATCGAAGATCAAACTTCAGAAGAAGTCAACAGATGTAGCAGAAGCAAGCGGCTCTGGAGATCGTGTCGACTCAGAGGGAGCATGCAAATTCAGAGTGAGCCTGATCTTAGAGAGAGTCAGTGGCTTAGAGACTTTCATTCATAAATTATTCCTTCTCATATTCAAATAGGAGAGAGAGACGTATTCCAGGATTGAAATACAAGGGTCATGAGTTGAGGAGGCTAGATTGAAGCTTCAGAGGCTTCTAGGAGATGTGAGATCTCCTGGGAGGATTCCCTTGTCTCGATAGGCCTTGTTGCATTAACAGAGGAGGCAACCAGTCAGAAGGACTCGGATATATATTTTTCCTCAGTTCTAGAAACCACACATGTTTTCCAGCTATATGGTGCTAATGAGCACCATCATTGATTCAGAGCCTTCCACCATTAAAGAATTTGCTAAGAAGCAGGAATGGAAAGATGCCATGATGGAGGAGTATCTGTCCATCGTGAAGAATGATGTGTGAGAGGTGGTTCCAAGACCAGAAGGGAAGTCAGTAGTCAATTCCAATATTGATCTACAAGATCAAGCATGTTGCAGATAGCATCATAGAGACGTACAAAGCTTGATTTGTGGCCTGAGGATTCTCCCAGCAAGAGGGAGCAGATTATGATGAGACAC
This sequence comes from Picea engelmannii, assembly GCA_009831015.1. NCBI lineage: Eukaryota > Viridiplantae > Streptophyta > Pinopsida > Pinales > Pinaceae > Picea > Picea engelmannii. The sequence goes on from ML794173.1 coordinate 318,949, forward strand.
TTTCTCTAGTAGCCAGAAGAAGTGTACATAGAGAAGCCACAAAATACATGAGAAGGAGTCTTATGTCTATAGATTGAAGAAGGCTTTGTATGGGCTTAAACAGGCACCCAGGACATGATATGCCAGATCAGATAGTTATTTGATGAGCTTGTGGATGATTTTCCATTAATCCTATATGTGGATGACCTGTTTCTGACAGGAGATGAGAAGCTCATAGTTGGGTGCAAGAGGGAGCTCTCTTCAGAGTTCGAGATGAAGGATCTAGGTCTAATGCATTACTTCTTGGGATTGGAAGTGTGGCAGAGATCAGATGAGATTTTCCTTAACCAAGGAAAATATATTGTTGAGATTCTATCGAGAATCAAGATGATGGACTACATGTCCATGACCACACCAATGACGATAAATATGAAGCTCTTGAATGACAAATCTTTATATTTGGTGTATCCCACGATGTACAGACAATTGATTGGATCCTTAATGTACCTGGTTAACACCAAGCCAGACATATGCTTTGCAGTGAATACCTTGAGTCAACACATGATTGAATCTAGATAGGTACATTGGATGGTAGCAAAGCATATGTTGAGGTGCCTTCATGGTACAATTGGATATGGATTGAGATATGTCTCGGGTGGAGATGTGAAGCTATAGGGATATACAAATTTTGACTATGTAGGGAGTGCAGTGGATCAGAAGAGTACTTTCGGATGTTGTTTTAGTCTAGGATCAGGCATGTTCTAATGGTTGAGTAGGAAGAAGACATCAATGACACTTGGTACATCAAAAGCACAGTGTATCGCAACAAGTGTGGCAAGTCGTGAAGCAGTGTGGATCCAGAAGTTGCTAGCTGGGATATTTAATCTAGAATTGGAGCCAACATTGATACATTGTGACAATCAAAGTTGCATGAAGCTTACCAAGAACCATGTATTCCATGACAGGTCTAAGCATTTAGAGATCAAATATCATTACATCTTGGACATGGGGGAGAGAAGACTTGTGGAGCTCCAATACATATCCACGGATGAGCAGATAGTGGACATTCTCACCAAGCCCTTGTCAAGAGTAAAGTATGAGTACTTTAGGGAAAAGCTTGGAGTGTTGTTGAATGTCCACCCTCGTTGAGAGGGAGGTGTGTTGTTTCTTCTAATGTTGTCTAACCCCTCTGGCTAAGGGTTCCCTGGATCAGTCACATGAGGTGACTGAGGGGGTAATGCACTGGTGGACCTGTTGAGAGAAGAAACATCACACACATAGTCGTAAGACTATGGCGAACGTTGTGTGACTTTGGACAGTAGTTGTGTGCTACTTTGGTGGATGTGTTCCACAGCGAACGATGTGTGACTCCAGAGAGTAGTTGTGTGCTACTTCGGTGGATGTGTTCCACTAGTGGATTTTGTGTGACTCTGAATAGTATCTATGTGCTAATTCGATGGATGTGATCCACTGGCGCAGGCCGTGTGACTCTGGACAATAGTTGTGTGCTACTTCGATGGACATGTTCCACTGGTGGAGGCTGTGTGACTTCGGACAGTAGTTGTGTTCTACTTCGGTAGTTGAATACCACTGGTGGAGATTGTGTGTCTTTGGACAATAGTTGTGTGCTACTACAGTGGATGTGGTCCACTGGCAATGACTGTGTCTCAGCAGACAGTAGTTGTGTACTACTTGGCAGCAGTTGTGATCTATTGGATAACATTGTAGTAGTTGTATGCTACTAGTTGATTGTCATGGAGATTACCAGATCTTTTGGATGTGGTTGTGTGTGATACAGTTTGATCGTAGAGACTGTGCTTGATGATTTGAGCTACTAAAGGCATTGTAGCAGTCATGTGTATGCTAGCAAATTGCATAGTAGTCAGTGGACTACCATATGAAGATATCGTGAAAGATGTCTCCCTAGCTAAGATGGAGTGTTAATTTTTTGGTAGTTACGGGAGGATCTCTCCCTCCTAGATGACCTTTCTTGGATGCAAAGAAGATTATGGAAGCAAGAGATCCATTGAACAGATATTGAAATATCCTAGAAGAGAAGTCGGCCCAGAAGAATAAAGTAATAATGAAAAGACACATGTCTAGAGAAGAAGTCGGCCTAGACTAGTAGCCAGGAAGACTATAAATAGAGGACAGATTAGCTCATTTCTTCACTCACTCACACTCTCCCAGCTACACATAAGCAAGGCGCAAGTTTGGAGGAGGTGACACAGTAGTTGCAGCTGCAGCTGCATAGTTTATTATTTCTCAATCGTTTGGTATCTCTCTCTTGTGCACTACTCCTTGAGGAGGTGCACTACCTTTGTATGGTGTTTTTGCTGCAACTGAGGTGGTATTTTTGGTTAAGCTAGCACTTGTGCTAGGGTTTATCTGATTGGACTTTCTTTGTGAATAGAATCTATCTAAGACAGGTTTTTGGGTTTTCCCCTATTTGAGGTTTTCCCGGGATAAATATCTTGTGTTCTTTTCTGTCTCTTATTTATCTTGTTACTGCTCAGTACATGATATATATGTTAATGGTAACAAAGTAAAAGAACACTAGTAACACTAATGCTCTACAAATAAGGAAAATCCAACATCGACAACATTATCATTGCCACCAAAATCACTCTACGTAAATGCATTGACCAATAGCGAGCCCATGGAATTTGTATCTAGTAAAAAGTCATCCATGCCAATTTTTCTATCATTAAGTTAATCCCTTGCATCATTGGATTATTGGTAGTAGAAACATTCTCAATGGGTGACTTGGGAGAAAGTGGGAATGCAATAGGGGATGTCACAACCACTCTTCATATGATTTGTCATTTAGTTCCCTATTTTAGGAAGCTTCCCTCGTAGTGACATCACGGAGGGGTGAACATAGCGCAACTATTATGTAGAAAACATCTTCACAAAGTGAAGATATAAACAACGTTGAAAGCATCGCAAACCACTATTAATGATAGTTTTTGAAAGATTTTAAGTGTTTAGTTGTAATTCTTTGTATATGTGAAACTTTTTGGACAAGTAACACATATATGTTTCTAAAAATTATATTAGTTTGGTCCTCGCCAGCGGAGTGGTTGATGTAGAAAATATTGCACGTAAGATCACAAGTTTGATTATATTATTGTATATTTTGGTCATCTTCCTTTTTGTATGTTAGAGTTATCAAGTCCATTGGATGTAGCTTGAGTAGTTGGGAGGAATGGTTGATACGCTCCCCACCCATGTTCAATTTCTTGTAAGTGACATGTGATGTCTTTAAATGAGGGTCTATATGATGAGAGTTTTTCATGAACATAACAGTTCCGTGAACCACATGTAAAAATTGAAAAATGTTAGAATTATCAAATTATTGTAATAATTACATAGGAAATGAACTTTTATAAACTTTGTGTGAATATCAAAAAAATCCTATTTTGATTCGACATTATATATTCAACTAAACACCAAACAAATTTGTATAATAACTAAAACAGAAAATATAAATTAATAATTAACTATAGTAAGTTTCAATAATAAATTAATACTTTATAAATTAATTAATTGATATTAATTAGAATTATCATCAATTAATACTCTATAAATTAATTAATTGATACTAATTAAAATTAAAATCGTATATTACACATTTGTTAAAACAACTAGAATGTGCATAGTAAAAAATTCACTAATTCTAATAAAATAAAATGATTTTTTATTATTGAATAAGTGTAATAGTGTTTTAGCCTTCGGGGGGCAGCTCAATTGGCATGTGCCATGATATGAAGTGTTATGTTCGATGAGGTTTCGCGTTCAAATCCCCCTGACTTACCCAGTTGTTGATTCCACCAGATACCAAAAAAAAAATTGATATAATAGTGTTTTTAAATAGTTTATGCACTTCTTCTTAGTTCAGGACCAATGCTTTACAAATGTAATAGTGTTTTTAAATAGTTTATGCACTTCTTCTTAGTTCAGGACCAATGCTTTACAATATAATACGTGCTCTACCATATCTTTTGCACAAACTCTTTATCAAATCCTTTGTGCATAGGTGTTACAATGGGAAGAGAGCACATTAATGAATTGTCATGTCCACAATGTGGGAACTCATATACATATGTGGCATTATTTAAGTTACTAATTCATCATAAACGTTGGATAAAGAGTATATCCAACAGGTTAAAAAAAACATTTAATGAATTTGGATTGTTAATGAATTTGGATTTATTGTTCTCCTGAGGTAAACGTTGGCATAATCAATATTTTAAATGTCAATTCTGATGCTCAAGAATTTGCAGGTCTCTCTGTATTAAATGTCCCCTCTAATGCAAAAGTTTTGCAAGACTAGACGCCACCTTCCTATAAACATAAACATGTTGTGTGCCAACTATGTTGTTGTGACATCCCTTAGAATTTATGTACTCGAAACGACAATGAATGACTCCATCGTTTACCTTCCTCGCCAATAATATAAAACAACCAATGTTTCTCCAGTTTTGCATTGATTTAATTGATCACTAGTGAAGTCCACGAAGTGTCAAGCTATGTGTCAGGGATCCATTCCTTCTCTGGTTTAACCGCATCACAATCATGAATTCAACATGCTATGATTTTTAAAAGGATGAGGCCCGACGCAAGTCTGGAGAGACTTTCACTGTTTGTAATAAGATTTTTTCGATATGTTACAGGTACTAAATTTATCCATTTTTTCATTTATTTAATGAACATCAATGGATTAACTGCACCAGCGGGCTCTTATTTTGGTTCTTATCATGAAAAAATAAAATGAAATCCTTGTCCTTTATTTTTCGCCATGCTTCGTTGGTCTGAGGTTCCATGTTGATGTTTGTTTTCATCTTTTTGGGGTCTATCGGCAGGTTCATAACATATTAAACAAAATGTATTGATGGGAAGAAGGAGTTGGACGGGATTGAATGCAGAGCATGTGATAATTGTAGGTCGTGGACGTCTCGAATGCTCTTCGATATGAATAGATAATATGAGCTTGGCCATGAAGATGTTAATATATCATAGCAGAGCGATCAGAGGGCATGCTTTGAAGAGGGTAAAAGCGCAATTGTAACGAAATAATTGGCTTCAAACAGAGACCACTGCGAGGCAGGGACTAGCTGCTTTGCGGCTATTTCCATTTGATTGCTCGTCCTTCACAATTTAATTAACTGTCCTTAACTATAGATGACGAAATTCGGAATTGACAAGTTTTCAAGATCTGTGCTGAGATAATCCGAAAAGTCTGTAGATTTTATGCCCAAAATTGGGAAAAATTGTTTGTCTAATTTCGACAAAAAAATAAGGCCAAAACGATGGCTTTGTTATGTAACTTCCCTCAACTAAAACGAAAAAAAAAGGGCCAAAATCAGACTGATTATTTTTTTTCTTGGAATTACTCATGTTTAAGTCATAGATGCCATAATCCAGGACCAACAGGGCTCCCAACTCAATAGGTGCTAACCAGACCGTGAATTTGATTGTGCAAACATTGCACGAGCTTGACCTGCATTTGGCATTTTGCATTTTGCATGGTGATGTATTTTACATTTGGCATGAAGGATACGAATAGGAGGAACAACTGAAGCTGAAATTTTCTGTTGTTCTTTTGTTGCATTCAGAGTAAATTTTATTATCTGGCCAGGAAGGAATCCTTCACCTCAGAAACAATATCTTCATTCATTTACTTATAGTAAGATTCCATTCAGTATTTAACCTGTATATATGCGGTAGATTAAAGGAAGAGTAGAGTTGTTTTTAAAGTTCTAGACATTCAGTGAGTACTTTTTTTGCGCTTTACTATACAGTAGGTTCCAAAAGTTCATACCCTAGAAATTTACGTATCTCATTTTTTTAAAGATCTCGTAGGGTTTTCTAATGAAGTTCAGTATGATTGTGGCACCTTACTTGTTTGGGATCTGATAGAGCGGCAGCATTTATAGCAAATTATTTTGTTTCTCCTTACAGCCTACCATGTTTTTATCTGGGGTATGGTTCCTTGCTCGGTACAGGCGAATAGAATCACTTCAACAGGATGTTAACAAGCTGCAAAAATTAAGTACCTAACAGAAACAATATGATGACCTTGTAAGGATTGCTGGGAATTATGAAAATTTTCTAGAAATATGATTCCAAGAATTTTTCGTGGTTTTGCCCCTACCTCTCTCGGTTTTGGGAAATCTGTACAACGGGTAAATCTATGGATGTCTGCAAATCTGTGGATGTCTGCAGAGAGTATTGATCAGCAACCACTGGTGTCTCTGCTTTGTGTTGTTGATTCCTAATTGAAGCAGCTTGGTTTTTGGCATTTGAATTTAAAATTTTTATTTTCTCGCATAGCATATCAATGCAATCATACTGTTTTGTTTTCTATTTTTTTAGACTAATTGAGAATCTGTCTTGGTAACAGAGGCAACATTTTGGAGCCCTTAAATCATGAAAAAAACTAGAAACCTCAATTTGAAAAAAACTAGAAACCTCAATTTGTAGAGTGGGTTTTGAGAGTGTAAACGACATAATTCATCAAGTTTTTAAAACAAATGAATTGTTTTGTCAGAAAAAATTTGCAAAAGTTAATCCTTGATCTTTAATTGGATAGTCAGTGGAAAACTAATTACTTGTGAAATTGATCCTTGCTTATTAGATCTTGGGTAAGATGTCGAGGATATTTTGTGGAAAACTAATTACTTGTGAAATTGATCCTCGCTTATTACATCTTGGGTAAGATGTCGAGGATATTTTGTAGAGAAAGAAAGTAAAAGTGGGAATTTGTCTAGGTAACATAGGCAACATTTTGGGGTCCTTAAATCATGAGAAAAAATTAGAAACCTCAATTTGTAGAGTGGGTTTTGAGAGTGTAAAGGACATAATTCTTTAAGTTTTTCAAACAGATGAATTGTTTTGTAAGAAAATAATTGCAAAAGTTAATCATTAATCCCTAATTAAATAGTCAATGGAAAACTGGTTACTTGTGAAATTGATTCTCTCTTATTACATCTTGGGCAAGATGTTGAGGAGATTTTGTAGAGAAAGAAAGTAAAAGTGGGAATCTGTCTAGGTAACAGAGGCAACATTTTGGGGCCCTTGAATCATGAAAAAAAACTAGAAACCTCAATTTGTAGAGTGGGTTCTGAGAATGTAAATGACATAATTCATTAAGTTCTTAAAACAGATGAATTGTTTTGTAAGAAAAAATTTGCAAAAGTTAATCTTTAATCCCTAATTGATAGATAGTGGAAAACTAGTTACTTGTGAAATTGATCCTCTCTTATTACATCTTCAGCAAGATGTCGAGGATATTTTGTTGAGAAAGAAAGTAAAAGTAGGAATTTGTCTAGGTAACAGAGGCAACATTTTGGGGCCTTTAAATCATGAAAAAAAACTAGAAACCTCAATTTGTAAAGTGGGTTTTGAGAGTGTAAACGACATAATTCATTAAGTTTTTAAAACAGATGAATTGTTTTGTCAGAAAAAATTCCTTAATCCCTAATTGGATAGTCAGTGGAAAACTAGTTCCTTGTGAAATTGATCTTCTCTTATTACATCTTGGGCAAGATGTCGAGGATATTTTGTAGAAAAAGAAAGTAAAAGTAGGGAAAGAAAGGTTGGATTACAGTTTAATTTAGGTTACAAACGATAGTGTGGTTCTTGGGAACGGGCATTGTGAGTAGAAAGTTATGTACACTGTTCAAAATAGTGTTTTTTGTAATTTTTAAAAACCCATGAACATATTGGAATGTTAACTTTGTAAGTTAGTTTCTCTTGTCATAAATACTAATCAATATCATAATACTATTTGGATGTATTTATTACGTTGTTTTTTTATGCCCATATTTCATGTGCTTGCTACTCTAGAGCTTTGCAAACTCTTTTAACATTTGGAACTAATTTTAGGAGGTAATTGTTGCAAATATTGTTTCAATTATTATATGCTTAAATGAAGTATAGATATTTTTCAATTATAATTTATTTAAATGAAATTTAGATACAGAGGATATTTGATATGGACTTTTACTTCTACTTATGTTTTAGCCTAGTCAAATGCATCAGTTGGAAACGAAAATTTGTTAGATATTTAGATTATCTAATTATTTAAATATAAACAGAAAATGTGCAAATTGAGCATAATGCTTAGTATGTTGCAGAGCAAAAAGTTGGCTTAGAGAGGAAGCACAAATAAAAACTTGTATACATAACATAATCCATAATTACTTACGTGGATTTTTAAGCAAATAGTTGGCTTAGAGAGGAAGCACAAATAAAAATCCGTTAAAAAAACACAAAAAACTTAAAACAATTTAAACAATTTTTAAACAATTGGAGCAAATAGTGGAGTTTAAACAGTTTTTAAAACAACGAGTCTAGGCCATGGTAAAAACAATTTTTAAAACGAGCCTCGGCCAAAAATATGTTGCAGTGAAATCTACGTTTTCAGTAGGGAAGCCATCCACGTTTCCACGCAATGCCCCATTACCTTTTCCAAGAGTACACTCGCCACGCAATACCCCATTAATAATATTGTAATAATTTAATAATATATTTATAATATAATTTTCCCTTTATAATAGTATGATTAAAATATGGTTGAAATCTTATAATAGTATGATTAAAATAAAGAATAATATTTAGTTAAATTATTTTCATTTATGGTTATTTTTTTAATAATAAAGAAAATTAATTAGCATACCTCTAAGCAGGCTAATGGGAATGCCGAAGTAATTTGAGCGAAGTTTTCATATTAAAGTTGTTAATTAGAATAATAGAGATCTTGAAATTAAAATGAACTTATTTGAAGTTGGTTTACTATTTAAGATATAATTTTATTTAAATAAGATGATAAAGATGTCAATGATGATGGAATTGATAAATATGTGTTGGTTTTATAACTTTTTTTCACACAGAAAAAAGCAGATCCATTGTTATTCTATTAGAATCAAGCGTTCTTTCCATATTACAAAAAGGTCTATAAGATCTATAGATCGCTATTCATCTTCGAGACTAGATAGTACCCGTATACTATCTGCAATTTCATACAGAATTGCTTTTTTCAGTTGTCAAGAGATTACATATCAAAAATAATTTTTCAAAAAGGAAGTGTAATCTTCCTTCTAATATCCAGTTACATAGTAATGTAACTTTTAGAAAATTTTAAAGCTATCTTTGTTTACAATATTTCCATTGAATATCTCCTCATAATAAAACCAACCCATGGAACTGTCCAAAGCTTTTTTGGATAGTTGATGTGCCATTGTATTGAATTATCTGTGGATATGCATAAATTGTATATCTTCAAATCTCGGCTTTAAGCTTCTAATCTGTTCTTTCCAGTTGTGTAGTTAGATCAGGTTTAGATTTGAGCAATCATTAATCCAGTCTATAGTGACTTTGGAGTCTCCAGCAACCATCAATTTACATATGGACAATCTATGTCCAAGAAAAAGAAGCCCCCAAAGACCCAAAATTTCTTCCTTCATAATATTTCCTTTTCCTCCAGCAAAGTGTGTTTTATAACTATGATCAGAACTTAATTTAATATATATCCCAGCTCCACAAAAATCATTTACAGCAACACCATCAAAGAAACCTATAGGTTTATCATAAAAAAAGATTGGGCTGAGGATATAATCCACTTTGTTCACTTCTTCTGTTCCTTTAAGTTCTTTAATATCAAGTAGAATCTTGGTTATTAATCGAGAGTCCTCTCTTTGCCAATTCTCAAAAAGTATTTTATTCCTATATTTCCATTTTCTCCAACAAACCAGAAAAGGTATGTATCTCATCTTTGGGTAAATAGTAAACCAGTGGAGTAGATTTCCTTTCAGAGTATAAAGATTCCAGGCATTTGAAAACTTGAGGGAGCTAAGAGTTTCTTTCCAAATGTATTGGGTGCATTCACAATGAATGAAAAGGTGATCAGTTGTTTCATCATCTTTGAGACAAAGACTACAAACAACAGGTCCAATACCTCCCCTTTTTCTGAAATTTTCACTAGTGAGGAGACGATCCTTTAAGCATAACCACATGAAACAAATAATTTTGCTCTGTATGTTAACTTTCCATATTACTTTAAACCACTACCATAAAGTCTCAATGTGTGAAATACTCGTTATGCATTGATATGCTAGATTTGTTGTGATTGTTCCAGTAGTCTTGTTCCATGACCATACAAGTTTGTCTTTTGTGTTAATTAGTGAAATTCTATTGCTCTTCAATATTGTTACATAACTGTTCCATTCATCTGACAGAGTTCTTGTTAATCCTAGTTGGTTGGCACTTTTCCAAATTGTAAAGTTGTTGTTTGTTGTTGATAAAGTTGCTTGTGCAATGGAAAAAATACTTTGATTATTGAGGGAATGTATCAAGGGAGATGAAAGTTTATAGGATGAAAAGTCACCTATAAAAGGATCCTTACCAATTTTAACTTGTTTACCGCTCCCTATTTTCCATGCTAGCCACTGATTAATGATATGAAAAGGGCATATAAAAAATTTCCAAATTATAGAGCCATTAGAGGACTTGAAGTTTCCTTTTCGGATCCAAGAAGTCAAGTCAACTCCTTTTAAATATTTTCCTTTGAGAATTTGACTCCATAGACTGTTTCCAAATAATCCTCTCCAACATGATTTTGCAGCTAATGACTTGGCGATCCAGAAAATGTTCCTAATACCCTATCCACCAAATTCTTTAGGGATGGCAATGTTTTGCCATTTGGATAAGTGCAATCCTGTTGATTTGTTAGCTCCTCTCCATAGAAAATTTGCCATAAGATGTTGAATTTTGTGCAGAATAGAGGTGGGGACCTTTGCTAAGCTTAGCTAGTAGACAGGGATGCTTTGTAGCACAACTTTTACTAAAACCAGTGTTCCTCCAAGAGAAAGCCACCAAAATGTCTAGTTACTTATTCTCTTTGAAATCTTCTCACTCAACCAATTCCAATCCACAGCTCTATATCCATTAGGTTTCAAAGAGAATCCTAAATATTCCATACCTCCTCAATATTTATGAATTGCATATTGAAGTCTGAGGAAATTTTTGTTTAGTACTGGGATCGATATTTTGGCCTAAGAAAACTAATTTATTACAGTTTACCTCCATACTCAAAGTTGTACAGAAAAGAGATAATAAGGATTTGAAAACCTGTCAATGCTTATAAATCCCATGACCAAGGATTAAGACATCATCTACAAATAGAAGATGTGACACATAGATTGAGATGGCAACTTTAAGCCCATGGAAAGTTCCATCATCAACAATGTTTTTCATTAATCTGCTAAGACATTCTACCACTAGAAGAAATAACAGTGGAGATAGGGGACATCCCTGTCGTAAGCCATGAAAATTTTTGAAAAAATCAGTGGGAGATCCATTAATTAAAACCACTTTGTTTACAGATGTAATGCAGGCCATGATCCATTGAGAAATCTCCCAATTTAATCCAATATGTGTTAACAATAACCTGAGGAATTGCAAACTTACCTTGTCATAAGCTTTTTTCAAATCCACCTTGAGAATAGCGGCGCTTAGATTCTTTGTCTTAGCAGAGTGTAAGTACTCTTGTGCTATGCCAACAGCATCAAAAATTAATCGGTCCTTTAAGAAACCAAACTATTCATGAGAAATATAAACTGCTAACCTTGTTTTAATCCTTGTGGCAATAATTTTTTAAATGACTTTGTAAACAAAATTACAAAGTGCTATTGGACTGAAGTCGTGGAAATTCCCAGGTTTACTAATTTTAGCGATAAGTGCGAAGAAGGTGGCATTAGGTGAGCCCGGAATAAAACCAGAAGTTTTGGATTCTTCAATAGCCTTGTGTAGATCTTCACCCAAGATTTCAAAAAATGATTGGAAAAGTTCTTGAGTCCAACCATCAGGGCCTAGACTTTTGTCTTTTGGCATCTTGAAAACAGTATCTTTAACTTCATCAATCGTTATTTATTTTCCAATCTCAGCACAGTATGAATCGTTGAAGAACTTTGGCATGTGTGCTAATACCTCGATCTGGCTTCGAGGGTCTTCAAATTCAATGGGACTGAATTGGGACTTGAAGTGCTTAAAAGCTATATGTTTAATTTATGAATCAGATGAATGTAAGGTTCCTGATTCATCTTCTATATCCCAGATAGTATTCTGTAATCTCCTCCTAGTGGCGTATTTATGGAAAAATTTAGTGTTTTTATCTCCACTACTTAGCCAAATAGTTCAACTTATGAGTCGCCAAGTATCTTCTTCCACCGCTAGAATCTTATCCTTTTCTTGTTTCAGTACTTTAAGAAGTTCCAAATCATCCTGCTCAAAGACCTGTGATGGATTCTTGTCAAATAAATCTGCCATTCTAGATTCTATAAGGAGTAGTTCAGATTGTAATTGCGCTTTATTTTCCCTCTGCCACAGGAGCACCTCTTTTTTTAACTGTTTTAATTTGGAGCACATAAGTTGTATGTTGGAAGAATCTAACCAGTGACTCATTGAACTCCATGATTTCTTAATGAGTGAAACAAAATCTTGGTCCTTTAACCAAGTGGAATTGAATTTGAAAGGTGGCGTAGTTTTCTGTGAGAAAGTATCCAGTTGAAGGCATATTGGATTATGATCGGATATGGTAGATTTTATTACCCAAGATCTAATCTTATAGTTGTTGCTAAAAAAAGAGTTGTTAAGGAGGAATCGATCCAGTCTCCTCGTAATACCATCAGACCCTACTCTGCCATTCTGCCAAGTGGGAGAAAATTTAATAGGTTGGACGTCTACAAGGCCCGAAGAGTGTAAGAGATTTGTGAAAAAATCTATAAGAGTATCTAATCTGGTCGAAGATCCCCATACTTCCTTGGATGATAAGGTAAAATTAAGATCTCTACCTATTATCAAGCCTTCTTCATTCAAGAGATCGGAATAAAGAATGGGAAGCTAGAATTGTTCCATGTCTTTATAGGGTGCATAGCAGTTGAGTAATTTAACTTTAATTGTTGACATTTTAGTCATGCCTTCCATATATATACCTACAAAGGTATCAAATGCAGACAGCTCAGCAAAGTCTAGATTCCAACCACTTAGCAAACCATCAGATCGTCCACTAGGATTCAAAGCCACCGCATTCTAAGAGGGTGCACATTGGAGGAAAAGTATGATCGCCTTGTCACTGCTAACTAGAGTCTCTTGGAGGAAAACAATATCAGGTTTAGTGCCAGAAAGTAGAGCTTTGAGGGAGGAAATTTTAATGGTTCCTCCAAACCCGCAAAGGTTTAGTGAGAGAATAATCATAAAGGAACCTGGAGAGAAGAATGGCTTGCTCTAAGGGCCGGAGAGGGGGTCAAAACAAGACCAATAAATGAGGACCCAGGGAGGGATATAGTATGTGGATGATCTATTGCAAGTAACAGGGGTTCTAAATCACCAAAGGAGGCTAAGCCCCCCTCCGTAGCTCTTGGAGGAACTTTTGGAATACGGGCTTTGGTTTTTTTCCAGACTGTGACGTTTGAACGTAGGGAGGCAGAGGAAAGAAGTGTGGACTAAGTGAAAATAGGTAAATGTTTAAGAGAAAGGGAAACCACAGAGGTAGGAAAGATTTTCGGAGCGGATCTTATCGGTTCAATGAGTGGCGGAATTGCAGGGGCCAAAACTCTAGAGCAACGACCACCTGTGTCAAGGTTTTTATCAAGCATAATGGGTACGCTGATATTTGTAGGAGGTACAACAGAATCCAGAAAGGAAATAGGTACAACATCCAAAGGGAATCCTACAGGAGGGTGAGGAGACTGACTACCATCAGAGCAGTCATGAAAAATACCTCTGGGTTGTCGTCCAAGGAAATTGACCGGATTATCCAAATTCTTAAGAAGAAGGTCCCAGAAATTTCCAAAGATATCTAAAACCCACTTTTCATTACACATTAGGTAATCAAGTTCATCTGACGAAAGCTTGTTGAAAAAAGAGGGAAAGAACAATCGCATCTTACCTAGAAAAGTATCATTGTTGGACAGACCAGCACCAGAAGCTTGAGTAGGAACAACATCTGACGAAGAAGGCTTGTGATTATGTGAAGGCAACCTAGAGCTCAGACAAAAAGCCTTAAGATGACCTGTTTGCCAGCAAGAATGGCACCGAAAAGGGTCCTTCCAGAAATCAACCGCTTGAATGAAGTGTGTATCTCCAATAGTGACATCAATAGAGTTGGGAAGACCTCTATCCAGATCTAGTTCCACTAGGATCCACACTAATCTCTTATTATGATGACGGAGAATTGATTCATCAAAGAAGATAAATTTACCGACAGAGTTGGCTAAAACCTCAAAAATCCGTATGGACCAGAAATCTAGTGGAAAGTCTGGAAGAAGAATCCAGAAGCTCCTTTTCAAGAAATTCTCCATAAAAGGACTGAAACCCGGAAACCACCACTTCAGCATTAAGACACCTTTCCCAAATATCCACGGCGAGCCCAAAATGCATAGTAAATCGCTCTCAGACAGGAACTGAAAAACCATCCAGTGGTTGGAGACTAGACTGAATCTGGGACAGTAACCTAGGATGGGTTTCCAATATGATAAAATCCACTCAAAAAGTTGGGGGTAATTCATCTTAGTGTAGAAAAACTTACCAACAAGCACCTTCTCCAAGAGGCATAAAACTTTGTCCATAGGTAGATATCGGCCAAGAATACAACAAGGCTTATCTGCATGCATTTTCCAACATTTCTTCTTCCGGTTTAGATGGGCCTGAGCACCCACAGCTCGATTGCGACCGGATCCTTTACAGGGAGCGCGAGGGGACAGTGTAGCAGGAATCGGGAGTGGAGGGAGAGTGCTAGGAAGGGAAACGGGTGGAATAAAGGTAGCATTTGTGTTGGAAAGAGGAAAAGGGTGGTGCTATAACAAGGGGCTCATGGCGGGCAGGTGAAGAGGGCCAAGTGGGCTAGAAACGACAGGAGTGGAAGGCACTTGTCGAAACGTAGAAAGGGAAGTTCCTGTAGGCTTAAGTGCACTGACATGAAGTAGATCTGGTGGGATAGAAACGACAGAAAAATAGTCCACATGTCGAACAGTAGAAAGAGAAGTTAAGTCAGGCTTTAAGGCATTAGCAG
The DNA here is from genome assembly GCA_009831015.1 of Picea engelmannii. Classification (NCBI taxonomy): domain Eukaryota; kingdom Viridiplantae; phylum Streptophyta; class Pinopsida; order Pinales; family Pinaceae; genus Picea; species Picea engelmannii. The sequence goes on from ML794173.1 coordinate 334,001, forward strand.
CATCGGTACAAAGATGACGGGAAAGAGGAAAAAAATGTCGTTGCAGATGAGGGGAGGGAAGGCACTGATGTCGTCACCTATCACTGGAAGTCGTACAAAAATTTGTATGTCTCATTTGCAATAAAGAGGCCATCTTTAGCCCATAAGGCGTCCTCGTCAACCCAGGTAAGATCTATTTTGGTGGCTATAAACCTTAAAAAAATCCACCACTCCACATAGGATAGTACCACTACGACGCTGAGAAGAGTCAAAAGCTGACAAGGACCCTTCAAAACGGTTGTGGGATGCCGCTAGAAAAAGGATATCCGTGTGGACAAAAAGTGCCATGTAGGAGAACACGTACCGAAGACGTCAAGTGAGGCATGTGGGCCTGCAAAAAACTAAACTGTGGCGCATCTTTGCAGAAACCCTGACACGGCTGCCTCGACCAATCCAATCCTAATAAATTTTGGACCATTTCTTGATTTGTGCGTCTCCGTGTTGGTTTTATAACTTGTGTGGATAAAAAAATTAATAACAATACAATAATTATTTGACTATGTTAAATAAATATAACTATTTTTATAATTTTAATAGTTATATATAATAATGATTAAGTCTATATTATTATATTAGTTAGTAATATATTAATATGATGATGATAACCATGGTTAACCTCCATTGAGACCAAATTTAATTAATAAAAATAATTATAAAGTTGTCAATTGAATATCACTTGAATTTAATTTAAGTTGTTTTGAAATGAAATGTATCCTTAACAATTAAATTGTATTCTTATAAATGCAATTAAATTTTATCATTTTTTCTTATAAGTGAAGCTTATATATAATAACTATTATTAACAATAATTTATTAAGAAAACAAAATCAAAGAATAAACTTTAGAGTGGCAACATGAGGAAGGTCCAAATTTCACAAAGCTAGAGCGGAAACCATTTTGACTTGAATTTAAAAAACATTATTTAAGAATAATTATAAAAATAATAGTTAATAAATTATTAAGAATATTTTGTTTGTCATTATTCTTTACATTATAGTGCAAAGCCTTGATCAGTGCCCACTATATTAAGAATCTTCAATTAGAGTGTAATTCCATGGATTTTTTTAGTGAAGCTTAATTTTACCTATGGTCGTGTTCAAAATAAATACTTACTTATAAAGTGTATCAAAGTTATGAAATAATTATTTTGGCTAAATATCTCTATGTTCTAGGTCCTATTACAATATAGGAACATTAATCCTTCATATTACACACATCTTTAATAATGCACCTTCCTTAACCCTATCTACAATAAATGACTCATTTTGTAAAGACAAAACACATCTATGAAATCACCTTTTTGGAAAAACATGTTAAAACTATAACACCATCCCTTCTACTCAGTAATCCCCCATCCTTGGCTCCATATGCAATATACACTCCCATTGGGAGCCCATCTAATATTTTTTTCCAACAAGAAAATTTCTCGATTA
>ML794174.1:0-34966 GCA_009831015.1 Picea engelmannii
AATTACTTGACATCAACCAATGACATCAATCAAACCAAACCATTTACATCAATGACATATGATCCAACAATCTCCCAAGTAATCAAACCATTGGCATCAATGACAAACCATTGGCATCAATGACAACATGATCCAACAATAACTCCCTGTTATCTAGTTCTCACTTCTTCAAACATTATAAGTTGAAAAATAGGGAACTTTTAAATCCTCCAAGTCAAGTGTTCCTACACCATAAGGTAGGGATATACCCGTGAAGTGTTGAAGTTCGAGGTCCGTTTGTTCTGTGCATCCCCCCTTGAGGCACCCACCTCTTGGACGGGATCCATCCCGTGACCCATTTCTTAGGCCAAATATCTAAATGTTGCACTTTGACCAAGGTACCTAGTGACCAAATTTTAGGACATCTACCTAGGTGGAAATTGTGGGCTGCAATTGCACCTTGATCGAATTTTGTATGGCTATTGGGAAATATCGCCAGCTCTTTCAGGATATGCAGCCTCTACCCCTCTTTATAACTGATTACTTCATCCTTCAATAGTTCCTCTTCTGGTGGCTTCAGACCCCACTGTCAAGTGTTATTGGAAGGTCCAGTGCTATTTGAGAGGAAGGACATTACGTATATTAGGACATGATCATTTGTTCTCTTTGTTCTCCCTCGCAAACAAAATCTACCTACCCACATGTATGCTTCTTTATCAATTGATTTATGTATGATGCTCTTGTGATTACATTCGATTGTGATATATATGGTCAAGGTCCAAAAATCATAACAAAGACTCTTGTTCATTTATTGTGCTCATCACCATTTTCACACATCCACTTTGCTAGTCGGACATCATAGGGGACCCACAAAATCCCCGTCATTCTAGACACCTACTAAATCTCCCTCCCATTCGAGGGGGAGTTCCTAGTCTTGCTAACTCATTGGCTCCACCTTCTCACACCCCTGTGAGTGCTACTGTCTTGGGATCTGCTTTTCTTGGTTCCACTTTACTTGGGTCCACTTCCCAAGGTCAACCATCCCCTCGCTCTCCTTTACATGGAAGTGGGGGGGAAACTTCTTACCAAGGGGGAAGTACAACCCCACCTAACCCCCCTCATGGGTTAGGTACACAAATCACTCACACCATGGATGGAACTAACCCTCTTCAGGGGTCATGTACACAAAACATTCCTACCATGATGATAATTAATCCTCCCCCACAACCCAAGATACCATACTTGGCTTCCCTCAACATACCAGATCTGACTAAACTCACCAATGATCCTATATTCCACGATTCCACATGGCCTACAATGCCTACCAAACTCCCTTCAGGCATCCCCAAGTTTGAAGGAAAAGCGGGAGATGACCCAGCCAACCATATCATGACCTTCCACTTATGGTGCTCTTCAAACAGCATCATGGATGACTCCATCCACTCTAGAATATTTCAACGCAAACTCACTGTCCCATCCACCAAGTGGTATTTAGAATAAAAATTTGGGTCCCATGTGACCTTTGAATCTTTTTACAAAGAATTTTTGACCTTCTTTCAACTACCAATCCATTGTGAAAATGGTCTCGAATTGCTCTCATAGTTTAAAAAAACCTCTGCCACACACATCGCTGACCACATTCACGAATGGCGTTGGCAACGTAGTCTATGCAAAGTTGAAGCAACCAAGCAAAAATGCCTCAATTGGTTTCTCAAATCACTTGTTTCCCTCCTTGCCAAGGATGTGGCCGCCACCTTCCCCTAGTCTGAAGAAGAAGCCATTATCAAGGATGAACAGATTGAACTCATTTATTCACAGTCAGAATACTTATATACAGTAATACCTAACACCCTGAGACTTGTTCCATTCGGCCAGGACAAACTTGGGATGTCTCACTCCACAGATGGATTGATTGGTACCACTACACACCACAATCCACACCTCCAACAACCACCTATGTATGGAACACCTCAATATCCATCGGTATATGGAGGGCCCCCTTNCCATGTTTCCCTCCCTCCAGCCATAAGTAGACCCCCGCCAACATCCATGACACGCCCGGCTATTCAACCGAGTTTTGGAAACACCTCTACCTCTTCTTACACCCTAAGCACTAGTGAAAGCGCCACACCTCCCTATGTACCTTACGAATCATTGACACAACATAATCTATACTTTCCATTTCCTAGTCCTCCACAACCAATTTCTTCTCCACACGGACAATGACATGTTGGGGTTAACTTTGTTCATCCCTCTCTCGTTCAGCATGTCCACAATTTCAAACAAATGAATACGACAAATCTAACCCATCAGTCAAATAATGCCAAAAATAAAGGAAAAACTGAAACAACAATAATTCAGGACCAAGAGGGAATCACCCCCAACATAACCAACCTGTCAGGGGCAACCAAAATCAGGGGAACCAGAACCCCCAAGGAGGAAATAATCACAAACACCAAGGAAAGAATAAAAACAATCTTCGGAAAAACTTCTCTTGTGCCCTCTGCAGTGAGTATGGACATTATACTCACCATTGCCCTCAAATTTTTGACTTTAAATGGATGAAATAATATGGAAATGGACCACATCCCCCAGCACTGCCTACCCCCCAACAGGCCCCACAACAATATGTACAGAAACCACCCCCTGTTGTACTGCAAAATCCTATTCCACACCAAGGGGTGATGAACACCCAGCAGGAGATGCATCTGACCCCACCACAGATGGGATAGTATCCAAACCTAGGCACTCCTACAGATCGCACTATCCTCCTCACTAGTGAGGAAGAAGTTCTTCTACAAATGCGTAGCTGTCAATACAACACACCCCCTGACTCCGCTCCTAGTACCTCGGAAGAATCCCTAGCCACAAATGGACCACCTTTCATGATTCCTCGCCCTAATACTGAACCACCCCTTCGTATTCCTCGCATCCCATTACAACGAAATGTCAACAACCCTCAAGCTATGGTGGCACACAATTACAGTTTGGTCAATGACTTGGCACAATCTCCTGCAGCCATGTCAGTTTTAGAAGTCCTTCAAACCTATCCTACTCAACGTAAGTCGTTAATTTCCTCCCTCGGGGTAGTTGACCCTGTTGATACTTGAGTCAACACCTTTGATCTTGATAGTGGGGAACCTCGTCTCCCCGCTTTGGTCACTTTCCAAATACCAGTTAAAATATGGAACATCACAGTTCACCACTGCAACATTGATGAGGGTGCATCCACATGCATCATGTCCAAAATTGTATGGAAGAAACTTGGCTCCCCCGAGTTCATACCATCCTCCATTACTCTGAGAGATTATGACGGATGACCATCCTCTCTAGAACGGCTCTTTCAAAATGTTCCCATTGAACTTGGAGGAAAGGATATCCTCATTGGCATTGAAGTTATCGATGCTCCGCTCAATTACAACATTTTTTTTGGGCGCAACTACATGTACACGATGAAGGCTATGGCTTCTTCCATGTTTCGCACAATGATGTTCCCCCACAATGGGAGGATCGTCACTATCCACCAAGTGTCACATTACGAGCCCAACCCTTCCTCCAACATTAATAATGTCATACCCTTTGTTCACACTAATCCCGAAACCTACCCAGTCATCGAGATGGGTCCCAGAATTTTCAAAGTCCCATCCTTGCTAGGTACATACCATGGATCACCTCCGCTCATACATCCCTCAGCACAAGTATGTGTCATATCATCCAATGGAACAAAAACTGGAGATACCCTTCCTCCCATAGAGGCTTCCTTACTATCTGACGTCCCACTTGTCGTAGAGCTTCTTCCTCAGGAATCCCTTGAGAACCCTCCAGATCCCCCTGTTCCCAATTACACCCTCCCCCAGGGCCACATCCCAGTTTGGGAGACAGTCCCCCAATCCATTACTCAAATCCCCTTCTTTTACCCCCCACCGGGCGTACAAGATTTCTAGGTAGCTACAATGCTTACCCTTCCCAATATGGTGCTGGCGATTCCAGTATGGTATCTACATCCACTTGCGATGGTCCCTCAACCATCCCTCCCTCCCCAAACAGAAGGAATCCTGATGCAGATTCCAATACTTACTCCCACCACACCACCCACACCTCCACTCACTAGCACCATTACTATAGCTAGGGGCAAACGGAAGAAGAAAAATATCACTGCTCCACTTCCACCCCGAGTTCAACCTCCTTGTGCACTATGCGAGAAAGATGGACACGCCACCAATAAATTCTCGTCTCTCCCCAAGTTGTGAAATTTAATTCAACTCCCTTGAGTGATGACATCGCCCATCGTTTCATCCAGTTCACCTAATACTACCATTACATCCCCTACAGGAGGAAAAGGCCTGCAAACCAAATTTGCATGTGCCATTTGTTCAGAATATGGCCATTACACCCACCATTCCCATGTGCTACCTCACTTTTAGCAGATGCTAGCAGCCATACGCCATAGCTTTCAGCAAGAACCCCTCCCATCCGCATCATCTCACACACATGTCACTGACATCCACTATGTCATAACCTCAGTCAATGAACGTATGTGATGTCCTTTCTCTCTATGTGAATCACTTGATCACTTCACATATCAATGTTCTACGATCATTGAATATAGGTGTCGTCAATTGGCCCTTATTCCCAATCCTACCATCACCCCACCTCCGGTGACATCAGTAGTCCACCCTACTCCCTCTCCGGATATGGTTTATATATTTTCCCTTGAGCCTGAGGCACTTCCCACTCCTCCCTAGTTCATAGATAGTCTCGAGGAGGGTTTGCTCCCAAATCCCCCCAATTCTCCCATTCATTTCCCCATGGAAATTTTATAACTGACTACCATTTTCAACCCACAGTATATTAATATTTGGTTTATGACAAGCGAACATGTGCAACCCCCTTGCATCATTCCCCCTTCCTCTTCACCAAAAGATAATCACATAGTGACAGTCACCAATGTTACTCCCTTGGATCCCTTCTATTCTCGGTAGTTCCACTGCGACGAAGACATCCTCAGGGAATTAACTACACCTGATTTCCCATGGGATCCACTCCATCACAGAGTTCTCTTTCTTTCAAATGAATCCTTTACACTTCCCAAACAAAACCCCATATACACAATCGAAACCAAATATTTTCTCCCCTCAGGGAATATAGATTGGTTCAATAATCCTATCCCTACCCCAGACACTTTTGAAGAAGGCAACATGGAAAACATTTCCCCCACTGTCAAAATTGATATTTTCATCAAACCTGGAATCATAGAGGAAATCACCACCAGTGTCGCATGCTCTCCTGAAGAACTCATAGCTTACAAATCTCTCTTCCAGAATACTAGGACATTTTTTCCTGGTCATGCACATAAATGCCCAGCCTTGATCCCTCTATTGTCGAACATCATATAGACACTCGGCCTTATATCACACCTATACGAAAAAAGAAACGTCCATTACACCCATCCAAAGTGACAGCCATCAAAGTTAAGATTGACAAATTACGCGCTAAATGGTTCATATACCCCATCGCATATACGTCATGGGTCTCCAACCCTGTCCCCGTTAACAAAAAAACAGGGCACTATCCGCATCTGTACGGAATTTCACGATATCAATCATGCCTATCCCAAAGACATTTTTCCAATGCCATTTATCGACCAAATTATCGATGATTGTACCGTCCATGAGGCTTTGTCCTTCATGGATGTTTTCTCTGGCTACAACCAAATACAGATTCACCCAGCCAATCAATACAAAACCTCATTCACTACCCCCTTCGGGTACTTTTGTTGTATCGTGTCATGCCTTTTGGCCTTAAGAATGTCGGTGCCACTTTTCAATGCGCCATGACATACATCTTTCATGATCTAGATCAAATCATTCTCGCCTACTTGGACGATCTCACCGCTCGATCCAAGAAATGCACTCAACATCTTGATGACTTACGAATTGTCTTTCATGGGTATTGTGAGTACAATATCCTCTTAAACCCTCTCAAGTGCGTATTCTATGTCACCGCTAGACGCCTCCTTGGATTCATCGTCTCCCAACACGAAATTATAGTGGACCCCCTCAAGGTCCAATCCATCAAGAAAATTCCCCCACCACGAAATTTACGCCAACTGCAGAGCCTACAAGGCAAACCTAACTTTCTATGACGCTTTGTCCCAGATTACGCCACTTGTGCACATGGCTTCCTTCGCTTGCTATGGGATGAACATCCCATTCCAATGGGATGAACATGCCCAATCCACGTTCTATGATATCAAAGTGGCCCTCTCTAACACCTCATTGATTAGTCCACTTGACTATGAAGATGACTATAACCTCTACTTATTAGCCTCAGTCGTCTCTGTAGCAGGAGTCCTCGTCCAATTAGGGGATGACAACCAGGAAAATGTCATTTACGATATTAGTAAAAACCTTTCAAGGACACCCTTGAAATACAATCATGAAGAGAAACACACCCTTCCAGTTTTCCTTGTAGTCCAGAAGATGCACCATTACATCCTACTTCGAACTACCAAGGTCGTAGCAGATTCCAACCCCATGCAATACTTACTCAGTCACCGGAAAATTAATGGAAAATTTGTTCGATGGATCGTCATCTTTCAGGAGTATGAACTCAAATTTTCAACACCCAAGATAAAGAAATCCCTTGTCCTTGCCGAACTCATTATGACATTTCCTTCCAATACTTCCAGTTCTCCCTTCAATACAAACTTTCCTGATGAACATCTCTTTTACATCCCCTCGGATGATCCTTGGTACAGCAATTTCCTCGTCTACCTCCGAACACAGAAGTTCATAAATCACTTCTCCAGGGACGATCATCGACGTATTCGGCACCATGCCCCTCGCTACCTCCTTATCGACGATATCTTATATTGGCAATGGGTCGACACCATATTTCATCGTTGTTTGACTATTGACAAATCTGATAGAGTCTTGAATGGATGCCACAGCAGCGCCTGCGGTGGCCACCTCTCAGGGATGTCCATCGCCCACAAAATCATTCGAGCCGGTTATTTCTGGCCCACATTGTTTCATGATTGCATCAATGTTGTGAAGCGTTGTGACAAATGTCAGATATATGCCAACAAAGCAAGAGCACCACCTGCTCTTCTCCACCCAGTCATTACTGTCGACCCCTTTTGCAAATGGGGCATAGAGTTCATGATTTGCAACCCTCCATCTAGAAATGGACACAAATACATTGTCCTTGCAGTTGATTATTTCACCAAGTGGGCCGAAGCCATGCCTACCTTCAACAACACCGCTGACACTTCAGCACGTGTTTTCTTTAACCACGTCATCTCCCTCTTTGGAGTGCCACTACAGTTAGTCTCCGATCACGGGAAACACTTCGAGAATGAGATTTTTGTCTAACTCTCCTCCAGGTTAGGCTTCTCCCATGAGTTCGCCTCCCCATACTACCCTCAGTCCAATGGACAGGTAGAGGTGGTCAACAAGGTCCTCAAAACCATGTTGCAGTGCACTATTAACAAAAATAAGACCAATTGGCACCATATGTTTTTTTCCGCACTATGGTCTTATCGCATGGCAGTTAAAACTGCCACTGTCTTCACACCATTTCATCTTGTCCATGGGGCTGAGGCCACTCTCCCCATCAAGTGTGAAATTCCCATCTTTCACACTACTATTGAGCTATTACCCGACACTGCTCCAATGGAGAAGTGTTTGTTGAACTTAGAGTCGTTGGATGAAGACCTTCGGTCTTCATTATAGAACAACGAAGAAGCCAAAAAAAATGATCAAAGGCCACCTTCTATCTTCATGTCAACCTTCGATCATTCAACGAAGGTGACCTTATCCTTGCTTACGATATCGCGCACGATACCCTCGACCATGGAAAATTTGAGTCATTATGGCATGGACCTTACATCATCCAACATAGCCTCACTAAAGGCGCATACATCCTGGCCTCTCCTGAAGGCCACCCTCTCAAAGAGCTCATCAACGGGTTGTACTTAAAGAAATTTTATGCCTGAGCGTAGCCATTCTACACTAGGCATTTTCTTCTTGTACACTTTTTATAGAGTTGTTAATCTTCCTTTTCCTCCATCCCTTGCGTCTAATCTATCATTTGTGTTATTGACAGATGCCTCCACCATCGGCCTACCACATCGGTTATGCCGATGAAGCTAGTCTTTGGACATAGAATCTCACTTCGGTCGCTTGGGCCCTCTATACCCCCTCACATGAACTACTCCAATCTAGCGGCATATGCCTGAGCTCAGCAACCAACAACCAAGAAGAATACGTAGTCATCATTGACCTCCTTGTAGAGGCCAATGGCCACCATATTTGTCACCTTAGTGTCTTATTAGATTCCCATATTCGTCAAATACTTGCAAGTTAGACTTTTATCTCGACATTTTGATTCAATCACATTTACACATATTCCAAGGCAATTTAATCAAATAGCAGATAATATGGCTAACCTAGTGTTAGATTTTCATTTATCCCATCAACTTACCATTACACATATATAACCCATTAAAAATCTGTCACAACATACAAATTAGACTTCATAAATGAAAACCATCAACACATGTAAACATCACAAGGATCCCAAAATGTATATATATATATCTATATATATATATATATATATATATATATATATATATATATATATCGGTCAATGTGCCATGAATGTTTACAAAAAATAGTACATGTACAATATTCGTAGGTAGGTGAACCACCTTACCCCTATAAATACAAAATCAGTGTCGCAGCACCACATACAAAATGGGTTCACAAGCCTATATAAATACAAAAATACATATACAGAGGCATGTATGGTGCCTCTAAGGCTCCACCACCTGGTCCTCTCTCAGGAGGAGGTACCCTACCAGCTAAGGGTCCCTCAGGTTCTAGGGGCAGTCGTCCAGTCATAGTCGCCCCCACTACATTTTCTCTATGGATCAGGGTCTACGACTCCGCCAGAAGGCCCACATACTACTCCAAGACTCCCTTTTCCTGGATACGCACCCACATACCCTTGGGCACTCCCTATAGTACCACCTCCAATTGGAGGCAAAAATCCTCGAACTCTCCTCCGGCCCCCGCCGGAGGAGTATGTGACAGACCTGCACCTTGATCATCAAAACGACATATCCTACCTACTCTCTCCTCATCTGTCATCCCCACGCTAGCCTCATCCCGTCATCATCTCTCCCCTGCTCGTGGCTCTCCCCATAGTGATCTCACAGGCCCCTGATGAACCGGTGCTCTGACCAACTCAACCTTGCATCCGCGAGGTCCGATGTCTACACACAGAATAAACAAGTGATAGAATCAACATCCATCTATACATAAATAACATGCTATACTATGTAAATATCAAAACATCAAATATAACACCATATCTCTGCGGTCAAACAACTCTCCGAGGGGTAGCACCATATCTGGATTCTCCCATAAGTCCACCCCACTATACGGGTATCAGAGTATTATCTCTGGAATCTGATGCCACACACGTGTTTCCTCGACCGTAAAGTAATGTCCACCCTCCCCACCCCCATGACAAACCAAAATCGTCGCCCACCACCTCAGTTGCGGCTCTCGCACACTAGGTGCATCCAATAAAACTCTCGGGTGCAACATGGGCACCCTCTCCAAAAACCACGCTACTAAGTTGGACCCAAAGGCAAACTCCCCTGAGTTAGTAGCTCGACACCTATTTAGATGCCCCACCATCTTGGAATGTAGAATCAAGCCCCAGGAAGAATGCTCACCCCCCAGTTCCCTCTTCATGATCCTCAACTAACCCCCACTAATCTGTTGAGTCGCAAGAGACCCATAGACTCTCACAATCATCGTTTCCATGTAACCATGCACCAAGGCATCCATTTCCCCAATCCTCAACACCGACCCCAACATGAAGTCCTCGCCCGAACAATATGTCCAGGCTATTTCAGCCAACTGACCATCTCCAGGTACCACGGGCTCGACAGGTAGCAGTGTTCCCCGAAAAGGGAATCCAGTCAAAAAATATACATCCTTTGTCGCAGAGAATGTTATATTCTCACCTCGAACAATGAAATACTACAGATCTGGACTCCACATAGAAATCAGGAACTGGAGCAGGTACTCCTGTGCCCACACTAGTGAACACTCAAAACAATTCAGCATCTCACAGGCTGCCAAAGCACCCTGTACAGTCGGCTCCTCATCTCTCACCGCCTCTCTCACGGGCACCCAGTCCCTCTCCTTCTAATGGATCAACATCATCAACTAGTCACCTACATCCACACATGTAATATTGGATCAGCCATCACAACTCATAAAAACACCAAACTCTCCAAAAAAGATAAGTTTTTACACCCTTCAGCTTTGCCTCAAAGGCGTCGATTTTTTCCCCACAAGCGTCCACATATTCACACCTGTTCATCCCATAGTTTCGCACTCATGTGTGACTATTGGCAATCCAGGGGCACACACATGCACTCTTGTCACACACACAGATGTGCATCCTAGCATGCATATTCTCTACACAGTTGCGCACACATGCACAACTGTCAAGAACATAGTCGTGCATGAATGTGTTGTTGTGCTTTGAACATGCACGCATTCCATGTGTGCCTATTTTCCCCATTTGGGTGCCCCCATGTGTGGTTCTCCCAATTACATCCACACACTTGTGTGCGTGAAACATTTGATTGACCACGCACTGGAGGGGCCACCCTCACAAAACCCCCTTGTATGACCACTCATACAAGCCCTACCCAAAAAGAAACCCTAAATACTATGCAGGAGGATACGACCACTAACCTGACACTCGTTGATCCTGAATCGGCTGGCTCAATCTCCTGAAATCTCCAAATATCTCCTCAAACCTCTCATCAATCCACTACAATAGCAGGTACAAATGAGGTGGCAATGTGGGCCCTACAACTATATATAGTCCCTTTTTCCAAACTTCCATACTCAGTTCCAGAAGCTCTAAGTGTCCATTTTTTGATCCGTCTTCAGCCATGGGACCAGGATCCCACCACCTACACAGTCACATTCTCTAAGCCACCATCCATCCTCGTCCCTTAGGGAGAATTTTTCTCACATCATTCCCAGGTACGCATGCTCATGTTCAAAATTATCACATAACTGTTATATGTTCTTTATCTTCAGATATTTTTCACGTCGGGTATTCGATTTTCATGTGTGCAGGTACTTGGTCATCATGCATCAGCGCTACCCCTTAAGGTATATCATTGATAATCACATGTAATTATTCCCTCTGAATATCAATTGCATCTCCCAGTCACACTCTCCGATATTTTCCTCGAGGGTCCCCCCATCCGGCTCTGCAGTACTTACACCTTCATTGCATTTCAGTACTGTTAACCGGTAGCACTCTCTCCCACATGAGTTGTCTCCATCATAGTCCCCTCTAACACTTTGACACTCATACTATTTTCACACCCTAGGGCTGGGAGTCCCAATAGTCTTTGCATTCTTGATAATCAGCCACATGCTCCTTCTCCTCTTTTTTGCTAGCTTCCCCATAAATGGACTCCCGAGTAATCTCGTTACGACTCACATTTGACTGCATCTCCATAATATCATTAGCCCTCCATCTCATCCACCATCAGTTTTTCCATCTGCATATTGTCCTCCACTCTGTTACCTAATACAGAAACCCACCTATGGGGCCCCCCACCCTCCACCTGCTTTCCACAGCTACTTACGCCCTCACAGGCCAAGCCATATTGCACTTGGGCACCCATTTCTGTATCTGTACACTTCTCCCAACTTATTCTTTATTAATTTGGTAATTTTACAAACCCTTTGTTTCCAGCCTTTACATAGTTTTTTTTCATCACCTTTGGCGATCTTCTTTTTCCCGGAAAAAGCAACCCATGTCACCCTTGGTTGGGGAATTCATTATCTTCTACTCATGTTGAAATTGTCCATAAACCTCAAGTATCCCACAGTCCATGTACCCCTGATCTCTGAGTTTTTCCACTTTGTCACGCCTCTGGCACAATTTAACCCCAGTCTAGTCATCCCCTTGATGCTAGATTCAATTGCACGGTTGTTGCTACTTATCCTTCAAAAATATAGACAACCAAGGGTAGTTTTGAGTCTCCCTGTATCTTAAATACGTCCATGTTCTTCATCAGTTCCTGATTTTATCCCGTGGATTTCATGAATCCCTTTTCTTCTTGGAGTCGCGTCTCCCTTTCTGTCGACATCACCATGGTTTCCAAAAGGGAGACAATATCTTGTCTCTCATTACCTTTATAATGAGGAGTCTCGAATGACACAGAGATACCCATCATTTCTTTCTACTATCATTGAACCCCACGACATTCGACTTCAACACTTTATCATGTTGCGGTGGGCCTGACTTTGCGACTATTGCAGTTGTTTTTATATTTTCCAAAGACCTCTGAAATTTGATAGGCTATCAATGCCTGCGTATCATCGACACTTCTTCCAGGTGTCATCACCTCTTTTCAGAGTTTGTTCACCCTCATAATTTTCCTCTGCCATTATCAAACCACCCTGGAGGGCATTGCAGTTATCTACATCAACACACAGCTTCAGTTATTGTATTACACATTTTTGAGTTACATGAAACGAGCATGGGGCATGCCCACCTCGTTTGTACACAGTTTTATTTTTCCAAACCTTGTGAAAGTTTTGGGCCCTACAGGTTCCCCTCTCCCTCCAATGGGTCTCTCTTGAAACTCCCTTCCACACTCTTTCTTACACAGGTACTCTGAGTAGAAGAAACATTGATGTATTTCATCTATACGTATGCTCCTAACCTCATACATCATGGGGCATCTGTTATCACTAGAATTTCATCTGCAAATGGTTACAAGAATCCATAATCCCCAAACACCCATTAGTTCATCCATGGCCCAAAAAATGAATTTCCAAAGGGCACAAAACTATACAACTGGTTATAAAATTAGGATTCACTAAGGATACAAAGGAAGCACGTGCATGTGCAACAATCGAAAAACTCCGAAAAAGCGCACCTGCACCCGATGCGTGACTATGGATGAAAAACGTTGCACACCTCATAACAACACATTTATGATTTTGTTCGGCCTTCCACCCACTTCTGGTTCATCTCCCAGGTCGATTTGTGATGCAGTACGGAGAGACGCAACCGCTCTACGTCCGCTCACAGGATCGTTCAATCATCTCATGCGAGCCGAATTAGCTCATTCGATTCCCTGCTGGAATCTCTGATGACAACCCGATCCACAGGTCCTTCTCTTTTCCTTGTCACGGCCTCTGCACACGCCTGTGACTTTTCCCCGACTCAGTTTTGAGTTTCGGGGCTTCCCAGTGCCTGATGTCAAGAGTTCCTTGTCCTCACGTACTCCCGATCTCTGATTTGCCGATCTTCTCTTTACGCGTTATCCCTCCTAGCTATGCTCCTAGTCCATGTGACTAGTCCTCATAAGACCGCAGCCTTACCTCCTTTCAGGTTTTCGAACATCGCAATACCGAAATTCATAAACCCCGTGTCATCAGGATTCCCGATTCTACGAATCCCGATATGAAATCACTAGGATGCCCTTCCACCGTAAAACACAATCAACGACTGTGATCAGTCACTAAAAGCAACGGCTCCAGATCTCCCTCAGGGTTTTGTGACTTCAAATGCCGAAGTGCTTTTTCCCTTGACTTCTCCGATCTCTCGAAAGTCGATTCTCCGCTATGCTGACAGCTGGCCCCACGATGGAGCTTCCTCCTTCTTGTCGGGGTTTCAGACTTCGTGATTTCGAATTGCAAGGACTTCGTGTCCATGGGATTCCCAATATCTCGATCTTCGATGTGGCTCTCCTATCGGGACCTTTTCTGAAGGCCTCGCTCACTGCCACGTGTCCCTTCAAGATGGACGGTCCACATCCATTTCACGATTTCATGACTTCTGATGTCCCGAGCGCCTCGTCTTCAGGACTCACGAAATGACGAACTCCGATGCTCTATCTTGACTTTTCTATCGGGACTTCTCCCGATCATCTAGATCTCTGCCACGTCTCCCCAACTGATGGACGGCCCTGATCCAATCTCTTTGTTTCAAGACTTGAAGTATCCTGACTCCCTCGACCTTGAGAAATCCGATATCCCGAGTGTCGATATTCCGATGCCTCAATGCCTTCCGGGACTTTCTCCTCTCTTTTCGAGGGCTTAAACCTCGTGCAGTCTCTGGCCGATCCAGTGGCTGACGGGTAACTATGTGAACATCCGACGGTCCACAATTTCCCCTTCTGTGCACTTCTCTTGACGCTCTCCTGGACGTAGAAACCAACGGTCTAGATCTTCTTCTCCAGCCGATATGACGGCGGCTGTGCTCCCTCCTGAGCTTCTGCGCTTTCTTCTGGTGCTTGGGAGAATTTCAAGTTCTCAAAGGCCTCGACCTTTGTCTGTTTCCTCCTCTTGTGAACTCCAGACTCTGAGCTTCACTGCGCACGTGAAAACGCTAACCCTCCTGAGCTTTTCTCCTTTCGAATCCCCAAGGGATTCTTCAACTTCTACGCCTCTGCAGAGTCTTTACGCACACACAGTGTTGTCTCTCCTGAGCTTCTCACACGCTCAGACCCCTAAGGGATTTTATCTTTATTTCTTCCCCTCCATATGGAAAATGTTTGGATTCCCTCCTGGCTATCCTTCTACTCAAGCAACCTCTTGCTGAGTCTGCAGGGTGTTCAGCAACCCTGTGAAGATCCCTCACCGGATTCTTCTTCAAATCACAGAACTCAAAGAGTTCTCTTCTCTTTTGTTCCTGTTTTCACAATGTATCAATGCCCTCCTGGCAGAGTATCTCCTCCCAGAATGTTAAACAGTTCTGTCCTCTTCTCCCTGTGCCTATCTGCACACTGTCTCAATGCCCTCCTGGCAGAGTGTCTTCTTCCAAAAATTCTAGCAGTTATGTCCTCCTGTGCACCTATGCACCCACTCAATGCCCACCTGGCAGAGCTCTCATAATCCTCAGTGATTCTGTTTCATCCTGAACTCACAGCAGAGTTCTATCTTTGTGCACTCCTTGCACTGGCTCGATGCCCACTTGGCAGAGCTTCACAGAACTCCTCATAGATTATATCTGCAACTGTGTCTTTCATACACATCCTTTCCTCCAAGGTATTCAGCAACCTTGAGGTCTTTCTCCTAAGTTTTTGACTCCATTTCTTGTGCCGCAACAGGTCTTTGTCTGAACCTGCAGTATTCAGAAGTGCAACCTCATGTGCACGGCTATCAGAACCCGCAGTGTTCTGTCACACCCTCCTGGTATGAATCCTCAAAGACCTTCACCTGAAATCAGACGCACTCCTGCAAATGAAAACCTACAGCATACATCTACAACATACATAAAGAAAACTCACATACATCCACATAACACAGAAATACATGCAGGAAAAACTACTTCTGTTTATATTAAAATGGAAAATGCCTGTTTGTTAAAGGTGTTCATGAGCACAGCCTGTAACAAGGTCTTGAATCTTCTTCTTCTGCTCTCTCCTCGCAGACTTCTCACACACACTACAACAACTTCCACCACCAAAATGAGATCTGAAATATCTTTTACCTGAGGGGGCTCTTCGAGCTCTTCCCTCCAATCTACCTACCCTATTCAATTACATTGAATAGTTGTCTAGTCCAGAATCAGATCTAGATCTCAGCCTTATAAACATTAAAGTCCTATCCTATCTACATCTTGCGCAAAGGCACGACTTCACGGCTCAACAGCCTAAGCAATTAAATACATTCAATTCAAGTTTTAAATGAGGATTTCACCTCTCTCTTCATCTTGGATGCATGTGCTTGACATAGCTGGCTGGCTGGTTGGCTGACGTGGAGAGGTGTTCCTGAGCACGGCTTGTAACAAGGTCTCGACTCTTCTTCTTCTGCTCTCTCCTCGCAGACTTCTCACACACACTACAACAACTTCGACCACCAAAATGAGATCCGAAATATCTTTTACCTGAGGGGGATCTTCGAGATCTTACCTCCAATCTACCTACCCTATTCAATTAAATTGAATAGCTATCTAGTCCAGAATCGGATCTAGATCTCAGCCTTACAAACATTAAAGGTCTATCCTATCTACAGCCTGCACAAAGGCATGACTTCACGGCTCAACAGCCTAAGCAATTAAATACACTCAATTCAAGTTTTAAATGAGGACTGTGCCTCTCTCTTCATCTTGGATGCATGCGCTTGACACGGCTGGCTGGATGGCTGGTTGATGTGGAGAGATTCTCGGTGCACAGAGTCGAGGATGCAAGGAGAGAAGAGGTTGAAGAACTCTTTGGAGGAGTTTAGAGTCTATAAAATCTCAGGAGGAATAGTTTCATGGAGAACACAGGCAAGAACTTTGTTCATATATTTCAAGTAGAGGGAGAAGGTAAAGGAAGACAGAGCGCTAGAGACTCTGTAAGGATTGTTTGCAGGTAGGCAACAATCCATAGATAGTCGAGAGGACTGTAGGATGAAGCTGGAAACACTCTTAGTACAGAGTGACAGCAGCAGGTTTGCTAGGAGAGTAAACAGGGACAGCGCCATGACTACTGAATACCATAGGCATGCTGGGAAGAAGAGCAAGGCAGAAAAGCTTGCAGAAATGGATAAAGAACTCGCTGAAATAAGGGAAGACATAGAAAATATTGAACTGCGGATGCAGCAGAAATCCAAGCCAAGATGGGTATATGAATGGCCCATGAAGAAGTCGAAAGCAAAATGGCCAGTCAAGGAGTTGATGGTCAGAAGACAGCGAAGGTTGTTAAAAGGATGGTTGAGGTATGTTGAAAACCTCGACGGACCTGAGGAGATGGTTCAGGTATGTGAACCAAAGACTGGGAGAGGTCTCAATGATGTAGAGAATGAATTGGGATCGGCTAAAGATCTCAAGAACTGCCAGGAGGGAAGAGTAGAAATTCCCAATTTCCAGGTGGGCAACGAGTTGAGATCACTGCGGGATCTCACAGACTGTCATGAGGACAGCCAGGGAATTTCACATTGCCAGCTGGGCAATGATATGAGGTCGTTGTGGGATCTCGAAGACTTCTAGGAGGGAAGCGGAAGCATCTCAGATTGCCAGGTGGGCAGAGATGAGAATTTGAGACTGTCTGAAGGTCTCATGGACTCGGAGGTGAGTTCAATTCAGCAAGGAGTGTTGATGAAGATGGGATCAGTTGATCTCATAATCTACCAGGAGAGCAGTGAACAGATCCCATATTTCTAGTTGGGCAGGGATGAGAAGATGAGACTATCTGAGGGTCTCATAAATTCAGATATGGATTTAGATCAGCAGATGCAGCTGACCGAGGAGGAAGATCGGGATAATATTATGATGATTGGGGGAATTGGAGTATTCCTACCATTTTCCTAGGAGGAGGCATAGATATGTGTTGCAGGTGCAACAAAAACAGAAGGACAGCCAGCTGAGACTGTCAAAGAAGGATTGGATCAGATATTTGAAGCTTCCCAAAAAGAAGGAAAAGAAAATGAGCATTCTGAGGAATGGCTCGGTATTTTCATCCGGGAGACTAAAAATACTGCAACATGGGAGTTTGCAACAGGAGAAGAAGAAACAGAAAGCATTAGTTTGGCTGATATGTATGACCCAATTGAAGCCCTGGAAAGAAGGGTGAAAGTGCAGAGCGTGCACATCCAACAGGTGAGGTTGGAAGTAGATAGAGAAGAAGGCATGGGAGATTTCAGTGATCTTCCCACGTGCCAAAAAAATTTGCAGCTGAGGAGATTGCAAAAACAGGACCATCCATTGGAGCAACTAGATGCAGTGATCGAGGAGATCAGAAGGTTGATGTTGAGGTCAGCAGAAACTGCCAGCAAGGAGAGGCTGAGCAAAAGAGAAGCAGCAGCAGAAAAATGGAGCAGATGAACAGCTCCAAAGGATGATTTGGGATCCAGGAGGATTTCAACATCAGAGATGGGAAGCTCATGAGAAGGAGCTCATGAATTTTGCAGCTGAGGAGTATGATGCAAGAGAATCTCTCCACATCAGCCAACTGTGTCAATCACGTGCATCCAAGATGAAGAGAGAGGCGTAGTCCTCATTTAAAACTTGAATTGAATGTATTTAATTGCTTAGGCTGTTGAGCTATGAAGTCGTGCCTTTTCACAGGCTGTAGATAGGATAGGCCTTTAATGTTTGTAAGGCTGAGATCTAGATCCGATTCTGGACTAGACAACTATTCAATGTAATTGAATAGGGTAGGTAGATTGGAGGGAAGAGCTCAAAGAGCCCCCTCAGGTAAAAGAGATTTCGGATCTCATTTTGGTGGTGGAAGTTGTTGTAGTGTGTGTGAGAAGTCTGCGAGGAGAGAGCAGAAGAAGAAGAGTCAAGACCTTGTTACAGGTCGTGCTCAGGAACACCTTGTACAAACATGCATTTGCCATTTTAATATAAACAGAAGCAGTTTTTCCTGCATGTATTTCTGTGTTATGTCGATGTCTATGAGTGTTCTTTATGTATGTTGTAGATGTATGATGTAGGTTTTCATTTGCAGGAGTGCGTCTGATTTCAGGTGAAGGTCTTTGAGGCTTCATACCAGGAGGGTGTGACAGAACACTGCGGGTTCTGATAGCTGTGCACAGAAGGTTGCACTTCTGAATACTGAGGGTTCAGACAAAGATGTGTTGCGGCACAAGAACTGGAGTCAACAACTCAGGAGAAAGACCTCAAGGTTGTTGAATACCTTGGAGGCAAGGCTGTGTATGAAAGACACAGTTGCAGATAGAATCTCTGAGGAGTTCTATGAAGCTCTGCCAGGTGGGCATCGAGCTAGTGAAAGGAGTGCACAAAGATAGAGCTCTGCTGTGAGTTCAGGAAGAAACGGAATCACTGAGGATTATGAGAGCTCTGCCAGGTGGGAATTGAGTGGGAGTGACATAGTACGCAGAACGATGCACCCTCTCTACGTCCACTCACAGGATTGATCAATCATCTCATGCGAGCCGAATTAGCTCTTCTGATTCCCTACTGGAATCTCTAATGAAAAACCCGATCCACTGGTCCTTCTCTTTTCCTTGTCACGACCTTTGCACGTGCCTGTGACCTTTTCCTGATTTAATTTCGGGTTTTGGGGTTCCTTGTTTCCCGATGTCAAGAGTTCTTGTTCTCTCAAACTCCCAAACTTCGATTTGTCGATACGTGCCTTTGCTGCCTTAGCCCCTCCTGGCTATGCCCCTAGTCCATATGACTAGTTCTCATAAGACCGCAGCCTTATCCTTCTTTCGGTGTTTGGGAATTTGAAATCCCGATGTGCTCCAACTCCTGTTAGCCCTCCGGGATAGACCTTTGGTCCACGCGACCTCCCCTTAGATGACCGCAGTCATACGCCTTGTCGAAATTCAGAGTTTCGCGCCCCTTGATGTCACAAACCTCTGTCCTCGCGACCTCCCGATCTATGATGAGCCAATTCCCTATTTTTTGTCCCTTAGCCCCTTCTGGCTATACTCTTGGCCCACGTGACCACTATCCCCGTGACCACAACCCTATTCCTTTCGGGGTTTAGGACTTCGCACTACCGAAATGCAAGGACACTTTGTCCACGGGATCCCTGATATCCCGATAACCGATTCTCTGATGTGGATCTCCTATCGGTACCTTCTCT
Organism: Picea engelmannii; assembly: GCA_009831015.1. Classification (NCBI taxonomy): domain Eukaryota; kingdom Viridiplantae; phylum Streptophyta; class Pinopsida; order Pinales; family Pinaceae; genus Picea; species Picea engelmannii. The sequence continues at coordinate 19,595 of ML794174.1, forward strand.
GATAGTCCATATCTCCACCACATGTCCCCAATGGATGGATGGCTCTGATCCAATCTCGTTGTTTCGAGACTTGAAATTTCCTGATTTACTCGACCTCGAGAACTCCGATATCCCAAGTGTCAATATCTCGATGTGACATCAGCTAGGCCCACAACACAGAGCTCTAGCCTTTTCATCGCTCATCAAGTCAAAAGAATTCCTCTTCCAACCTCCGATGCCCGAGTCCCAAATGTGGGTAATCTCGTGACACACGTCCACTCCCAAACAAACGGTCCAGATCAAATCTCGTTGATTCGGGGTCCCTGGTGTCGAGTGACTCTCCTCACATCCTCGATATCCCTGATATCACGACGTCAATATCCCGATGCCTCAACACCTTTCAGGACTTTTCTCCTCTCCTTCTGAGGGCTTGAACCTCATGTAGTTTTTGGCCGATCCAGCGGCTGATGGGTAACTATGTGAACATCCGACGATCCACAATTTCCCCTTCTGTGCGCTTCTCCTGACGCTCTCCTGGATGTAGAAACCAACGGTCCAGATCTTCTTCTCCAGCCGATCTAATGACGACTGTACTCCCTCCTGAGCTTTTGTGCTTTCTTCCCAACCTTGGGAGAACTTCAAAATCCAAAGGCCTCAACCTTTTCTCCCTTTCTCTGTGAGCTCCATGAATTCGAGTCCTCGCCTACACTCTTCGACAGTGTTGTTCCTCCTAAGCTTTCACTTCCGAATCCCCAAGGGATTCTCTGACTTATGTGCCTCTGCAGAGTCTTCAGGCACGCAAAGTGCTACCTCTCCTGAGCTCCTCAACACTCATACCCCTAAGGGATTTTGTCCTTCTACCTTACTCCTACAAATGGAGAATACTTGGATGCCCTCCTGACTATCCTTCTACTCAAGCAACCTCTTGTTGAGCCTACAGGGTGTTCAGCAACCCTGTGAAGATCCTTCAGTGGATTCTTCTTTAAATCACAGAAATCAAAGAGTTCTCTTCTTCCTGTTCCTATCTGCACACTGACTCAAATGACCACCTGGAAAAGTGTCAAGAATCCTCAATGATTCTGACTTCTTAAGAACTCACAGCAGAGTTCTTCCTCTGTGCACCGTTGTGCATGTGCTCAATGCCCACTTGGCAGAGCTTCATAGAACTCCTCAGAGCTTCTGTTTGCAACTGTGTCTCTCCTACACAGCCTTGCCTCCAAGGTGTTCAGCAACCTTGAGGTATTTCTCCTCTTGAGTTGTTGACTCCAGTTCCTTTGTCGTAGCATGTCTTTGTCTGAACCCGCAGAATTCAGAAGTGCAACCTCTGTGCATGGCTATCAGAACCCGCAGCGTTCTGTCACACCCTCCTGGTATGAAGCCTCAAAGACCTTCACCTGAAATCAGACACACTCTTGCAAATGCAAACCTACAACATACCTCTATAGCATACATAAAGAACACTCACAGACATTCATTTAACACACAGTAATGCAGGAAAAACTGCTCTTTGTATTAAAATGGCAAATGCCTGTTTGTAAAAGGGTGTTCCTGAGAACGGCCTATAACAAGGTCTCGAATCTTCTCTCTTCTCCACTACTCTCACCACTTTTTTTTCCTTACCAAAATGATATACGAAATCTCTTTTACCTGAGGGGCCTCTTCAAGCGCTTCCCTCCAACCTACCTACCCTATTCAATTACATTGAATGGGTTGTCTAGTCTTCATCTGGATCTAGATCTCAGCCTTTCAAAACATTAAAGGCCTATCTACTCTACGCCTACACAAAGGCACGGCTTCATAGCTCACCAGCCTAGACAATTAATTACATTCAATTACAAATTAAAAGATGAGGGCTACGCCTCTCTTCATCTTGAATGCACGCACTTGACGTGGCTGGTTGGTTGGTTGGCTGGCATGGAGAGATGCTCTTGCATCATACTCCTCATCTACAAAATTCATGAGCTCCTGCTCATGAGCTTCCCATCTCTGATGTTGAAATCCTCTTGGATCCCAAATCATCCTCTGGACCTGTTCATCTGCTCCATTTCCCTGTCACTGCTGCTGCTTCCGCACTGCTGTTGTTGTTGCTTCTTCTTTTCTGCTCATTTTCTCCTCGCTGGCAGTCTCTGCTAACCTTAACATCAGCCTTTTGATCTCCTCAATCACTGCATCCAGCTGCTCCAATGGCTGGTCATGTTTTTGCAGTCTCCTCAGCTGCAAAAATTTTCTGCAATTGGGTAGATCATCATGATCTCCCATGCTTTCTTCTTCATCAGCTTCCAACTTCACTTTTTGGATGTGCACGCTCTGCACTTTCACCCTTTTCTCTAGGGATTCTATCTGTTCCCACAGATCAGCAAAACAAATGATGTCTGCCTCTTCTTCTTCTACTGCAAACTCCCCTGTTGTAGTCTTTTCAGCTTCCTGGCTGAAAATATTGAGCCATTCCTCAGAATGCTCATTATCCTCTTATGCTTCTTCTGTTGTCAGCTTCAGTGCTACAACTTTCTTAGCTTCCTGGCTGAATGCATTGAGACACTCCTCAGAATGCTCATTTTCTTCTTCGTCTGCTTGGGAAGCTTCCAAAGTCTTCTCTAATTCCTCTTTGACAGTCACAACTAGTTGTCCTCCTGTTGTTGCTGCATCTGCAACATAGATTTATGCCTCCTCCTGGGCAAGTGGTAGGAATATCTGAATTCCCCCAATCATAATAAGGTTTCTCAAATCCTCCTTGTTCGTCAGCTGCACATGCTGATATAAACTCACCACTGAGTTAACCTGCTCTGTCAGCTCTTCTGGTTGATTCCAACTCATCTGCTTATCCCTGCCCATCTGGCAATGTGGGATGCCTCTACTGCCCTCCTGGCAGTCCATGGAATCAACTAATTCCATCTTTGTTTCCTTTCCCACCTGGAAAATTGGAAACCTTTCGTTGCCCTCCTGGCAGTCTATGAGATCCCGCAGTGACCTCATATCATTGCCCAGCTGGCAATGTGAAATTCCTTGGCTATCCTCCTGACAGTCCGTGAGATCCCGCAGCGATCTCAGCTCCTTTCCCATCTCGAAATTTGGAATTTCCTCTCTGCCCTCCTGGCAGTTCTTGAGATCTTCATCTGATCCCAATTCATTTCCTTCATCATTAAGACCTCTCCCAGTCTCTGGTTCACATACCTGAACCATTTCCTCAGGTCCATTGAGGTTTTTAGCATACCTCAACCATCCTTTTAACAGCCTGCACTGCCTTCTATCCATCAACTCCTTGACTGGCCATTTTATCTCTGGCTTCTTCATGGGCCGTTCGCGCACCCATCTCGACCTCTTATCCTTCCGCATCTCAATTGCAATTTCATCCAGTCTCACGTTCATCTCAATGAGTTCTTCATCCCATTCTACATCACTCATCAGCTCTAGGTCATTTCTTCCAGCAAACCTATGGCCTTCAGTAGCCATGTTGTTTTCTTTGTCTACTCTCCTAGCAAACCTGTTGTTGTCACTCTGCACTAAGATTGTTTCCAGCTTCATCCTCCAGTCCTGTTGACTGTCTTCTTGATTGTTGCCTACCTGCAAACAATCCTTACAGAGTCTTCAGTGCTCTGTCTTCCCTTGCCTTCTCCCTTCACCTGAAATATACAGACAAGAATCAAGCTCTGATACCACTTGATGTGTATCAGAGTGCTCTTTACCTCTTTCTGCCTCTTCCTACCTGAAATATACAAGCAAGAATCAGGCTCTGATACCACTTGACGCAGTATGCAAAACGACGCACCCGCTCTACGTCCGCTCATAGGATCGATCAATCATCTCATGTGAGCCAAATTAGCTCTTCTGATTCCCTGCTGGAATCTCTAATGAAAAACCCGATCCACAGGTCCTTCTCTTTTCCCTGTCACAGCCTCTGCATGCACCTGTGACCTTTCCCCGATTTAATTTCAGGTTTTGGGGTTCCTTGTTTCCCGATGTCGAGAGTTCCTGTTCACTCTAACTCCCGAACTCCGATTTGTCGATACGCGCCTTTGCCGCCTTAGCCCCTCCTGGATATGCCCCTAGTCCATATGACTAGTTCTCATAAAACTGCAGCCTTATCCTTCTTTCGGGGTTTGGGACTTCGAAATCCCGATGTGCTCCAACTTTCGTTAACCCTTCGGGCTAGACCTTTGGTCCATGCAACCTCCCCTTACATGACCGCAATCATACGCCTTGTCGGGATTCAGAGTTTTGCGCCCCTTGATGTCACGAACCTCTGTCCTCACGACCTCCCGATCTCCAATGAGCCAATTCCCCATTTTTTGGCCCTTAGCCCCTTCTGGCTAGACTCTTGGCCCACGTGACAACTATCCCCGTGACCACATCCCTATTCCTTTCGGGGTTTCGGACCTCGCACTGCCGAAATGCAAGGACACTTTGTCCATGGGATCCCCGATATCTCGATCCCCGATTCTCTGATGTGGCTCTCCTATCGGTACCTTCTCCGATAGTCTATATCTCCACCATGTCTCCCCAACGGATGGATGGCTCTGATCCAATCTCGTTGTTTCGAGAATTGAAATGTCCCGATTTACTCGACCTCGAGAACTCCGATATCCCGAGTGTCAATATCCCGATGTGACGTCAGCTAGGCCCACAACACAGAGCTCTCACCTTTTCTCCACTCGTGAAGTCGAAAGACTTCCTCTTCCAAACTCCGATGCCCGAGTCCCAGATGTGGGTAATCTCGTGACACGCATCCGCTCCCAAATGAACGGTCTAGATCAAATCTCGTTGATTCGGGGTTCCTGGTTTTGAGTGACTCTCCTCATGTCTTCGATATCCCCGATATCATGATGCCAATATCCCAATGCCTCAACGACTTTCAGGAATTTTCTCCTCTCCTTCCGAGGGCTTGAACCTCGTGCATTTTCTGGCCAATCCAGCGGCTGACGGGTAACTATGTGAACATCCGACGGTCCACAATTTCCCCTTCTGTGCGCTTCTCCTGATGCTCTCCTGGATGTAGAAACCAGTGGTCCAGATCTTCTTCTCCAGCCGATCTAACGGCGGTTATGCTCCCTCCTCAACCTTTTCTCCCTTTCTCTGCGAGCTCCATCAATTCGAGTCCTCGCCTATGCTCTTCGACGGCGTTGTTCCTCTTGAGCTTTCATTTCCGAATCCCCAAGAGATTCTCAGACTTCTGCGCCTCTGCAAAGTCTTCACGCACGCAAAGTGATACCTCTCCTGAGCTCCTCAACACTTAGACCCCTAAGGTATTTTGTCCTTCTACCTTCCTCCTGAGAATGGAGAATACTTGGATGCCCTCCTGGCTATCCTTCTGCTCAAGAAACCTCTTGTTGAGCCTATAGGGTGTTCAACAACCCTGTGAAGATCCTTCAGTGGATTCTTCTTCAAATCACAGAACTCAAAGAGTTCTCTTCTTCCTGTGCCTGTCTGCACACTGACTCAAATGCCCACCTGGCAGAGTGTCAAGAATCCTCAATGATTCTGACTCCTTAAGAACTCACAGCAAAGTTCTTCCTCTGTGCACCATTGTGAATGCACTCAATGCCCACTTGGCAGAGCTTCACAGAACTCCTCAGAGCTTCTATCTACAATTTTGTCTCTCCTACACAGCCTTGCCTCCAAGGTGTTCAGCAACCTTGAGGTCTTTCTCCTCTCTATCTTTTGACTCTAGTTCCTGTGCCGCAACACGTCTTTGTCTGAACCCACAGAATTCAGAAGTGCAACCTCTGTGCACGGCTATCAGAACCCGCAACGTTTTGTCACACCCTCCTGGTATTAAGCCTCAAAGACCTTCACCTGAAATCAGACACACTCCTGCAAATCCAAACCTACAACATACATCTATAGCATACATAAAGAACACTCACAGACATTCATTTAACACACAGTAATGCAGGAAAAACTGCTCTTTGTATTAAAATGGCAAATGCCTGTTTGTACAAGGGTGTTCCTGAGCACAGCCAGTAACAAGGTCTCGGCTCTTCTCTCTTCTCCACTACTCTCACCACTTTTTTTTCCTTACCAAAATGAGATACGAAATCGATTTTACCTGAGGGGGCTCTTCGAGCGCTTCCCTCCAACCTACCTACCCTATTCAATTGCATTGAATGGGTTGTCTAGTCCGCATCCGGATCTAGATCTCAGCCTTTCAAAACATTAAAGGCCTATCTACTCTACGCCTGCACAAAGGCACAACTTCACAACTCACCAGCCTAGACAATTAATTACATTCAATTACAAATTAAAAGATGAGGGTTGCGCCTCTTTTCATCTTGAATGCACGCGCTTGACGTGGCTGGCTGGCGTGGAGAGATGCTCCTGCATTAGGGTGCATAGGTGCACAGGAGGATAGAACTACTGGAAGTTCTGGAAGAAGACACTCTGCCAGGAGGGCATTGAGACAGTGTCCAGATAGGCACAGGGAGAAGAGGACATAACTGTTGAACGTCCTGAGAGGAGATACTATGCTAGGAGGGAATTAAGACATTGTGCAGACAGGCACAAAAGAGAAAAGAACTCTTTGAGTTCTGTGATTTGAAGAAGAATCCATTGAGGGATCTTCACAGGGTTGTTGAACACCCTGCAGACTCAGCAAGAGGTTGCTTGAGTAGAAGGATAGCCAGGAGGGAATCCAAACATTGTCCATCTGCAGGAGAAGAAAGAAAGATAAAATCCCTTAGGGGTCTGAGCGTGTGAGAACCTCAGGAGAGACAGCATTGTGTGTGCATAAAGACTCTGCAGAGGCACAGAAGTTGAAGAATCCCTTGGGGATTTGAAAGGAGAAAATCTTAGGAGGGTCAGCGTTTCCACACACGTAGCGAAGCTCAGAGTACAGAGTTCGCAAGAGGAGGAAACAGACAAAGTTCGAGGCCTTTGAGAACTTGAAATTCTCCCAAGCACCGGAAGAAAGCGCAGAAGCTCAGGAGGGAGCATAGACGTTTTCAGATCGGCTGGAGAAGAAGATCTGGACCGTTGGTTTCTATGTCTAGGAGAGCGTCAGGAGAAGCGCACAGAAGGGGAAATTGTGGACCATCGGATGTTCACATAGTTACCCGTCAGCTGCTGGATCGACTAGAAACTGCACAAGGTTTAAGCCCTCGAAAGGAGAGGAGAAAGTCCCAGAAGGCATTGAGGCATCGAGATATCGGAGTTCTCAAGGTCGAGGGAGTCGGAACACTTCAAGTCTCGAAACAACGAGATTAGATCAGGGTCGCCCATCAGTTGGGGAGACGTGGCGGAGATCCAGATGATCGGGAGAAGTCTCGATAGAAAAGTCAAGATGGAGCATCGGAGTTCGGCATTTCGTGAGTCCTGAAGACGAGGCACTCGGGACATCAGAAGTCACGAAATCATGAAATGGATGTGGACCATCCATCTTGAAGGGACGCATGGCAGCGAGTGAGGCCTTCACAAAAGGTCCCAATAGGAGAGCCACATCGGAGAAATCGGGGATCGGGATATCGAGAATCCCGTGGACACGAAGTCCTTGCAATTCGGAATCGCGAAGTCTGAAACCCCAAAAAGAAGGAGTAAGCTCCATCGTGGGGCTAGCTTTCATCATAGCAGAGAATCGGCTTTCAGGAGATTGGGGAAGTCAAGGGCAAAAGAACTTCAGCATTTGAAGTCGCAAAACTCTGAGGGAGATCTGGAGCCGTTGGTTTTACTGACCAATCACATTCGTTGATTATGTTTTATGGTGGAAGGGAATCCTAGTGATGTCATATAGGGATTTGGAGAATCGGGAATCCTGATGACACGGGGTTTACGAATTTTGGCATTGCAATGTCTGAAACCCCGAAAGGAGGTAAGGTTGTGGTCTTATGAGGACTAGTCACAAGGACTAAGAGCATAGCCAGGAGGGCTAACGCATAAAGAGTGCATCAGAAAATCAGAGATCAGGAGTCCGTGAGGACAGGTAACTCTCGACATCGGGCATTAGGAAGCCCCAAAACCCGAAACTGAGTCGGGGAAAAGTCACAGGCGCGTGCAGAGGTCGTGACAGGGAAAAGAGAAGGACCTATGGATCGGGTTGTCATCAAAGATTCCAGCATGGAATCGAATGAGCTAATTCGTCTCGCATGAGATGATTGAACGATCTTGTGAGCGGACGTAGAGAGGTTGCATCTCTGCGTACTGCATCAATTTGACATCCAAATCAAGTTGAATCCGAGTGTGGGGCTGATCAAATACCTAAGGTTTCCCTAAATATCCCCTTGTTCACACTAAAGACTGGTTGAATAATGCCTCAAATATTTTCTATAAAAAGAGGCCATGGGTGCACTATATTTTCAAGGAATTCATTTGTATTTTTATGCTTCCTATATTCTCTTAGAGGAACCTCTTTCCTCACTAGAGCATACAAGCACCATTTCATTTGGCCATTCACATCACCTCTTGAGTGAATGAGCTTTGGATTTCTTCACCATTTCCTTCTAGTTTGTTACTTGTAATAAGAGCTCAATCATTAGGGGCACAAGAGCCCTCCCTTGGAGGAAGAGGGGACCCATAAGTCTCCCTTTCTGTTTGGTGTTTTCCCACTAATACAACTTATCCATTGGTGGCATGCGTGTTGTTTATTTTTTGTTCTATTTCCCTTATGCACTCTAGTTTAGTTTCTTTTATTGTTATTAGTTTAGTTCTTTGTTTATTTCTTATTCTTGATGTTTCTAACTCTTGCACTCATTGTTGTCTTGTCCAACTAACCCAACTGGACTTGTAAGCGTCCTTATTTTTCTCATTTAGGTGACAAAGGGGACACAACATGAGCCATTGATTATTTTCTGTTTTTCTTAAGAATCTATATGGATTGCTTTACTTCACAGGTTTAAAACTTACAAAACCAATGTGCCTAGTAACTTTATGAGATTGATGAATGAGGTATTGAATCCATTTTTGGGAAAATATGTGATTGTGTATCTTGATGACATTCTAAATTTAAGTAGGTCCAAGGAAGAGCACTTGTAACATTTGAAGCAAGTGTTGGAAAGGATGAAAGAAAAGAAAAGAAAAATTAACTTGAAGAAGTGTAGTTTATGAAAGAATATTCGTTTTACCTAGGTTTTATGGTTTCCAAAGAGGGTTTCAAGATGGATCCTGAAAAGGTGAAAGTTGTTGTACATTGGTCAATGCCTAGATGTATGTTTTATGAAAGGATTTTCCATGGTTTGGTGAGATTTTACCAAAATTTTATTAGAAACATTAGTGGGATATGTGCACCACTCAATGAATGTATGAAGAATGGATATTTCCAGTGGACAATAACAACTACAAATTATTTTGAAACCTTGAAGAAGAAGGTATCTATATAGTTGGTGTTGACACTTCCAAATTTCAGTAAGGTGTTTCAGGTAGATTGCAACACAAGTTGTTCAACGATTGGCATGGTATTGATTCAAGATAGTAATATAATAACATTATTTACCAAGAAGTTGAATGGTGCTAAGAAAAAATATTCTATTTATGATTATAAATTATATGTCATTGTTCAAGCTTTGAAGAAATGGAGACATTATTTGCTACCAAAGTAATTTTTGTTATTTGTGGATCATAAGGCATTGCATTGCATAAACAGTTTAGGTAAGTTGAATTAGAAGGTTTGAAATGGGTGGAATTTTTATAGATTTGCTCATTTTTTTTAAAAACATAGATTTAGAATGTTTAATAAGGTTGCTAATGCATTAAGCCAAAGAGTGATGTTGTTGAATACCATGTCTATTAACGTTGTTAGTTTGGATAGCATGAAATAATTGTATACAAAAGACATGGATTTCACAGAGGCATGGAAATTGTGCAAATAATGATGAGGTACAAATAGGACACCATATTTGGATTTCCACATCCAAGAGAGATTCTTGTTTAAAAAGAAGAAAATTTGTATTCCATGAAGCTCATTGAGACTAAACCTCATTGGAGAACTACATTGCAGAGGTTTAGGTGGGAATTTTGGAGTGGATAAGACAAGGGAATTGGTGGATGAAAGATATTTTTTCCCAACATAAACAAATATGTCAAGAATTTTGATGAGTGTTGTAAAATTTCTCAATTGGATAAGGGAAGAAATACAAAAATTGGGTTATATACTCCTTTATTGGTACTCGAGAAGCCATGGGAAGATATAAGCATGTATTTTGATTTGGGACTGCCTAAGAAGCAAAGAGGTTATGATTCAGTGGTGGTGGTGGTGGACATATTTTAAAATATGTCACATTTCATACCATGCAAGAATTCTAGTGATGATACATGTGGTTGTGTTATTGTTATTGGATAAATCTCACTAGTATGGTAAGTTAGTCTCCCTAGGATTTTCCTATTGATCCTAGACAAACAGTGGGCCTAGAATTCTAATGGTTTCCTTCGATATAGGTAGATTTATGTCCTTTTAACCAAAATGGGTGGTGATCATACCTTTCAACCGACAATTTTCCTCATGTATCCAATTGATGAAAATCCTAAGATCCAACTCCAACTCCTGCAATCTACTTCCTGCACACCAGGAGACAAACAACTATCAATCTAAGTTCTCTTCTAGTAATAGGAAATCTAAATCTATCATATATGTATTGATCTATACCACATGGGATCATATCAAAACATTTACAAACCAAATGCAAACAACTTGGGGGAAAACCAATGATATAATGATTAACATATAGGAAATACATCATACATCATATCTTGTATGTGAAATCATTCCCCTTTGCTCCTTTCTCCTAGCTCCTCCTCAACTTCTCAATCTGACTGTGGATGCTTTGAATATGAGAAGCTCCTTTGTATTTGGACAACATAACTATGCAAATCATTCTTCCTTCTCAAGCTCAATACTTTCCCTCTTTATATAGATCCTTGGAAGAGGCTTGGGATAGCTTCTAGATCTGCTAGAATCTAATTGATGTGAGTTCCAAGGATCATGCAATGAAGATAAAACTCATCCATTGCTTACCTCTTTGTAAATCCATGAATATATAATTTTATAGGTATCATCGCATGTTGCACTATAAATGACTAGTGACTATCATCACATGATTTCTCTTATAGGCCTTGCAACAACCCTAAAAAAATTCCCAAATCCTAAGAAAGAAATGGGCTTTGAATTTCATATTTTGTTGGATTCCCTTCTAGTCTATAGGGTATAAATTAAGGCTATAACATATGCCCCATAATATGTGAGTTCGGGAAAGGAATGGATGGTTTAAACACATTGAAATAAAATAGTGTCTATGTGAGGAATCCTGAGGAGAGAGAAAAGGGGGTCTAGAGGAAAAAGAGTATTTGCAATAAAACACCAAGGATGAATGCATATATAGACCATCCCATAGGTAGAGATACTTAGACTTTGAAGAGTATCAAATTATGGCTGCCAAACAATACATTGCGAATCCATGAAATGAAATGAAATGCAATACCATGGCCACAAAAGAATACATGGACATGGATCCATGTCATAAATAAGACCATAGCCATGACACAATACAATGTGGATCTATGACAAAAAATATATACATCAATAAGACAATGAGAATTAAGGAAAGTGCCCCCAAAGTCTTCAAAGTACTCATAGATAATTGGTATACTCCATTGCAACTTGGGAGGGGATGATGTAAAGGAATGATGTAGCCCCAACCCAAGGTCTTTGTCCCAAACCCCATTGATACGAATCTACAACATGTGAATAGATGAGATGATGTAGAGAATGGTAGAAATTGTTTGATTATAGGTCATTGATGTCTATTGTTAATAGACATGAGGGGGGCCATCGATGATGAAGATGGACCCCAAGGTACATAGTACAATATAGAGAGTGTGAATAAAGGATCTATTGTCAAACACTCGTAGAATAAATTGATCAGGAGTCAATGATGTAAACTCATTTTCGATCATGAGAAGGCCTGCCACTGAGGCCTATAAGCTCCAAGGTACTAGTTGGTTTCTATATCCCTCTCCTAGATAATGTGTTGAAGTCGATAGGAAGATATTAATTGAAGGAGGGCCTTAATGTATCCCCCATCAATAGACACTAAAGAGATGATTTGAAGAGAGATTATCATCAAATACAATTGAAACATGGATGGCCAACTCAGAAAGTCAACAAAACAACATATGGATAACTCAGGATTAAAATACCCTTGAACATATAGAATGACACAATGGTGACTTGGTAGTGAGACACAATATTTGGACGAATATAGTGCAACAATGTAGAAGGAATTGAATCACTCTCTATGATGACTGGAAGTAATCAACCGGAGGATTATCTCTCACTCATATTACTGGGACGGCTCCTAGGAAAGATAAAACCCAACTATATGATGATGATTCAAATAGGTTCCATGTTCAAGGGAGACTTGATTGATGTTGCCATTTCGAAAATGGACCAATGGTAAAAAAAAAAAAAAAATTTGTGTTTTCAGTCTCCTTCTTGGTTTAACAAGCATGAAATAATGATGCAAGTATGCTCGATATTTATCCTTTTTGTTTCTTTTATGAGTTTAAAAAATAGATAAACGTGTAATAGTTAGTATCCTTTTTTTTCCTTTTATGATTTTGAAAAAGAGATAAAAGTATACTTGTCTAGAGAGAAGTGGATGAATAACATGCTCCTATGTTCCAAGCACATGGAATCAACCTAAGCAAGATGAATGAAAATGGTATTGGCAAGTGAAATCCACTCATAGCAGTTGTTCTCTCCATGGGATGATGGATGAAAAACAAAGGCCAAATAATGCAAGAGGTGGATGGTCAAAGGCTACAGCAGTAGCAGTAAGCAGGATCTAGGAAATTATCATTGTAGCGACAGAAGGTATGATGCAAGAAACAAATGCATAGGTGACCATTACGTAAAAATAAAAAAAAATTCAGGAACCCCCATGGGATGTGGCCATAATATAAACTAAGAGAGAAAAACGAGGTTGAATCATCAAGTCATGGAGGGGAAACAGGAGGGTTCCCGGGCGTACGGGAAATCATAGCATGGGCACCAAATGGTGATTCAGGTGCTAACTAGGGTTCCCATGAAGGGTAGGCACTACTAAACAAGTTACAACATGCAAAAATAGAGTGTATAATGTTGTATTCTAACAAGATCGAATCTAAGGCATAGTGATGGTAAAATGGATGGTTAATAATCTGAATTGTAGATGTAGGGAAAAACCTATCCCTATATGCCAATTCAGGGACATGTAACTCAAGTTTGGTGGAAGTTTCCATCTTTGCAAAATAATCCCCGTAATCCTTTCAATAGATGTAGACTAGATTTTGAGGGTAAAAATGCATAGTGAAATCTCAAAAGGGAAAATATTTTAGTATTTTTTGTATATGAGAAAGGAAAAACAAAATCACTCACACCACACACCTATGTACAAGGCACTATGAATATTAATGACTTACCTGAAGTAGATCCCATCGCTAGGCTCAAGCCAAGGATATTTTTCATAATAGATGAACTCATGATATGATGTTAATATCATATGAATTACCATGTCGAGGCCATGCCACATAGAAAAAAAATTCTACAGTCGAAGATACTCATGTTGAGTGGTTTTGCAATCTAGGAAAGCTCCTTGATAATTCCCATCAAGACATAAAGGAGGTACAAAAAGCAAATATTCGGAGGAGGGGGAAGTAGAAAATACAATGGAAAGTTCCAAAAAACATAACCAAGGAGAAAAAGGTCATTAAAGGATGGGAGGTCTATTGGATGCCCTAGAAAATGCCCCTGTATCGGATCAAGACTCGTCATGCTAACTCCCATTCGTTCCAAATCAGGAGAAGATGATTGATGCATCACCTAATCCTTTGGATTTTTTATGGAAGCCATGAATTCTAGGATGGCCTCTTCTAAAGGAAGCTCAGTATCTAGGAAATCATGTGAACGCAGAGAGTGAATAACCCATTTGGACGGAGTAGGTTGATCACACTCCATATGAGGATGAATTTTTTGACTAGTATCAATGAGTTCTAATGGGATTGTCGGATCGATAATCTTAATTGTTGAGAGTAGAATAGAGTCCCATATGATTCAACATCCTCTGGATGAGGTAGCACCCAAGGATCAGAAAACCTAAGGGATCCACTGGTAAAAAAATAAATCACATTGATAGGATAAATGTTCACAACACGAGGTGGTGGGGAAAGAGGGAATGCTCCCATGAGAGAATATTATTTGAAAATCCCAACACCAAAACTCATATAATACTATTGGGTATAATCAACAAATGGTAAATTAAACCCCACATTGAATCCAAGGTCTGGGGTGAAAACCACAAGTTTATAGATCATCATTATTTTCCCTTGATCAGGGAAGCATAAGACCCTTATTGATCAAAAATTTGGTCACCTCAATTTTCCTCTCTTTGGAATAAAACAAAGTTATCAAAAGGATTATTTTTTTTCTTTCTCACCAGCTCATGGTGTATACCTCAGTCGCAGCTTCATCATGTATTTTACGGAATCAAAATATGACTTTGCATGCCCAATATACTCATAATTTTGTCCAGAAGTCCGAAAGAGACATTGCAAGAAGAATTTTGATGAATGAAATTTTTTCTAAGTGTTGTGGCCCTCTTTCTCTCTCTTTTCTCCTATATTTTCATACTTATTCATTTTAACACTTTCCATCTCTTCCCCATATCCATACTTAGCCATTTTCTCATTTTCTCATTACTCTCCTATTCCCTTCTATTATCCACACATTTGGTCATTGTGATGATGTCATGATGATGTCATGATGATTTAAAATCAAGCTCTTTACCAAGAACACTTTCCTGAGAAAAGTTACAGTTGTCTTCTTCCAGAACTCACATTTTGAAACATGTTCGCAGGCTACTTATATATTCTCCTGCGAGAATGCTTGATTCCCGCAGGCTACCTTAAGCTGGGGTGCGAACTTCTTGCACTGTACTCATGGTTAGGGTGTGAACATGCTCTTAAAAGGGAAAAAGATAAAGATCTCGAACCTTCTAGAAGGGAATCTTCTAGAAGGGTGAGTTGGCTTTCGAGTGGTTATTCAAGTACTGTCATTCCAGATATCTTGGGATCATTCCCTATCCAAGTAACTAATCTATCTCTTCCTATATATTGAGGAGATTGATCATGGAAAGGGTTAAGTTAAGAAAGCAGCAAGTTAGCAAGAGATTGATTAGAGGATCAGTACAAGACTGTATGGAGGACTGATGCTACAGCAGCTAGAGACAACAATAAGGTCATTGCATGTGGTTGATTTTCTTCATGCATGAGCAAGTGTGTGTGTCAGAGCTAGAATACATCGAAAGGAGACCTATGACATCAAGGCTCAGGTTGTAAGTTTCTCTTTCAATTAATTCAATACAGTAATATGTCCCTTTCCCATAAAGATGATGTCACTTTATTACATAATTCCTTGATCATATGTATAGACTAGTCATT
>ML794174.1:35016-45741 GCA_009831015.1 Picea engelmannii
TATGTCCCTTTCCCATAAAGATGATGTCACTTTATTACATAATTCCTTGATCATATGTATAGACTAGTCATTGAATATCTTAATCTGCCTTTACTTTGATTGGTTCGTTTTGTTGTGATCTGGACGAGACGAGAGCATTGGAGAAAAGCTTGGAACAATAGAGATCTAAGGAGAGTGTTCATAAGGTATGTCCATAACCCTTATCTCTTAGTTCATTCAATAGGCTAGATCTAGGGAAAGTGTATTATTCTGTCCTGTTTTGTTCTAGATACCAGGTGGATCTAGGGAGATCGGTTTGTGTCTGCACTCACGGATTTATCCTATAACACCTTCACCTCTCATACTTATCCATTTTTATACCTTTCATTCCTTACTCTCCTCTCCATAATCTTTCCTTACTTAACCATTTCTACCATTCCATATTTTACGTAATTCTTTTCATTTTTCTTTTCTATGACTTACCATGGGTCTGTAGGTCAATGGCCATAACATAGGTCAGTGATCCTTATGACCGGGTGAAATACTCATATTATTTTAACATTATTTCTCTTATCCTACATTTTCTGGGCACATATCCAAGTGACACATGGCAGGAGATTGGGTGGTTATTGGACATGGCATGTCAAACATTCACAAGTTGACTAGGCGATGACTAGGAAATGACTAGCTAACTAAAATATTATCGTGATATGTATTTTTCTAAGGAATGAAGAGCTACACTAAGACCTCCATAATATCCTTTGTTTCACATAAGTGATATGGAAGATTTAACAATATAAACACTAAATTCCTCATCACCATAATGCATGTGGGATTAAAAGAGAGTGGATTTCAATCTAGGGCTAAGATTGATCCACGAACTTCTGGAGGTCATAACTCAACATCCGGGCATCGGTTTTGGAAAACCTATACCTCATTGGAAATATAATTCGACGTCAAATATGATGGAATAGGTTTTAAAGTCTAAATTGAGACACAATTATTCTAAAAAATTGAAACAATAGTCAGATTAGTTTCCATGGTTTGTTGATAAATATATTTGGAACCTCGGCTTCCTGAGGCTACAACCTGAGATCTAGAACTCCAAATTGTGCTCAAGAGGACTCATTGTAAATATGGAATGATTAATATTTCTTCTATGATGGTATCAATGGATAAGAAATCAAATATCATGCTCAAAAAATTAAAACACAGTTTACTTTTTAAAAGGAATTCACTTTAAATTTTCAAAATAAAAGTTTAATTAAAAACTTTTATTAAATATGAAATGGACCCCACTTCAAGGCATGAATTTTAATGACATGAAGTCATTAATGAGGGTTAAATGAAGTATTAATTAAAGTGGTTATTCCAAGAATAAAAGTGTGTGGAAGTTCCTAGAGATATTGTTAGCACTAGAAGTCACCTTTGGATTGCGACAGAGGTAAGCCCAGTACCCATCAGTTTTTATGTCACAATGAATAAATTTAAGTGGGGTCTAATGGATGCAAACTCAGGATGATATCACTTTAACTCAGAAAACTGGGTTGGTATTCATAGGAAGATGAGGTCTTGATCTAACTTCATACATTAAGTTGAATTAAGGCTGAGCAGGAGGAAGAACTTAAGGAGAAAATGTAAAGGTCTGCTATGGACATCCAGTCTTCCAGCAGCCTAGGGAGGAAAAGCTTCGAATAAAAGATCCTCTTGGATTCAAAACTTCAAGAAGATAAAAATGCTATAGCAATGATGCAATCAAACATACATCGCAATATAGTTACAACAACATGACTGGATCATCCATGCATGAGTCTTTCAGTCTTAGAGACAAGAGAGATGGAACAGAAAATGGATTGTCATTAAACAAGAAGTCTCAAATTACACACATGACCAGAGAACCATAAATTTCATTAAAACTTTAAAATCGGGAGCTTATCTCTACCATCAACACTAAACAAAATGGAAAAAAATACTACATATACTCAGAACTGGCTCCAAATGCCAGAGACGCGATCATGTCGCGTGTTCAAGGCTTTGCATTGATGAACTTCTCCGTTAGGTTGTGCATGCAGACATTGATCAGACTTCCCATGCAAGTTCCCATGCAGTCTTCTATCGAATGCAATCTCTATAAGACTAGATTGGCAACTTGCTTCTGCAACTCGTCCCTTTCTGGCCTTCTATTTATGGAAGGAGACGATGTCTCAACCACCTTCCTTGTTTTCATTAACTGCTTCATCGAGATCTAAGTGGGCAAGGTCAACACTTGCATATGGACGATGTGGCGGCCTCCCCTTTTCTGTTTGTGATTTGTTGGATCCTTGCAGGGAAGACAGGAAGGTGGGCAGAGGTGGAGATGATGAGGACTCAACCAGGCGATGGGTGGTCATGTGGAAAGACACAGCAGTGGAATGGTGACTAGGAAAGCATGGGTGACAAAACGTGGGCACTGAGGTGTAAAAGTGCAGAGGCGATGTGGCACGGGAAGGTGACATGGAGGAAAAAGGGGAGATCTAGTGGCTGAAAGAGGTGGGGACAACCATCATAGGTGGAGATGATAGAGAGTATGAGAGGGACATTTTTCGGGCGGTGAGAGGATGAAATGTGAAGTCGGGACGATGATAGGTTGGGAGGATGATGTGTGGAGGATAGGTGTGAGGGAGAGAGAGGTGGAGAGAGAGCGAGAGATGTGACAAACAAGGAGAGAGACTGAGTGGGGGACAGGTGTTGATGGGAGAGGAAGGAGGTAAGCGGATTGCTCGGAGGGGGGGGTAGGTGGTAAGAGGTATTAAGTGAGGGGGGTCCGAGAATCATGAGGAGGCTCCACATTAGTGTAGGGCCCACGCCAGAAAAGATCCTTCTCAGATCCCCCCCCTTGTTAAAGGCATAATGATTTGGGGGTTATTACTAGGATTGTGCACCATAGATCTGAGCATGTAGATCTCAGGTGCCCAGATCTATGCGCCTCTTAGCACAACGCGCTCAAGACAAAAACTTAGGATAAAATGTAAAAAGTGTGTTTTTTATCCCCCTTTTGCACACAAATTCACCATGGTGTCCTTACCTAAGGGGAAAACACCCCTTTTACAACATTGTGCTAACATTAGGATCCATGTGGGATAGAGTCGTCCCTATGAGGCTCTAAGAACTATTTTTTAGTTTCAGTGCCTTAGTTGGGTTCTAGAGTTAGCTACTAAAATAGAAAGAAAAATAATATTTACAATGACATGAAGGATCCACTCTTGGCTCAAACAAAAAACTTCTTCAGAAAATGCCCATTAACAGAGCCACCAAAAACTTCAGATCCCTCCAAATTTTGCAACCTGTAAGTATTATTTGGAAATACCTCGGAATCTTTGAAGGGTCCAATCCAGAGGGCTTCAATTTTACCATGCTTTCCCTTGTCTTGTTTGGGTGCATCCCATTTGAGTACTAGATCTCCTAGCCGGAAATCCTATTTTCTTACTTTCCTGTCAAAATCCCGCTTGATCCTCTGTTGATGCTCATGTGCTTTGTCCATTATTTTCTCTCTAGTCTATTGCACTTCTATCATTTGTTGTATTCTTCTGATCATATCATCAGGCTCTCCTTGGCAGTCCTGAAATAATTTTTCCACAGGCAGGGCAAGATGAGAAGGAAATATGGTCTCCATTCCATACACAAGCTGAAAAGGAGAGACACCAAGAGACCTCTTTGTTGTCATTCTATCAGCCCACAGAGAAAATTTGAGCTTTGAATCCCATGCTTTCTTGTTGTCCTCTAGCAGTATTGTGATGATCTTTATAAGGATCTTGTTAGAGGACTCTGCCAATCTATTCCCTTGGGGGTAATAGGGGGTAGAGTAAATCAATGAAATTCTAAACTGCTCACAAAACTTGATCAATGGTTCAGCCTTGAAGGATGCAACATTTTTAGTGATGATTATGTTTGAACAACCAAACCTTGCCATAATATCTTCAAGAAAACCAATGATTACTTTGTGAAAAGCACTCCTTGTGGGGATAACTTCTATCCATTTGGTAAAGTAATCAGTGGAAGTCAATATCCACCTGTTTTGTCCACTTGAAGCGGGATGAATTTCTCCAACAAAATCTAGGCCCTGCTGCTGAAAAAGTCATGAAGCTACCACAGGATTCAATGGAAAAGACTTGAGCTATTGTTTTCCAGAGAATTTTTGACACTTAACACAAGCCCTGATTTTTGCACATACATCAGTGAATAGAGTAGGCCAGAAATATCTATCCCTGAGAATTTTATAGGTTGTAGTTCTCCAGAAATGATGCCCCCCACACAGACTGTCATGAAAATCAAACATAATATTTTGGGCTTCTGGTGGGTCTAGACATCTAAAAAACCCTCCTAGAGGGTCCTTCCAATACAAGACATGATCAATAAGGCAATATCTAATTTATTTAAGATTTATAGCTCTTGCCTTTCTTTTCCCCATACCATCGGGGGGCCTTAACTCTTGCAGAAAGAATATAATATCTTTGTACCAAGTGCATTCTTCCAATGGAGGGATGATTTGTGGGTTTGTATGAGACAAATCATCTTGTTGATTTTCTGAGCAAGTGTTGATGGAGTTAACCCCCAAAGCTTTGCAATTAGATTCAACTAATAGCTTAGCTAAACCTTGGCCTTTAACTAGTTTGGTGGGATTTATTTCCAGATCAAATTCAAGGATTTTGGCAATTCACTTGCTCCTTCTTCCCTCTATGTCAGGCTAAATGAGAATGTCCTTCACAGAAGTTCAAGGAACATATGCAATAACTTTTGAATGAAAAACATAGACTCTGAAATCTTTAAGAGCCTTCACCAAAGCATAGGCCTGCTTCTCCATGATGTCATATTTTGTCTCTGCATCTCTCAATACTCTGTCGAAAAAGGAAATAGGCTGCTCCAGCCCTTCGACATTCTTCTGTAATAAAACAACTGTTATTGTATCAAAAGAGGCAAAGGAAAAAATTATAAAATCCTTGGAATAATCGGGATTGATTAGCACATCTGCCTCATTCAATGCCTTCTTGATTTGGTTGAAGGAATATTTGGACTCAGTAGTCCATTTTACTTCATTTCCATTCCTGATCATGGCTACGATATGCTTTACTAATTCGATGAAATTTGAAACAAACCTTCTTAAGAAATTTGTTTTTCCCAAGAAAGACTGAACTTCCTTCTTGGTTCTGGGAAGTGACAAGGTTTGAATAGATTCTACCCTGCTTGAATCAATATGGACCCCCTCTACTGATACTATGTGCCCGAACAGTTTTCCCTCTTGCATAGAAAATAGAGACTTTTGGGGATTGAGGGAGAGACCAAATTTTCTGCATTTCGAGAAGACCTTTCTCAGGTGTTGACAGTGTTCCTTATCAAACCTGGAAAAAAATGTAATGTAATCCAGGTAGATGACTACAAATTTATCCCTTTCTCCAATGAAGGTGATATCCATAGCTCGCTGAAAGTTTTCTCTTGCATTCATCAATCCAAAGGTAATTTTGGCATACATGAATGTGCCCCAACGAGTGGTGAAGGTCGTCTTTTCTCTGTCTTTAGGTAGGACATAGATCTGATTGTAGCCAGAAAAATCGTCAATCATGGAAATCCTAGATACACCTATCACCCTCTACAATATGTGTTCCATATTAGGAAAAGGGTAATTGTCCTTCTTAGAGCTTCTGTTTAGGTTCCTGAAATCAACACAGAGTCTGGTTTCTCCATTCTTCTTCCTTACAGGGACCATGTTGGCCACCCAATCAGAATATCTCAAAGGGACAATGATTTGGGCGTCTAGCAATTTCTTTACTTCCCTTTCCATAATAGGTAGCAACATAGGATTTATTTGTCTTAATTTCTGCCTAAATGGTTTGGCCTCCTCTTTCAATGGGATCTTATGCTCAATGACATTGGTGTCATATGTTCTGAGATCTTCATAGGTCCAGGAAAAAACATCAGTGAATTCTCTTAATAGCTCAGTGTACTCGGCCCTTTGCTCCCTCGACAAGATGCTTGACAACTTGACATCGTCATTTGAATTTTTTCCCTTTATTGCCACATCATTTCTGCCAAATAGTCTTTGCAAAGGAACTAGCCCCTTTGGGATGTGATTGTTGGGAAACCGGAAAATATGATGATTAGAAATTTTGTTCATAAAAACATCAACACGAGGATTTATTTCAGAATCAGTATCTTGATCAATGTTTAATGAAGAAAACTCAACAACACTCCCCAGGAATATTCTGATCTCGAGATCATCCTCAAACACTTTCTAATGTTTAACATTGTTAGGTATAGAGGGTTTGAATTTCACTTCTACATCATACCTGAGATTAGGTGGAAAGGGGACTCTGAAATTGATTTCTAAGACAGCCAGAGAAACAGCCATGGCATTCTCTTCCCTTGGAATAAATGAAATGTTGAAAACTAAGAAAAAAATGTCAACAAGATCTCAGACTTCATTTCTTTAACTTCTAAACTGAGGGTGATTGGTTTGATAAATATTTATGATCTGATGGACAATTAACTTGGCATCCCCAGACGTTGATATCTCTTTAATCCCCATTTCTTTTGCAACCCTCAAACCTAAAACAAGAGATTCATATTCTTCCACATTGTTGGTAGCTTCAAATTGTAACTTGTAGGAAAGAGATATCATTTATTGAGCAGGCGAAACAAAAACCATTCCAGCACCAACATCTTCTCTAGAAGAGGCTCCATCAAAGAACATTTTCCAAATAGAGGTAATCAAAGGAGAATATTCACAGAGAGTAAGGGATTTCTTTCTAATTTCAAGAGGGTGTTCAGGGGCATCGGTGAGCTGCAACAAGTTGGATCCTAAATCAATATCAAGGGAAAAAATAGGATGGTTGGTGGGGTCAGATTCATCACTGATAATGTAGGCCAACTGAGCTTCTCTGTATAGTCTTCTATTCTCCCCTCTGAACATAGGAATGGTAGCATATGTGAGGTCCATCTGCAATGTTCCCCCAAGTCTCTTTATCCAGGATATTGACAACAACATGCCAAACTTGGGGGGAACATCAGCCACCACGATATCCATGACCACACTTTTCATGGGCAACTGAAACAAGGTCAGGACTAGATATTTGATGACACCAAGACACTACACTTTCCTAGAATCAAAATAATACAAGTCATGGTAAGTCTTTGTGATTTCTAGTCCGAGTTCATCCATGACATATTTGGGCATGAGATTATGAGAATCCCTTGAGTCCATCAAACAATTATGCAACACCTTGTCATGTATGTTCAGATATGTATAGAAGGGAGGGGATGAATCATCTCTATCTTATTTCATGGAACCTAATATGACTGTAGGATTTTCACCATGAAGATTTACTGAGTCTGAGGAGTGATATGAAGGCTCGGACCGTAACATTTTAGAGAGGGAATTTTTGAAATCTTTTTGCTTGATGAGCTCCGAAAGGGGTACAGGGATCCTAATCTTTTGGATCTCATGCTCAAAGATAAAATAGGAAGGGGGATTCAAAATTTCCCTCACTTCTGGGACAGGACCTTTGGCTACTGGTGAGGGGTTCTGCGTTTTATTTTCCTTGCTTTTGTTCACTGTGTCTTTAGCAGGGTTCTCTGCTTTGGAAGGCTGATTAGGTATGTCAGACTTCTCTTCTTTCTTCTTAGACCTGAGGTTATATTTATTGGGACTACTATTGGCCTTATCTCCTCTACTCAACTCATTTATTTGGCCGTCCATGAGGGACTCCTCGTATGCAGATTGGGTTAGATGGAGAAATGGGGAGGTATCTCCAATGCAATGGATTTTAGTATCAATCTCTCCTTCATCTCCTTCTTCATCAGCAACGAGGTTATTTTGAAGGAGGTTTTGGATTTTTTGATCATCCCTATCTCCGTTACGAGGCTCTCTTGGGAGTATCTGAGGGGCAATATTTGGTCTTCTGAAATTGCCTCTTCTATCAACATTCTGGGAATTCTTATAACTTTGCTTCCCTTCAAATTTCATCTTCTCCATTTCTACAGAAAGATGTTTCACCAGATTGGTCAATTCATCTACTTGAGGGTGAGATGCAGAGGAACCATGGGTTGCAGCTTCATATATCCCCCTTCCCTTGTCTCTGTCTGCTTTATTCCTAAGTCTGTCAACTGCCAACACATTGGACTCTACTTCGAGGGTTTCATCTTGCATATGAACCAAGGAGGTAGCTCTTCTCTCTCTTAATAGGAGGCAGAAATTAGGGTCAAAAGCACTAGCATAAGTAATTTTGGAAGAGGCTTCAGTAGGCTTTATCTCAGCAGGGATCTTATTGTAGATTTTGTTGAATCTCTTGGAGAAATCAGAGACAGATTCTCCCTCTTTTCTCTTTAGGGACCCGAACTCTGTGATATAGTACATAAAGTCATTTTTATCCCCCCATTTTCTCAAGAAAACATTGTCTAAAGCCTCAATCCCAGCAATAGATCCAACGATCAATCCCCTAAACCATTTCATGGCCTCACAATCAAGGCTTTGGACAAAGACTCTCATCCACACATCCTCGTTTTCAATATTTAGATTGTCTACATAACTATAGAAGGAAGCAAGTTGTTCTTCAATAGTTATGTCTTCTTCTCCTGTGAATTTGGGCATGTATTTTAGGTAATCTCTAGCAGGGAGAGTGTTCATGGGCTGAGGTAAGACTAGAGGGGCATACCTTACAGCCACTATGGAATCCATTCTGTTCCTAGGAGGATTAGTGCCTTCCATAGTGATGATAGATGGAGGAGAACCAGGAGGATATGACGTTCGAACCGGAGACAGTGGAACTATTCTTCTGCGAGAAAAGGGGATCGACTGAGTGTTGGGGAAAAATGTCACAGGGCTCGAGGGAGAAGAGGTTTGGATTTCTGTAAATGAAATGACTCTAATAGGGGGAGGAGTGGTAAAACCCAGAGTGGGAAAATATTTTGAGGTCTGAGGTTTAAACCATGGTACAAATTCAGGGGAGATAGGAGTGACAAGGATTTCTCCCTCCAATCACAGACCAGGAGGGGATAAATCAACAAGAACACTCCCAAACTTTAAAATTTGGGAAAATCCAATATCTGGTATAACAGGAAAATGAGAAGTAGATATTGGAGTTTCTAAAGGAGGATGGTGAAAATCATTAGAAATACCTGGTTCAGCAGTTGAAGTATCTTCCTGAGGGGTCTTCCGTCTTATGACAATATTCTATGGGTCAGCTTCAGGTGTTTCTAGAGGCAGTTATGGGGTAGACCTTGTGTGTCTGCTTCTAGAAGCCACAACGGAAATAGTGGATTCATAGCAGTGGATTCGACAGGTGCACAGTTGCAATCTTCAATGTACTGAGTTCTGATGTACCTTCAGAATCAGTAATATTTGTCATTCAATTCCATGGAAAATATTCAATTCATCCCTGGCAGCGGTGCCAAAAATGTTAGCACGAGAAGTCACCTCTAGATTGTGGAAGAGGTAAGCCCAGTACCCATCTGTTTTTATGTCACAATGAATAAATTTAAGGGGGGTCTAATGGATGCAAACTCAGGATGATATCGCTTTAACTCAGAAAACTAGGTTGGTATGCACAGGAAGATGAGGTCTTGATATAAATTCGAAAAGTAATTTGAAGTAAGGGTGAGTAGGAGGAAGAACTTAAGGAGAAAATGTAAAGGCCTAATATGGACATCCGGTCTTCCAACACCCTAGGGAGGGAAATGTTCGAATACAAGATCCTCTTGGATCCAAAACTTCAGGAAGCTGAAAATGCTATAACAATACTGCAATCAAACATACATCGCAATATAGTTACAACAACACGACTGGATCATCCATGCCTGAGTCTTTTAGTCTTAGAGGCAAGAGAGATGGAACAGAAAACTGACTGACATTAAACAATAAGTCTCAAATTACACGCATGACCAGAGAACCATAAATTTCATTAAAACTTTACAAACGGGAGCTTAGCTCTACCATCGACACTAAACAAAATGGAAAAAAATCCTACATATACTCAAAATTGACTCCAAATTCCAGAGACATGATCATGTCATGCATTCAAGGCTTTGTGTTGATGAAATTCTCTATCAAGTTGTGCATGCAAACATTGATCAGACTACCCATGCAGTCTTATGTTGGATTTGATCTCTGTCAGAATGGACTGACAACTTGCTTCTGCAACTCATCCCTTTCTGGCCTTCTATTTATGGAAGGAGATGATGTCTCAACCACTTTCCTTGGTTTCATTAACTGCTTCATCAGGATCTGAGTGGGCAAGTTCAACGCCTGCATATGGAAGACGTGGTGGACTCCCCTTTTTTGTTTGTGCTTTGTTGGATGCTTGCAGGGAAGATAGGCAGGTGGGTGAAGGTGGAGTTGATGAGGACTCGACCAGGCGATGGGAGGTCATGTGGAAAGACATAGTAGCAGAATGGTGACTGGGAAAGCGTGGGTGACAGAACATAGGCACTAAGGTGTAAAGGTGTAGAGGTGATGTGGCAGAAGAAGGTGACATGGAGTCAGAAGGGAAGATTTGGTGGTTGAAAGAGGTGGGTATATCCAGCATAGGTGGAGATGACAGGGAGTACGAGAGGGACATCTATCGAGCAGTGAGAGGATGAAATGAGAAGGTGGGACGGTGGTAGTTCGGGAGGAAGATGAGTGGAGGATAGGTGTGAGGGAGCGAGAGGTGGAGAGAGACTGGGAAATGTGACAAACGAGGAGAGAGACTGAGTGGGGGACAGGTGTTGAAGGGAGAG
>ML794174.1:50463-65707 GCA_009831015.1 Picea engelmannii
TCTGTATTCGAATGCAAGAAGACCTTGTGTTGGGATGCTTTCTTCTACAGTCTGTTAGGAACTTGTTGTTTATAACAGACCTTCGCACTCTTCTCCATAAGTCTTCCGCCTGTTCACCCTTTACTACAGCTCACTGTCTGAAGCTTACACAAGACCTCACTTGCTCATGCATGTCTGGCCTGTTTTCAGAGTTGGACACTATTGTTTAGAGTTTCCTTCCATTTGATCACCCATCTATGAACAATCGTGACACAAAACTGATGGGCGTCGGGCTCTGCTCCTGATAGCAATCCAGGAGTGACTTCCGCCGCCAACACATCGTAACATGGGATTGTGTTGAAGTATAATGTTATGGGGATCAATGATAGGAGAGAGCAATTATGGTTCTGTCTGTGTCATCCGAGACTCCTCATTGTAAAGGTAATGAGAGTCAAGATATTTTATCCCTTCTGGAAATAGTGTTGATGTTGACAGAAAGGGAGACACAACTATAAGAAGTGAAGGGATTCATGAAATCCACTAGGTAAGATCAAGAACTGATAAGAAACATGAACGAATTCAAGATACAGTGAGACTCAAGATTTCCCTTGGTTGGGGGTATGTTTGAAGGGTGATTGGAAGCAACCATGAAATGGTATCTAGCGTTAGGGGGATGACTAGACATGGGGTTAAACTATGGCAGAGGCATGACAAAGTGGAAAAAATCCAAGATCAGGGGTACATGGACTATGGGATACTCAGGGTTTTATGGACAATGTCAATATGAGTAGAGGATAGTGAATTCCCCAACCAAGGGAGACACGGGTTGCTTTGCCGTAAAAAAGAAGGTCATCAAGGATGACGACAAAAAGCTAAGTAAATGCTGGAAACAAAGGCTTTTTAAAATTACCAAATAAATAAAGAATAATTTGGGATGAGTGTACAGATACAGAAATGGGTGCCCCAGTGCAAGATGGTTTGGCTGGTGAGGGAACAAGTTGTGTGAAGATCTGGTGGAGGGTGGGGGCACCATTGGTGGGTTTCTGTATGAGGTAGATGAATGGAAGGAATTTTAGAGATGGGAAAACTGATTGTGGATGAAATGGAGGTTTAATGATATTGCGTAGGTGTGGGAAAAATAGAACCATGATAAGGTAACCTTGGATTCCATTGGGAAAGCTAGCACAATGATGAGAAGGAGTATGTGG
The DNA here is from genome assembly GCA_009831015.1 of Picea engelmannii. Classification (NCBI taxonomy): domain Eukaryota; kingdom Viridiplantae; phylum Streptophyta; class Pinopsida; order Pinales; family Pinaceae; genus Picea; species Picea engelmannii. The sequence goes on from ML794174.1 coordinate 51,651, forward strand.
CTAATTCTTATAAATGCGTAAGAATATCGGGAGTCCCATCCCTAGGGGGTGAAAGCAGCATGAGTGTCAAAGTGCCACAAGGGACTATGAATGAGACAGCTCATGTGGAGGAGAGTGCTACTGGGGGACAATACAAAAATGCAGCGGAGGTGATAGTACTGTAGAGCCGGATGTGGAGACCCTAAAGGCAAATGTCGAAGGATATGACTGGGAGATGAAATTGATATTCAGAGGGAATGAGTACATTCCAATGTCGAGTATATACCTGAAGGGGTTGTGCTACGTTGTGATGACCAAGTACCTACACACATGAAAACTGAATACCCGATGTGAACAATATCTGAAGATAAATATCATATAGCAGTTATTTGATAATTTTGAACATGAGCATGCATACCTGAATGTGATGTGAGAAAAATTCTCCCCCGGGACCAAGTGCAGATAGTGACCTGGGGAATGTGACTATGTAGGCAGCGAGACCTTGATCTCGTGGCTAAAGATGGATCATAAAACAGAGACTTTGATCTCCTGTAACTGAGAGTGGAAGTTTGGCAAAAGGGACTTATATGGTTGTGGGGCCCACAATGCCACCTCATTTGTACCTGTTGCCATAGTGAGTTGATGAGAGGATTGTAGAGGAGAATTGGAGATTACAGGAGTTTGAGCCAACTGATCCAGGAGTTGCGAGAGATAGTTTAGTGGTTTCATCCTCCTACACAGAATATAGGTTCTATTTTTTGGGTAGGGTCGTACGGATGGTCGTACTAGGGGTTTTTTTTGGGATGGGCCCACCAATGCATGGGAGAAGGAAGGATACTCGCGTTGAGGAGCGCGGATATAATTATCTCTTTCGTGCATGATGTGTGGCTATGCTGAATATAGTCGTGCATGGGGGTGTGTGGGTGGGAAAAATAGGTGTGCATTTGGTACGCACCTGTTCAAATTACAGGTGCGCACTTTGTGCAGTTGTTTCTTAGACAACTGCACATTAGTGCACAGGTGTGTAGAGAACATGTGCACATGGATGTGCACCTGTGGGTGTGACATATGCACATTTATGCACATCTGTTTCCTCAACAGTTGCGCATTGATGCACAATTGTGCGAAGAACAGACGCACATATGTGCACGCCTGTGGGGGTGACAGTTGCGCACTTGAGGCAAAGTTGAGGGGTTTTGACAGTTTTAATTTTTTTAATTTGTTTTATAAATGATGATGGATGACCAAGTGTTTCTGTGTGAATGTAGGTGATCAAGTTATCATGCCATTCCACTGGAGGGAGAGGGATTGGGAGCGCCTCTGGGAGGCAATGAGAAATGAGCCTGGAATTCTGAGACTCTTGGCAACCTGTGGGATGCTAAAGTTCTTTGACTGCCCACTGATACGGTTGCAGGAGTACTTGTTTCAGTATATGATTTCTATGTGGAGTACTAACCTATAGTGCTTTATTGTGCGGGGGTAGCAGTTGACATTCTCAGCAATGGAGGATGTGTATTTTTTGATAGGGCTCCATTTTTGGGGAATGGCCCTACCTGCTGACCCCCAGCTGCTAGGGGATTTCATGTGGATAGAACTGGCACGAGATTATTTCTTGGGGTTGAATTTGATGTCGATTTCGGTTGTCTGGATTGAGGTGATGGATGCACTCTTGCATTAGTGCATCGCAGCGATTATTGTGAGGATATATGGATCCTTAGCTACTCAATGGATCAATGGTGGTCAGCTGAGGATTATGCAGAGAGTCTTGGATGGGGATTTTTTCTCCTAGCTTGATGTTGCATGCCAATATGATGGGGCAGATTAACCAATGTCGGACCACCAACTCTAATGATTTTTCCTTTGGATCTATCTTGGTGGCATGGTTTCTCGAGAGGGTGCCCATTTTGTGCCCTAGAGTGTTGTTGTTGGCTGCAGGGCCACGTGAACCGCGACTGATGCGGAGGGAAACGATTTTGGTACGTCATGGAAGGGAGGAGGGTGGCCACATTGGTGTGTGTGTGGCACCATATGCCACAAATTATAATCTGGTTCCCATATGGTGGGATGGACTTCCGACATGACTCGGATATGCTCCTTCCTCCTGGGGAGGATTGGGACCAAAGAGGTATGTTGGTGTATTTATGTTTTGTTATTTTGATAGTGTAGAATATGTTTATATGTATGGATGTTGATTCTATCTTTGTTTTTGTTTTTTCATATGTGAGGCCTCGAGGCTGAGAGGTAGAGGTAGTGGGAGAGCTAGCTCGCTAGGGGCCGGTGAGACCACCGCAGGTGGGAGAGAAATGTTGGAGGGACGAGGCTAGTCTGAGGCTAGCAGATGAGGTGAGATTCAGTCGTAGGCACAGATTTGATGATCCAAGTGCAGGGCCATCACATGCTTCTCAGGTAGAGGTCGGTCGGGGTTTATATGATTTCTGACACTGGTTGGAGGTGGTAATGTAGGGTGTGCTAGAGAGCATGTGGTCCCAAATCCAGGATGAGATATTCCTGGAGAAGTGTGTGGGTGGCCTTCCAGAGTTGTGGACCCTGATCTGCAGAGCAGCTATAGTGGGGGCAGCAATGACTGGTCGACTGTCCCCTAGACCTGTAGGACCCCCAGCTGGTGGGTCACCTCCTACAGATAGAGGACCTGGTAGTGGTTCTTTGGGGGACCCATGAGTGTTGTTTGTATATTTGTGTATTTATATAGGCCTGTGAGCCCATTTCGTATAGGGTAGTGTGACACCCATTTTGTATCTATAGGGGTGAGGGGTACGGGCGATGTACATGTTGTACTATTTTGTAAACATTCATGACACATTGATCGATATATATATATATATATATATATATATATGGATATACATTTTTGGGATCTTTGTGATGTCTACATGTGATGATATTTTGTGATGTTCTTATGATGTCTAATCTATATGATGTGACAAATGTTTGATAATTTATGTATGTGTGATGATGTCTTGATGTGATAAATTCCAATGTAACACTAGGTTAGCCATGTTATCTGTTGTTTGATTAAATTATCATGGAATATGTGTAAATGTAATTGAATCAAAGTTTCAAGATAAGAGTCTAACTTGCAGGTATTTGCGAAAGAGGAAAGGATCATGGACATGATATACATTGTTGAGCTTCAGGACGGCAAACTGGGAATATAATAAGATTCTAAGGTGACGAATGTGGTGGTGATTGGCCTCAGCAAGGAGACCAATGATGGTTGCGTATTATTTTTGGTTGTTGGTTGTTGAGCCCAAACATATGTCGTTGGAGTGGAGTAGTTCATGTGAAGGGGTGTAGAGGGCCCAAGTGGCCAAAGAGAGATTTTGTGTCCAGCGGCTAGCCCCATCAGCATAACCAATGTGGTAGGATGATGGAGGATGCATCTATCAATAGCATAGATGGTAGATCATACATGAGGAGTGGAGGTGAAAAAAGAAGACTAAAAACTCTACAAATGTGTACGAAGAAAAATCCTAGTGTAAAATGACTACGCTCAGGCGTAAAACTTCTTTAAGTACAACCTGTTGATGGGATATTTGAGAGGATAGCCTTCTAGAGAGGCCAGGATGTATGTGCCTTTAGTGAGGCAGTGTTGGAAAATGTAGGGTCCATGCCATAATGACTCGAATTTCCCATGACTAAGAGTATTGTGAGAGATATCGTAGGCTAGGATGAGATCTCCTTCGTTAAATGAGCGAAGGTTGACATGGCGATCAAAGGTGGCCTTCGACGATTTCTTAGCTACCTCATTGTTCTGTAAGGAATACCGATGATCTTCATCCAGTGAATCTAAGTTCAGCAAGCACTGATCCATTGGATTAGTGTCAGGTAATAGCTTGATGGTGGTGCAGAACTTGGGAATCTCGAACTAGATGGGGAGGGTGGATTCAATCCCATGGACGAGATGAAACAGTGTAAAACCGGTGGAAGTTTTGACTATCGTGCGATAATCCCACAATGTTGAAAACAACATATGATGCCAGTTGGTCTTATGTTTGTTGAAAGTGCATTGCAACATCGTTTTGAGGACTTTTTTAACATCCTCGACCTATCCATTGGACTAAGGGTAGTATGGGGAGGAAAAATCATGGGAGAAGCCTAACCTTGAGAAGAGTTCGATTAAGATCTCATTCTCAAAGTGTTTAACGTGATCGAAGACTAACTGTAGTGGGACTCCGAAGCGGGTAATGATGTGGTTGAAGAAAAAATGTGTTGTTGTGTCAGCGGTGTTATTGAAGGTAGGCATGGCTTCAACCCATTTGGTGAAGTAATCTACTTCCACGACGATGTAGTTGTGTCCATTGCTAGATGGAGGATTGAAAGTCATGAAGTCTATGACCCATTTGTAGAAGGGGTCGGCAGTGATGACTAGATGTAGAAGAGCAGGTGGAGCTCGTGCTTTATTTGCATAAAGTTGGCATTTGTTGCATCGCTTGACAGCGTGGGTCCAATCATGAAACAATGTGGGCCAGAAGTATCTGGCTCGAATGATTTTTTGGGCAGTGGACATCCTAGAGAGGTGGCCACCGCAAGCGTCGCTATGGAAATCGTTCAAGACTCTATTTTCTTCGTCGATGGTCAAACATTGGCGGAGTATGGTGTTGACCCCACGTCGATACAAAACGTCACCAATGAGGAGGTATCGAGGGTCCTCATGGAAAAGATTTCGACGATCATCCTGAGGGAGATGAGACCCAAAATTCTATTTCCGAAGGTAGACGAGAATGTCTCCATACCAAGGGTCATCCGAGGGGATGTAGAAGAGGTGTTCATTAGAAAAATTTGTGTTGACAGATGAACTTGTAGCGTCTGAGGGAAACGTCGTGATGAGTTCGGCGAGAAAAAGTGTTTTCTTTCTTTTGGGAGTTGAAAACTCTAGGTCGTATTCCTAAAGGATGATGATCCATCATGCAAATTTACAATTAATTTGTCATCGACTAAGAAAGTACTACATGGGGTTGGAATCTGCCATGACTTTGGTAGTGCGAAGCAAGATATAATGATGCAGTTTTTGTACTGCAGGGACAACTGCAAGGGCGAATTTCTCCTCATGATTTTCTTTCAGGGGTGGTCCTGAAAGATTCTTACTGATGTAGTAAATAACATGCTCATGGCCATCATCCTCGAGTTGGATGAGAACTCCTTCTACTGAGATGGATGAGGCCGACAAGTAAAGGATGTAATCGCGATCATAGTCAGGAGGACTAATCAAAGGGGCATTGGATAACACTTCTTTTAAATCATCAAAAGTGGTTTGGGCATGTTCATCCCATTGAAATAGAATATCATAATGCAGTAAGCAAAGGAAATCATGTGCGTGTGTGGCGTAATCTAGGACAAAGCATCGTAAAAAATTTGTTTTTCCTCGTAGTCTCTGCAGTTGGTGAAAATTCCTAGGTGGTGGAATTTTTGTGATGGCGTGGACCTTGAGGGGGTCCACAGTGATGTCATGTTGGGATATGATGAACCCAAGGAGGCGTTCGGCGGTGATGCAAAATACACACTTGAGGGGGTTCAAGCAGATATTATACTAACGACGTTGAAAGACGACTCATAAGTTGTCTAGATGTTGAGATCATTTCTTGGATTGATCGGTGAGGCCGTCCAAGTAAGCAAGAATGATGTGAGAAATATCATGGAAAACATAAGTCATGGCCCATTGGAACGTAGCACCTGCATTTTTTAGTCCAAAAGGCATGAAACGATAAGCAAAATTACCCCACAGGGTGGTAAATGCGGTTTTGTACTGGTCTACTAGATGGATTTGGATTTGAATATAGCCGTAGAACCCATCCATGAAGGACAAGGCCTTGTGGTTGACATAGTCAACGATAATTTGGTCGATGAAAGGGGTTGGGAGGCTGTCTTTGGGACAAGCATGGTTGAGATCGCGAAAGTCGGTGCAGACGCGAATAGTGCCATGTTTTTTGTTAACAGGGATGGGGTTGGAGACCCATGAGGTATACGCAATGGGGTAGATGAACCCTGCAACACGTAACTTGTCAATTTTGACTTTGATAGCCATGGGTTTGGATGGGCGTTGCTTTTGACATACTGGGGTGATATATGGAGATGTGTCGATGTGATGTTCGACGATAGAAGGATCGAGTCTGGGCATCTCTGTATATGTCCAGGAAAAAATATCTCAGTATTCCTGAAAGAGAGATTTGTAAGTTGTGAGCTCTTCAAGGGAGCACGTGGCCCCAATGGTGATTTCCTCTTCGATTATCGATTTGATGGAAATTTCGATTTTGACAGTGGGGGAAATATTGGCCATGTTGCCTTCTTCAAAAGCATCGGGGGCAGGGATAGGGTTGTTGAACCAGTCTATATGCCCTGATGGAATAAAATCCTTGGTTTCGATTGCACATATGGAGGCTTGGCTAGGAGGGTCAAAGGCTTCCTGTGAGAGAAAAAGTGCTCTGTGATGGAGTGCATTTCATGGGCAATCGGGGGTATTTAGTTCCTCCAGGATATCTTCATCGCAGTGGAAAATGCGAGAATATAGAGGATCCGGGGAGGTAACATTGGTAATTGTAACTGTGTGATTGTCTTCAAGTGGTGAAGATGTAGAGGGGGTATCACAACTATGGTGCAATGGAGAGCTTGACATAAACCAAATGTCTAGACAATGTGGGTTGTAAATTGTGGTCGGGGGTAAGATTTCCTAGGGGAAATGAACCGGGGAATTGGGAGGATTTAGGGGAAAATCCTCAGTCAGTCTATCCATGAACCATGGAGGGATGGGAAGTGACTCAGGTTCAGGGAAGGTGGTGTGAACAATATCTGGAGAAGGAATAGGGGGAATCACTTGCATCACAGGAAGTGAGGTGGTTGAAGGATTTTGAATAAGGTCCATTTGACAACGCATGTATTTAATGATCGAAGGACATTGGTACGTTAAATGATCAAGTGAGTCACAAAGAGAGCAAGGTAACCTCATCCATTCTTTGACTGAGGTCAAGACATAATGTATGTCTATAAAATGGGTACCTGATGACATGGGTGGAGAGGGGTCTTGCTGAAATCCTTGACGTACTGTCGTCAACGTATGTCGAAACTGAGGTAAAGTTGGGAAATGATGGGTATAGTGGCCATACTCGGAACAGATGGCACATGAAAATTTGGTTCACAACCCTTTACTTCCTGTAGTAGGGGACATGGTGGTATTACTAGGTGTGCTTGGTGAAGTGACAAGTGATATGGTTGCTCGAGGGAGTTGGATCAAATTGTGTAACTTGGGAAGAGAGGGACATCGATTAGTGGGGTTTCCCTCTCTTTTTCATAGTGTTCAAGGATGTTGAACTCGGGGAGGAAGTGGAGCAGTGGGCTCTTTATTCTTTCGTCTACCCCCAGCCATCACAGTGGTGCTGGAAAGTGGGGGTGAGAGTGGTGTGGTCGAAGTTAGTACTGGAATCTGCATCGGGATTCCTTTGTTTGGAGAGGGAGGGATGGTTGAGGAACCATCGTGGTTGGGTGTGGATACCATAATAGAATGGTGAGCACCATGTTGGTAAGGGTAAGAGTTGTGGCTACCTAGAAATCTTATACTCTCAGTGGGGGGTAGAAGAAGGGAATTTGAGTAATGTCTTGGGGGATTGTTTCCCAAACTAGAATTTTCCTTGGGGAAGGGTGAAATGTAAGGTAAGTGTTGTCGTAGGGTTCTCAGGTAATTCCTGAGGTATAATTTATTCAACTGGTGGGACGTCGAGGGGTGGAGAAGTATCAGTGGGAGGAATGGTATCTCCAGTTTCAGTTCCATTAAAATATATGACACAAAATTCTATTGACGGGTGTATAAGCAGTGGTGCTCCATGGTATGCCCCCAACAAGGATGGGTCTTTGAAAATTCTAGGGCCCATATCCATGAGTGGATATACGTCGGAACTAGTGCGGACAAGGGGTAAGATGTTGTCGATGTTGGAGGAGTGGTTAGGCTCGTAATGTGAAACATGGTCGATGGTGATGATTTTCCCATTGTGGGGGAACATCATCATTTGAAACACAGAAGACTCCACTATCGTCATAGCGTACATGCAGCTACGTCCAAACAAGATGTTGTAATCGAGCGGGGCGTCGATAACCTCAATGTCAATAAGGATGGTTTTTCCCTCGAGTTCAACAGGGACATTTTGAAAGATCCCTTCAGGGGAGGATGGTCGACCATCATAGGCTCTTAAAGTAATGGCAGATGGTATTATCTCAGGAGAGCCAAGTTCTTCCATACAATTTTGGACATGATCCGTGTGGATGCAACTTCATCAATGATACATCGATGAACCATGATGTTATGAATCTTAACTGGTATCTAGAAAGCTACCAAAGCGAGGATACAAGGTTCCCCGTAATCTAGATCAAATGCGATGAGTCTAGTATCAGCTGGGTCGACTGCCCCCAAGGAGGAAAGAAAGGATTTCCATTGAGTTGGACAGGTTTGGAGGACCTCCAATACCGCCATGGCTACAGGAGATTGTGCCAAGTCATCAACCATGTTGTAATTGTGTGTCGCCCTAGCTTGAGGGTTGTTGACATTTCTTCATAACAGTATGTGAGGGATGTGAATGGTGGGTTCGGTGTGAGGGCGTGGAATCATCAAGGTTCATCCGGTTGTAGTTGGAGCTACTTCTGAAGTGGTAGGAGTAGCTTTAGAGGGTGCATTGTAATGAGGACTGCACATTTGCAAAAGAATTTCTTCCTCGCTCATGAGGAGGATATTGCAATCCGTTGGGTTTCCATGGTTTTGATATTGTCCCATTTGTGGTGGGTCAAGATGCATCTCTTGTTGGGTATTCAACACACCTTGGTGTGGAATATGATTTTTCAACACAGTCCTGGGTGGTTGTTGCAAATATTGTTGTGGGGCCTGCTGAGGGGAAGGCGGTGCTAGAGGACATGGTGCGTTCACAGAATCTTTCATCCATTTGAAGTCAACAATTTGGGGGCAATGGTGAGTGTAATGGCCATGCTCACCACAAAGGGTGCAAGGGAATTTTGTTCGGAGGTTTTTATTGTTGTTCCTCCCTTGGAATTTTTTTTATTATCCCCTTGGGGGTTCTGGTTTACCCCAGCAAGTTGGTTTTGTTGGGGGTTATTTCCCCCTGGTCCTGGGTTATTATTGTTACAGTTTTTCCCTTTATTCTTGGAATTATTCGACTGATGGGTCGGATTTTCCATATTCAACTATTCAAAATTATGAAATTGTTGAATGGGAGAGGGCTGAACAAATTTAATGTTGGAGTGTGGTTGTCCTTGTGGAGGAACAATTGGCTGTGGAGGACCAGGAAATGGAAAATATGTATTTTTTTGTTGCAATGATCTGTAGGGTGCATAGGAAGGCGGAGCTCTTTTACTAGTGCCCAGGTTATAAGATGAGGTAGAAGGGGTGCCTGAACTTGGTTGAGAGGTCGAGCACATCATGGGTGATGGCAAGGGTCCACTCATGGGTGGAGGGGGGGGCACATGATATGGTTGTTTGTAAGGGGGAGGAAGGTAGTAATATGGACTTCCATACATCGGCAGATATTGGGGTGTACCATATGTTAAACAACTGAGAGGGGGGGATGAATCAGTTGTCACTATGCTTAAACAATTATACCCATTTTAAACTCATTACAAAACACTCAATGATGATCAAAATAATTCAAGGAACTAAGAAATAGAGTATTCAACATCAATCACACACATTAAGTATACATAAACAAATATTCTTGAGGAAACCCATAAAGGGAGAAAACCTCTTCTTCTTCGAATGATAGGCAGTATTTTTATGTTCTATACATCATCTATCTTTGAGCACCAACTCAATGTGAGGCTACCACCTTTGTTTTATAAGCTTCAACTTGTTGACAGAACCAACTCTCTAGTTTCTCTACCACCCACTAGAAGGAAACACCAACTCCCTGAGTGTTCCAACACCAACTAGATGGAAGCACCAACTTCCAGTCACACAGGCACCAACCTGTAAAATAGAGAACAATAGTTTTCCCTTGCACCACCATACCACCCTAGTTTTTTTGGCTGCAACCAAATGGAACCTACAACTCCTTCTATTCAATCACCCACTTGAAACTCTGAGGATAACAATCCTCCCTAGCACCACCCTACCACCCTGAGATATAAATCTTTGCTTCCTAAAATTTATTACAGTGATACAGTATTTATCAATGGCTTACCAATCTCATCAATGTTCGGCTACAATGCTCTTCTCTGCCTACATCATTGTGTTCCTGCTTGCATCTTCTTGCACTTAAGTTCTCATACAGTCTGGTGTTTTCACCATTTCTTATATGTCTATCTTATGTTCTTCATCTCTGCATATTTCACGCTCTTTTCCTGTTGTCTGCTTGATCACATACAGTTCAACTTGTTTTACCGAGAAACAACAACCTCTATGTCATGACATTTTTCTTGTATTCCTTCTCTCATCCTCCGTTACACTCTGCATCTCCAACACTCAAGTCAGTAATCTAAAAAACACTTAGGAATCATGATTCCAATACTTAGGAACAATGATTCAACCACTTAAGAACAATGATTCAGTTAGTGTAACTTAATCGTAACTGATCAAGAAATAACGAGATGAAACAACAACCCTTCGATCAGATTCTATTTGATCAACGTTGTTGGATTTTACACGCAGAGGCCTTTTTGAATTTTCAATGTGTAACCTCTGATTTGGAGCCTAGAAGTGCTAGCTCCTTCCCCTATTTTCCATTGATGTGACCTTGGGAGATGGTCTCATGTGACCACATGATTGCGGGTGCAATCTCTTTTATTGTTATCCCCCTGTCGTATGTGACCTCGGGATACGTCCTTGCGTAAGCGAACGATTGTGGGTGCATCCAAGAGTGGTTTGGGATCAACCATTTTTCTCCCTGTAATCCACTTCCATCTGCCACGTACCCTTTCTCCAAAACCGTGGTTTCAATTGTGGCTCGCCCTTAACTTTTTAAAGTTCACACACCTTCAATCTCACGATCTTGACGGTGCTCCTGATTTGACGGATCGGATATAACCTTCTTAAATCAATGGCTATGATCTATTTCTTGATCCGGGCTCTGAGAGTTTCAAATCTCAAACCCTTCTTTCCTCTATACGCCAATCTTCTAGAGTCAATGATTTCCGTACACCTATCCTTCTTAATCGACGTCTCAACCTCTACTTCGAGAATTTGACCTTTCAACCAGATCAACAGTTTTGCGGACCCTTACTTGATTCAATGGTAAATATCTCCTTCGCTACTCCAGGATTCGACGATTTAAATTCTCAACCTTCATGCTTTCCCAGAATGCTTTTAGCTGGAGTCTAAATATTCCTACCATGTGTCCTCCTCAAATCAGCAGTCCTCATTCACTTTGGGACTTCGAACTTCATGAATTTCAAACCTTTCTCCTTTGCGTTTTCCGAAGTAGTTTCGCCTAGAGTCAACTATATATTGACATGTACCCTCCTGCATGATCAACAATCATAAGTGACTTTGACCCTTCAGGACTTTAGTTTGATCACTACTTCATTCTCCTCCAGAGTGGTCACCTGCTAAATAAGTCATAGATGGTGGATATCGCTTGTTGTCAGTTAACACTTCCACTTCCACTGTGCTTCCACTATACTAGATCAACGGTTGGAAATGCACCCGAAGTGATCTCCAGATCGGAAGACTCATGTCCATTTCGGGACTTCAGGACTTTAGGCATCTGTTGGTGGTGAAACTCCTGAAGAAAAACTCTTGGAGTGATGTAACTTGCTTACGTCACTTTATGACATGGCACGAGCCAAGTGTCTGCCACATGTCACTCAGATTCATGATTTGCATGTACCTAAAATGTCGATTTCATCTTGACACTTGTCATTATCTGACTGTGCCACGTGTCTTTGCTAATGTGGGTGAGTGTAACACCATGTTTCCCCCAGTTTGTTAAAATATCTGGACTGGCCAAGAACTGTGGCAAACTCAGAAATGTGAATATGTGATGTGAATGGACCTTGTGGAAAAGGTCGATGAATGTGAATAATAATATGAATTTATATTACAGGACTACTGAGAGGGGATATGCTGAAAAAGAGACCACGATGGATACAGAGAGGTGGTGGAAGGCACCTGGAAAGGTGGCGTTAACTTCCACCAAAAATCAATATCGTATTTGGACTTCACTGGCCTAGAGAACCAAAAGCGGCTCGCTCGCCCCGAATTTAATGTCTCGCAGGTTGGTAGGTAGATGGCTCCTTAGGAATTAATGAGAGATGGGGAGGTGAACTGCCCATCCGCAAAGCCGTCAGGCCTGACCAGTGCGAGGGAAATCGTGCCACACGCAACCTCGCAAGAGGATAAGGTGTGGGGGAGAAGCGATTGGGGGAAGACGCAAGGGGAGGAAGAGAAATATGGCGATATGCAGAGTGGGTGATAGCAGAAAGGAAGGAGAGTAACCTTCACTCCTGGTCACTGGCAAACAGAGACACAGTCTCACAGCATCGTGGTCTCAGCTCGGGGGTGGCTAGTGGTAAATCTGCTACGAGTCGTTGAGCCTACAGTTGGGTGGAAACGAGTACCCCTCTCAGCAGTTGCATAACCCCTGGTGTTACTTTTTGATAAGTGTTTTTCCTTTGACATCTTGAAATATATGTATGCTGACATTTATGATCATAAGCTGTGAAATCATGAATGACTTCATTATAAGAATGTATGTTTGGTGTCTTGATCAGTAATGGTAGTTGTATGTTTATATGGAAAGACTATGTGTGGCTTATGCTCTCTTAAATTGTTATTTATATGCATGCTGATCTAATTCAGACTTCATGCCTGGTTCTCGGGAGAGAGATACCCTTATCTGCCTTAGATAGTACCCTGGGTAAACCTCCCCATAGAGATACCCTTCTTGAAAAAGCCATCAAGAACCTAGAAAAAGGACGTGAAGGCGCAAGGCCTTAAGAAATCCTTGATAAGTATCAAATCGACGGATGAGATCCCGTTGGGAGATCTGTGGTCACTCACGACTGTCAGATAAGAAGAAGAAGCTGGAAAGATAAGTACCTTAACCTTGATAGGTGTTAATAGACGGACGAGATTCCGTCGGGAAATTCGTGGTCACTCATGACCGTTAGATTTGGTAGGAGAAAGTAGGATGTTAAGTGCCATACCCCTATGACCTTCTGTGTCTTCGTGGGTAGCGAAGAGATCGGGATCGTAGATCCCGAAGGTCCATGAGAACATCTGGGTCGTTGAATTTTCCCCGTCCAGGAAGTCGTGGGAGAATGCACAAGTTAGGAACCTGTTTGAACCGTCAGATCTCGGCTGGAAAACCTGACAGTCGTTGGATCTGTCAGGAGATACCCAAGGGTTAAACCCCCAGTGAATAAGGGTTAAAGCCCTGAAATGGATTTGGGTAGTCCGATTAAAGGAGGCCACGTGTCTTAAGATTTCCCATTTCGGGAAATTGGGAGTCGAGAACTCGAGAGTTCTAGTGATGAGAGATCAGGACTTTCCATTGTGGAAACACCGAGATAAGATCTGGACCGTCCGATTTAAGGAGGCCACGTGTCATGAGATTTCCCATTTCGAGAAATCGGGAGTCGTGAACTCGGGAGTCGTGAACTCGGGAGTTCTGGTGATGAGAGATCGGGACTTTCCATGGTGGAAACCCCGAGACAGATTTGGACCGTCCGATTTAAGGGGGGCCACGTGTTGTGAGATTTCCCATTTCGAGAAATCAAGAATCGTGAACTCGGGAGTCCTGGTGACAAGAGATCGGGACTTTCCATGGTGGAAACCCTGAGACAGATCTGGACCGTCTGATTTAAGGAGGCTACATGTTGAGAGATTAACCGCATCGGGAAACCGGGGATCGAGAATTAGGGAGTCCCGTGGTCGAGAGTTCGGACTCTTGTGATGATAAATCCCGATGAAAGGATGAGATTCTTTAAGAGGATCTCAGGTTCTATAATGACCGTCAGATGTGGGGAAGAGACTTCAACTTTAAGCCGGGGTGCGAGTGCGCCTTAGGGTAAGTGGTGAGTAGATCTGGACGGCCAAAGTCCACCTGCCCAGATCTATGGTTGAGGCTTCA
>ML794174.1:65757-95059 GCA_009831015.1 Picea engelmannii
TGTTTCCCCTCTCGCCACCTGTACTCCGCTCACCCGCGCGACAGGGCCGTTCCTAATGGCCATTTTCCAACCTTGTAGGGACTCGTCCCTATTGGCTAGTTACCAACCCTGCTGGGGTTCGGCGGTTGCAGAGTCGAATGATTCGACATCACTGTAGCGTCAAGGCATGAAATACAAAGAGACACCATGATTATTTGACCTGTGATCATGACCCACGATCACATGGGAATAGAGAGAGAGAAAGAGCTAGCTTGCGCTAGGCCTCCATAGGTATTTCGAGGGCTCTGATCCTGCAGAAATCAACGAAAAATTGATTATGGTAGTGGGTGTGTGACAGTGAGACGTGTAGGAAATGTAGTGGAGTGTGACGTGTGGTGGGTAGTGGAGTTTGACGTCGGAGCATGGAGGTGGTATGTATGATTTGTTTGGTGGTTTACTCGGAGGGGGGGTTAGGAAGTAAGTGGTAATGAGAGATAGGGGTCCGATTTGACACGCATGTGACATGTATGAGGGTCCCACATGGGAAATACCACCAACTCGGACCCCCCCCCACAGTTAAAGGAAGAAAGGTCGAGGGGGTTTGATATGCCCTGTCGACCATAGATCTGAGTGCTCGATTATCAATCACTGAGATTAGCGCGCCCTTCTTCTAACTTATCATGTCCTTCCACTTTAGAATGATATGATGATTGAAATTTACTCCGGCTCTCCAGACTTCAGGGGTTTCAAATCTCAAACTTTTCTCCCCGTTTATCCTATATGTCACTTAATTTGATCTGACGTTCGTGAATACTCTCGAAGAAGATCCACGATCAAGGATTTTTATTTGGATCACGTTTTTGTACTGCGCTTTCCCTTCTGAGCTTTGATCTTTGCATATTGTTTGCTTCTCCTCCTAAGCTTATGCTTTTCTTGTTTGTCATCGTCGTTGTTGTTCTTTCCATCAATGAAAAGAACACGCTTCCTGTAAAACATGCCAAAAATCTCCCCCTTTGGCATTAATGGCAACCCTGAAAGGCTGCACTATTCTTCTTAGACCTCCGACTGTAGGATCCAGACCACACCTTTTCTCCCCCTTTGACATCAATGTCAAAGAAAACATGCTCCCCGTGAGTTGTTGTAGTAATTTTTTAGAGGTATCAGATATTCAACCAACACATACTCCCCCTGACAGGATGGAATCTCTTAGGTGAGAGAAGGGATGACACCTAGATTCTGATGGAGATATTCAAATGATGTCTTGACTAGGGGGTTAGTAAAGATGACTGCAATTTGTTATGTGGAAGAAATATAATTCAACTGAACAACTTTGTTTGTAACCTGCTCTTTGAGAAAATGATACTTTATTGGTATAAGCTTTGTCTTTGAATGTAGAACATGATTCTTTGATACACTAATGGAACTGGTGTTATCACAGTGAAGTGGAATGGGATCAGTATAAGTTACCTTCAAATATGCAAGAGTTTGTATCATCCATAAGATTTGAGTGCAGCAAGTAGCAATAAAAATTTACTCTGCCTCTATAGTTGATAATGAAATAGATCCCTACTTCTTACTAAGCCATGCTACTAACAAATCACCTAAGAAGAATGCACCTCCACTGGTGCTCTTTCTCTCATCCAAACAGTTTGCCCAATCAACATCTGAATATGCAGTTAATTGAAAATTCTGATTTTTAGGATACCAAAGACCATAAGTCATTTTACCCTTCAAATATTTAAATATCCTTTTGATAGTTGCTAAATTAATTTGTTTAGGAGCATACTGAAAACGACCTACCATTCCAACAACTTGCATTATATCAGGACATAATGTTGTGATGTACATAAGACTGCCTATCATTGATCTATATGTTCTTTGATCAACATCAGGTAAAATATCATATATACTAAGCTTGCAACCAACCACCATAGGTGTACTAACAGGAGAGGAATCTTCCATCTAAAACTTCTTCAACATCTCTTTCAAATACTTTTCTTGAGAGATAAATAGCCCTGCAGAACTATGATTGATTTGTAAACCAATAAAATATGGCAGTTATCCTATCAAGGACATCTCAAACTCAGACTGCATTGAATTAGAAAACCACTGAACTGAAGGGTCATTAGTGCATCCAAAAATAATGTCATCTACGTAAACCAAAACAACTAATAAATCATCACCTTCAGACTTAATGTATAGATTACTATCAACAATACCTTTCTTGAACCCTTTGTCCTGTAGAAATTTGTCCAATCTATAATACCAGGCTCGTGGTGCCTGTTTCAGTCCATATAATTCCTTTTTCAACTTACATACAGAATCAGGATTATTTTTCAGTGAAAATCCTTCAGGTTCCTCCACATATACTTCTTCTTATAGATCTCCATTAAGAAATGTTGACTTAACATCCATTTGATATACTTTAAAGTTCTTATGACATGCATAGGCAAGAAATATTCCGATGGCTTCCAATATTGCCAGTGGTGCAAAGGTTTCATCAAAATCATCTCCTTCAACTTGTGCATACCTCTTACAGACCAATCTATCTTTATTCTTAACACTTTGTTTGTGTTCATTCATTTTATTCTTAAGCACCCATTTGGAGCCAATTACATTTTTATCTATAGGTCTAGGAACAAGCTCCCAAGTATTGTTCTTCTCAATGTGATCCAGTTCCACATTCATTGATTTTAACCAATTTACATATTTATTGGCTTCATTAAAGTTCTTGGGTTCCACCATGGATAGGAAGGCTATATGTGATTGTTGGGTGTCTTTGATTATCCTTCTCTTGGTTTGTACACATTTGTCTTTCTCACCAATTATCTGACTTGCAGGATGATTCTTTTGAGTAATTCTAGAGGAAGGATTTGATGTTCTCTGTTAATTTGAGTCTGCCTGAGTATTTGTATCTTCATCTAACTCAGAGTCTTATTTTTATGATTCTTGGACCTATTCATCTTCAGCTTCAGTTGTGTCCTCTGTAGCAGACTCAATATTGCTCACCTCTCTTATTGGGACTCCTTCATCATCTTTTAAATCAATGTAATCAACTAATTTATACAATATTTTATCAAAGCATCTATATCCTTTACTATTGCTAGCATATCCTAAGAAGATTCCTTCATCAGCCCTATCATCATACTTGGCAAGGTTTTCATTATTATTCTTTATGTAGCACTTACTCCCAAAGACTTTGAAGTGTTTGATTGAAGCAGGTCTTCCATACCACAGTTCATAAGGTGTCTTGTCACTGTGTGGTCTGAGGTGGGATTTGTTAAGAATATGGATTGTTGTGTGTATTTCTTCTACCCAATAGGTTTGACCAATGTTCTTCTCATTCATCATTGACCTAGCCATTTACTGAATTGTTATGTTTTTCCTCTCAACTACTCCATTTTTCTATGGAGTTCCTGGGATTGTGTATTCTCTCTTGATCCCATGTTTATCGCAGAATTCCTTGAAATCACTTGACATAAATTCTCCTCCTCTGTCTGATCTTACTTCCTTTAACCTATTGCTTGTTTGATTCTCAGTTAAAGCCTTAAATATTTTAAATTTCTCAAATGCTTCATCTTTTTCTTTGAGAAAAGAAACCCAAGTGAGTCTGGAGTAATCATCAATGATCAGCATGAAGTAGTTTTCCTTCNCCTTTAACCTATTGCTTGTTTGATTCTCAGTTAAAGCCTTAAATATTTTAAATTTCTCAAATGCTTCATCTTTTTCTTTGAGAAAAGAAACCCAAGTGAGTCTGGAGTAATCATCAATGATCAGCATGAAGTAGTTTTCCTTCCCTATGCCTTCTTGTCTTGATGGTCCACATAAATAAATATGAACTAATTGGAGTGGTTTATCTGTTGAAGTAGAGCTCCTGGATTTAAACTGTCCTGGTTAGCTTTCCTACTTGGCAGGGTTTACACACAGAATCTTGTGGCTTTGATATTCTTGGAAGATCTTTTATTGCCTCAAGATTTTTGAGCTTGATTAAGTGGTCAAAGTTTACATGTCCAAGTCTCCTATGCCATAACGATCTTTCATCATGTTTTCTTAGATGACACTCTTTTGTATCTTCTTTCAACACATATACATTATTATCTTTCATTATTCCTTTAGTCACCACTTGTCCTGAGTTTACATACTTTATCTTACAATCTTTGGAAGTGAACACCACTTCACATCCTCTATCACACATTTGACTTACACTGAGAAAATTATGTTTCAGCCCATCTATAAGCAGAACATCCTGGGATTTTTCTTTACCATTACTCAAACTCACCATCCTTTTACCCTTGATTTTACCTGGTTCATCATTTCCAAAGGTCACATTTCCTATTTTGTTTTTACTTATAGACATAAACTTATCCTTGTCTCTAGTCATGTGCTTGGAACATCCACTGTCTATATACCAGGGGTCTTTTTGTTTTTGAACTGAAAGTACTAGACCACATTTTTCACTATCTTTCTTTTTCCATGTGCTAGTATTTCTAGCTAAGGATTTTATCCTTGGATCTGCTTTGTAATTATTCAGATGGCAGTTTGCAACTTTGTGGCCGAATTTATGACAATTATATCATTCGAGCTCATTGTTCAATAGGTCAAAGTGGTTGGTACAACTTTCTTTACTCATTGTATGTTTAGTTATATGTTGCAAGGATTGTTTATTTCTTGATCTCCTTAGTTTCATGTCTCTAGACTTAATTTGACAATTTGCAATCTTATGACCAAAATTAGAGAAGTAAAAACAGTAACCATGGAAGAAATTTTGGTACCTGAAGGATGGCCTTCGTCTTGTCATTTGTTTCTCCATATTCTGATATCTTCTTTTTTTTCTCAAGGATCATCTTGTCTTTATTAACTTATGGTGGCAGAGTACTCACATGGTTTGATTGTCTATTGACTTGTAACTTGATCATGTTTACTAGCTCTTTGCTTTCAAGTTGTTTTCTACTTGAACCACTTACATATCCTAGACCAGTCTTCAACAAAGGATACCTATGTTTTCTTAGAGTGTCGTTTAGTTTTTTTTAGGCTTTAATGCTTAGAAGATTTTGGAGATACAATGCTTTAAACTTCTCCATCTCTTTTCTGGTTTTTACTACCTCTTCTTCCAAGGCTTCACATGTTTCCTTCTTCTCTGATAACTGTTGTTTTAGAATGTCCTCTATTTTATTTTCCTCTTCTAATTTCACTTTTAGCAGGGCAAAGTCTTCATCAAGTTTTTTACTGTCTTTCTCGAAGTGTATCAACAATTGTTTTTTTCTTTTTCTTCTTAAATCTGAGTCTAGCAATTTCTTCTAGGACACTAATCAAATCTCCTTCCAAGTCAACCACATATTATTCATCATTAACATCACTTCCTGTGATTTTATTATCATAATCCTCTTTGGCCATAAGCATAAATTCATTAACCTTATCTTCAAAAGAAGAATCACTATCTATGTCTCCTGAAGAGTCATCATTGTTTACACATAAACTTTTCTTTTTACCAAACCTTTTGGATTTGTACTTCTCTTCACCTTCATTGTTCTGGTCCTTCTTCTTGTGTGGACACTTAGATGAAAAGTGACCTATCTTTCCACAATCAAAACATTTGAAGGGCAACTTGCCTTGGTACTTTCTTGATCCTTTCTTTAGTCTTCTCATAAAGTTTGCTTCAATTTCATCAGGCTCATAATCCTCATTCTTATCTTCTTTAAATGGTGCTTCTCTAGAGGTGGTTTATCTTTACCTATCCTCATTTCATAAGCAGTCAGATTTTCTAGGAGTTGGTCAATAGGAAAAACTTTTAGATCATTAATTTATTCTATAGCAAAGACCTTTGGGTTGAACCTATCTGGAAAAGATCTCAAAATTTTATGAACTAAAGAGGCTTCCTCAATTTTTTCACCAAGTCCTTTCATTGCATTTACTATTTCTTCAAATATCATAAAGTACTTCCCAATAGTTTCATCCTCTTTCATATTTAGTTGTTCAAACTGTAATATGTAGTTTTGAAGCTTGGCACCCTTTACCTTCCAATTACCTTCATAAATGCTAATGAGTTTGTCCCACATTTCTTTGGAATATTTTGCTTCTACAAGCCCACTCAGAATAGAATTCATAGCCTTAGCATTGAAGATGAATTCTAGCTTGTCATCCTTAGAAGCTATTACAATTGGCTTCACATAACCAATATCTACCACATCCCAGACATCTACACCTAAACCCATTATGTAGGTTCTCATCCTAACTTTCCAAAAGGCAAAGTTTGTACCATTGAATAGGAGGGTGTTATTGGCTAAAGTTATTTCATGGATAGTCATGTTTAAGATCTGGGATCTACCCTTAGATAAAAGGAACCTTCTATGATACCGATTGTTAGACAACTAAGAGGGGGGGTGAATCAATTGTCATTGTGCTTAAACAATTATACCCATTTTAAAATCATTACTGAACAATCAATGATGATCACAATAATTCAGGGAAGTAAGCAATAGATTATTCAACATCAATCACACACATGAATTATACAGAAACAAACATTCCTAAGGAAATCCATAAAGGGAGAAAACCTCTTCTTCAAATGATAGGAATTCCTTTTATGTTTTCTACATCATCTATCTTTGAGCACCAACTCAATGTGAGGTTACCACCTTTTTTTTACAAGATGCAACTTGTTGAGAGAACCAACTCTCTAGTTTCTCTATCACCCACTAGAAGGAAGCACCAACTCCCTTAGTGTTCTAGCACCAACTTCCAGTCACACAAGCACCAACCTGAACAACAAAGAACAATAGTTCTCCCTTGCACCACCCTACCACCCTAGTTTTTCTGGTTTCAACCAGATGGAAGCTACAACTCCCTGTGTTCAAGCACCCACTTGAAACTACGAGGACAACAGTCCTCCCTAGAACCACCCTACCACCCTGAGATACAAATCTTTTCTTTCTTCAATTTATTACAATGATACAATATATATCAATGGCTTACCAGTCTCATCACTTTTCGGCTACACTTCTATGCTCTGCCTGCATCAGTGTGTTCATGCTCGCATCTTATTACACTTAAGTTCTCGTACAGTCTATTGTTTTCACCATTTCTTCTTTGTCCAGCTTATGTTCTTCATCTCTCCATCTTTCATGCTATGTTCTTGTTGTAACCTTGATCACATACAATTCAAGTTGCTTTACCAAGAAATAGCAACCTCTCTCTGTCATGGCATTTTTCTTTTATTCCTGCTCTCATCATCTGTTACACTCCGCATCTCCAACGCTCAAGTTGGGAATCTCAAAAACCCTCAAGAATCATGATTCCAATGCTCAAGAACAATGATTCAGTTAGTGTAACTAAATCGTAATTGATCAAGAAATCACGAGATGAAATAGAAACCCTTTGATCAGATTATGTTTGATCAACAACGTTGGATTATACACGCAGAGGCCTTTTTGACTTTTCAATGCATAACCTCCAATGTGAAGCCTAGCAATGCTATCTCCTTCCCCAATTTTCAACTGATGTGACCTTGGGCGATGGTCTCACATGACCACGTGAATGCCAGCATGAGCTCTTTTCTCATTAACCCCCTATCATATGTGACCTTGAGCTACATCCTTGTGTAAGCGAATGATTGCAAGCGCATCCAAGAGTGGTTTGGGATCAACTTCTTTTCTTCCCGCAATCCACCTCTAGCTGCCACTTACCCTTTCTCCAAAATCATGGTTTCAATTGTGGCCCACCCTTAAATTTTTAAAGTTTGCGCACCTTCAATCCCTGCAATGCGATGGGACCATCGATCTCACGATCTTGATGGTGCTCTTGAACTGACGAATCATATATAACCTTCTTAAATCAACGATCGTGATCTATTTCATGATCCGGGCTCTGGGAGTTTCAAATATCAAACCCTGCTTTCTTCTGTACGCCAATCTTCTGGAGTCGATGATCTGTGGACACCTATCCTTCTTAATCGATGGCTCAGCCTCTATTTCAGGAATTTGACCTTTCAACCAAATCAACGGTTCTGCAGCCCCTTACTCGATTCAATGGTCGAGATCTCCTTTGCTAATCTAGGCTTTGGTGATTTCAATTCTCAACCTTCACACTCTACCATAATGCTTTTAGCTGGAGTCAACAAATTCTTTCCATGTGTCCTCCTCAAATCGACGGTCCTTGTTCACTTCGGGACTTCGGCCTTCGGTAATTTCAAAACTTTCTCCTTCACGTTTTCCCGTAGTAGTTTCACCCAAAGTCAACGATCTATTGACACGTACCCTCCTGCATGATCAACGATGATAAGTGACTTCGGCCCTTCGGGAATTTAGGTTGATCATTGCTTCATTCTCCTTCGGAGTAGTCACCTGCTAAATAAGTCATAGACGGTGGAGACCGCTTGCTGTCGGTTAACACTTTCACTTACACTGTCCTTCCACTGTACTAGATCAATGGTTGAGAATGCACCCAAAGTGATGTTCAGATTGGAAAACTCATGTCCATTTCGATACTTCAACGTTCAGGACTTCGGGACTTCAGGACTTTAGGCATTTTCTAGTGGTGAAACTCCCGAAGTAAAAATCTCGGAGTGACTTAACTTCCTTACATCATTTGATGATGTGGCATGAGCCGCGTGTCTTCCATGTGTCACTCAGATTTGTGATTTTCACATACCTGAAATGTTGATTTTAGCTTGACACTTGTCATTATATAATTGTGCCATGTGTCTTTGTTGACGTGGGTGAGATGTGTAGGAAATGTAGTGGAGTGTGACATATAGAGGGTAGTTGAGTGTGACGTTGGAGCGCGGAGGTGGTATGTATGAGTTGTTTGGTGGTTTACTCGGAGGGGGGGTTAGGTGGTAAGTGGTAATGAGCGAGGGGGGTCTGAGTTGACAAGAAGGTGACATGTATGAGGGTCCCACATGGGAAATACCACCAACTCTGATCCCCCCCCATGGTTAAAGGAAGAAAGGTCAAGGGGGTCTGATATGCCATGTCAACCGTAGATATGAGTGCCTGATTATCAGCCACTAAGATTAGCGCTCCCTTCTTCTAACATATTCTATCCTTCCACTTTAGAATGATCTAACGACTGAAATTTACTTCGGATCTCCGGACTTTGAGGACTTCAAATCTCAAACTTTTCTCCCCGTTTATCCTATATATCCTTTAATTTGATCCGACAGTCATGAAGACTCTCGAATCAGATCCACTATCAAGGATTTTGATCTAGATCACGTTTTTGTACTGCACTTTCCCTTTTGAGCTTTGATATCTGCATACTGTTCGCTTCTCCTCATGAGCTTATGCTTTTCCTATTTCCCATTGTTGTTGTTTTTCTTGCCATCAATGAAAATCACATGCTTCCTATAAAACATTCCAACACCATACATAGGTGGTGGTTGTATGTACGGATTGTGGTGTTTTGTGGTACTAATCAATCCATTTGTCGTGTGAGACATTTCAGGTTTGTCTTGGCCAAATGGTATGGGTCTCGGTGCATCAAGTATTACTATGTATAAGTTACTATGCATAAATGAGGTCATACTATTGAGCCTTGTTTATGGCTTCCTCTTTAGTTTGGGGAAAGGTGGAGGCTACTTCTTTGGCAAGGATAGAGACGAGTGATATGAGAAACTAATCAAGGCATTGTTCTTTCGTGGTTTCTTCTTTGCATAGACTATGTTGCCGATGCCATTCATGAATGTGGTCGGCGATATGAGTGGATGAGTTTTGTTTACACTCAGAGAGTATTTCTAGACCATTGTCATGATGAACTGGTAGTTGAAAGAAGGTCAAAAATGTTTTGGCCAAGGATTCAAAAGTCACATGGGACCCTAATTTTTCATCCACATACCATTTGGTTGATGGACCAGTGAGCATGCGTTGAAATAACCTTAAGTGGATGGAGTCATCCATGATGTTGTTTTAAGAGCACCATAAGTGGAAGGTCATGACGTGGTTGGTGGGATCTTCCCCCGATTTTCCTTCAAACTTGGGAATGTCTTAAGGTAGTTTGGTTGGCATATTGGGCCATGTCGAGTCATGCAATATAGGGTCATTTGTGAGTTTACTCAAATCTAGGATATTGAGGGATGCTAAATATGGCATGGGGGGTGGCAGTGGAGGATTACTTCCATCCATGGTGTTAGTAGGTTGTGGACCTAACCCTTGAGGGGGGTTTGGTGGGGTTGTACTTCTCCCTTGAGAAGAAGTTTCCCCCCGCCTCCTTGTGAAGGAGATATAGTGGATGGATGGCCTTGGGAATTGGACCCAAGTAAAGTGGAACCAAGCAAATATGATCCTAAATTAGTGGCACTCACAAGAGTGTGAGACGGTTGAGTCGGTGAGTTGGCAAGACTAGGAACTCCTCCTAGGATAGGAGGGAGATTCTACAAGCGTCTGGAATGACAGGGATTCTATGGGTCCCCTATGATGTCTGACTAGAAAAGTGAATGTGTGTAAATGGTGATGAGAGAAATAAATGAACAAGATACTTGTATAATTTGGACCTTCACAATATATCTCACAATCGCATGTAATCAAATGAGCATCATGCATAAATAAATTGAAAATAAGCATACATGTGGTTAGGTGGATTTTGTTCGCGTTAGAGAACAAAGAGAAAAAATTCTCGTGTCCTAAAGAGACGTAACGTCCTTCCTCTTAAATAGAACTGGACCTTCCAATAACACTCAACAGTGGGGTCTGAAGCCACCAGAAGAGGAACTAGTGAAGGATGAAATAATCAATTATAATGAGGGGTAGAGGGTGCATATCCCGAAAGAGATGGCAATATTTCCCAATAGCCACACAAAATATGATCAAGGTGCAATTATAGCCCACAATTTCCACCTGGGTAGATGTCCTAATATTTGGCCACTAGGTACCTCGGTCAAAGTGCGGCATTTAGATTTTCGGCCTCAGAAATGGGTCACGGGATGGATCCCTTCCAAGAGTTGGGTGACTTAAGGGGGGATGCACAGAACAACCAGACCTCGGTCTTCGACCCTTCATGGGTATGTCCTTGCCTTATGGTGTTAGGAACACTTGACTTGGAGGATTTTAAAGTTCCCTATTTGTCAACTTCTAATGTTTGAATATGTGAGAACCAGATAACGGGGGGTTATTTGAATGCTTACCCCCGAGATCCTACCTAGACTGGAAAATTTATTTTGGCACCTCCTATAGAGGAAAACTTAGTGAGTTTTTAGAAAAAAAATAGATGTGGTTGGTTGATAGATTGGGGGTGTGAACCAATCTCGTTGGAATTAAGTGGGTGTGGATAACTTCTTCAAGAAATAGTGGGATGTTTCAGAATCCCTTTGGAGGAAACTTACTTCAACCTCCATAATTCGAGATGAAATTATGTGAGTGAGGAGTGACTTTGTGTGTGAGAAAGTGAACAAATGTGCCAAATTTTAATAAGTTAGGTGTCAATTTGCAACATGTGGACTTCATGTGGTCCTTACAAATCTTGATTACCTATCTCACTAGATGTCATTGGTACAACCTTGTGGAATTTTAAAATCCCTAAAGAATTAGCATGTGGACATGTGGATCCTTACCAATCCTTTAAACTCCCTAATGTGGTTTATTCTAAGAAAACTTTGAAAAGCCATCCTAGATTGCAAGCATGTGGACATGTATGGACCTGTTACTTTGATCTTTAAACTCTCCTAGTGATGTAAACTAAGAAAGTAATTTCAAAAAACTATCCTAACTTTGCAACCTGTGGGCATGTATGGGCCCTTACAAATTTAAGATGTTTTGAAAATAAACTAAGAGGATCCATAGGGGGGATTTTTCCTCTCCTAAATATTTTGTTAAGGGAGATGAAATGTCCCCTTAATCACTTTTTTTATTCTCAAGATCACTCTATGGTGCGAGAGAAGAGCATACTCAATGATTAAAGTTTGATTTCTAGTCCCAATGCAAGTGCTTTTATATGTGATAGTAAATAATATCAAATTAACTTTTACAATCAAAACAAGCCATCCATGTGGCAACTCAAAGAAAAAGGGGAGAAATATGGTTCTTTTTAACCCCCTAAGTGCCTATGTTTTGACTAACCCTTCATGTGGGAAGGGAATATAAGTGTGGTGCATTTACAAATTGCATAGAAGCAAGATTTTGAAGGCTAGGGGCCTTCAAACATCACAAAAACTCATACAATTTTGAAACTCTGGACACATGCGCGAGTTACAGTTTAGATAGAGGCACAGTTGGTGCACAATGTGCAAAGAACAAAAGACTTGTTGCCGCACTGTGAGCACAATGCATAGAGAACAGAAGTGTTGTGGGTGCACAATGCTTTGAATGTGTGTCTGTGGGTTGAAATACCCGTGCACGTTCTGATACGCGTTCGGCGGGGGGGGGATTTTGAATGGAATTCTCCTCCTCTAGCTCCAAACTTAGCTCTTGATAAGTAAGGCTAGGTTGGCTATGATTCCTGCAAGGCAAATGGGTAAAAAATAAGTGCTCCAACAACCCAAATAGGGAGGAAATTGATACCTTTTCCCCAGTATGGTCTATGAAACCAGATATTCTAAGTTTGATCCCCAGTATGGTCGCCAATCTGTTGTGTATGTTTTGTCACTTGGGTGAAAAAAAAAGGCACTTACAAGTCTAGTTGGGCCTGCTAGACAATACAAAGGTTAGTGTATGAATTAAAAAATCCAAGAACATGAAATAAACAAACAACTAAGCTAGAAATAACTAAGGAAATAAAATTAAAATGCATAAGAAAATTTGAACCAAAATCAATCAACCAAGTGACCAATGATTATGCCACCAATGGATAACTGTGTTAGTTGGAAAACACCGTAGAGAAAGGAGGAGTTATGGATCCCCTCTTCCTCCTTGGTAGGGCTCTTGAGTCCCCTATTTGAGAGCTCTTCTTACAATGATAAACTAGAAATGAAATGGTGAAGAAATCCAAGCCTATTCCCTTAAGAGATGAGGTGAATAGATTATTGAGATGTTTCTAGATTGATCCAAGAAGAAAAGAGGTTTCTTGAGGGAGGATAGAGGCAGCATAACAATACTATGAGATTCTTAAATTCTTAGTGCACCCATGGCCTCCATTTATAGAATGTCTTTGAGGCAATATCCAACTGGTTCTTAGTGTGGACAAGGGTCCCTTTAGGGCACCCTTAGGTATTTGACCAGCCCCCCATTCAGATTCAGCTTGGATTTGAGGGACAAATCAAGTTATCAACTGGTCCAGAAGTGGGTGAGGGACCGACAAGAACCATAAATGTGGTGTTCACATGAGTGTGCGGCTTTTCTCGTACATAGTCGCACATATGGCGCATTGTGCGATCTACGGGCTTCTTTGGATCGTGCACTGTGCCGACGCTTCCTTTAGTGTTTCATCACATGTCAATTTTTGTCCAGTTGTATCGTATTTTCCCTTTAGAAATGCATTTTTGGTGCTGCAGGTGAACTAATAGGTGTTTGGAGATGTTGTATTTATGTAGCCATTTTCATGCGATGTTGCGGACGAAATTTTTTTGATAACACTTGTAGTTATACATTTTCATGACCCTTTTTACCATTAACTACCACCTTGCCTACCTCTGCATTCATGCAACCATGTGAACTCATATTATTTTAATATTATTTCTCTTATCCTAATTTTTCTGGGAACATATCCAAGTGACACATGACAGGTGACTGGGTGGTGATTGGGCATGACGTTTCAGACATTCACATGTTGACTGGGCGATGACTGGGCAATGAATGGGTGACTAAAATATTATTGGGATATGTATTTTTCTAAGGCAAGAAGAGCTACACTAAGACCTCCATAATCTCCTTTGTTTCACATAAGTGATATGGAAGATTCAACAATATAAAAACTAAATTTCTTATCATCACAATGCATGTGGGATTAAAAGAGGGTGTATTTTAATCAAGGGCTAAGATTTATCCACGAATTAAATGGACAGTTGTTGAGCAGTGAACTTCTAGAGGTCAGAACTCAAGGTTTGGGCGTCGGTTTTGGAAAAACTATACCTCATTGGAAAAGTAATTTGATAAGGACCATGATGGAAGAAGTTTTAGGTTCTTAATTTGGCCACATTTCTTCCAAAAATTGAAAGAACATTCAAATCAATTTCCATGGTTTTTTGATAAATCTGTTTGGAACCTCGACTTCCCGAGGATATAAATTGAGATATAGAAATCCAAATTGCACTTAGGAGCACTCATTGGAAATATTGAATGATTAATATTGATTCTATGATGGTTTCAATGTCTGAGAAATCAAATATCATGCTAAAAATATTAAAACATGGTCCTCTTTTTAAAAGGAAGTCAGTTTAAATTTTCAAAATAAAGGTTTATTTAAAAACTATTATTAAAGACGAAATGGGCCCCACTTCAAGGAAAAAATTTTAATGACATAAATTCATTAATGAGAGTTCAATGAATAATTAATTAAAGTGGGAATAAAAGTGTGTGGAAGTTTCTAAAGAGACCAAAAACCTAACTACTTCAAGAAGCATTGGAAGTAGATTTTGAAAGAGACAGAGCACAATCAAAGAAAAGATTAGAGGGAAGTCAGAAGATCATAATAGAAAAGTTCCAGCCATGAGCATGCAACCAAATCTTTGGTCAACAAACAAATATCTCCATGTTTTTTGCTTCTCTTTCTTCTATACTATTTTTCTCAAGGATTTATTCTTGTATTTCTGAACTGAGCATAAGGATGAGTTCTTGAATTTTTTTCTTGTATTCTTCCAAGAATTTTATCTATAAGATCATGGAGTATTTACAGCCATATATGTGACTAATAAATGTAATCCAATATTGCCTAATTAATTCATGGATATTTATTCATTGTGTTTGTCAAGCTTTGTTTCTAAACCACTAGTCAATTGGCTTACTGAAATTTTTTGTATTGTTGAATATCTTTTATAGAAATCCACAGAGAACTACTTCGAGGTGTAATTTCAATGATTTCTCAAACTCTGAGCTTATGAGCATGAGATTTTTTAAGTGCACCCATCATATTTGTTTATGTTTTGAATGCAATACTCTTTTAAAGTTCTTTGAAATGATCAATACTCTTTTTCATGTGATTCATAGCGTTATAATAATGCACCTGAGCATATATCTATTTTGATGTTGAATCATTTCTTCATATTTTTATTGTTAATAAGCCACTTGGTCCATTCAATAATAAATCTGGTTATCAAGAACCATTCCATACACAAAATTAAAGAAATAAATATTTTGGGTTTGTTGTATAGCACTCTCCCAAAACCAAGAGCAACCTCTATAAAAATGTAGGGGGGTTTTGTATCCTCGTGAGGTTGTTTTTTTTATTGTGACCAATCTAAACATCAACAACACTAGGTATCAATGAGACAATTGAATTCATATTGTAGAACCAAGTGTTCCTAAGTAACAAATTGTACTCAGTAGGTGTGTCGATGACCTCCACGACAACAAAGACATCCTTACCACCTAACTCGATGGGTAAGGAAATGATTATTCCATGAGGCTTGAAGATGTTTCCATTGAATGATTAAAACAATGATGTATATGTGTTGAGCTTAGGAGAGCCAATACCCTTCAAAAAAAAAATAGACATGATGTAATTCAAGGCTCCTTCATCAACCATGGTTAGGAAGAGGTTTTTCCCCATCATTCGTACTTTGATATGGAAGGAAACTTAATGGGAGAGCCTATGATTAACCTATTTAGAATCAAAGGTCATCAAACTCAAATCCAAGGGATCAACCTTTCCTATAGAAGATAACAAGGATTTTCGTTGCATTGGGCAGCCCTGGAGGACCTCGAGGGAAGACATAGAACAAGGTTCCAAGGCCAAGTATTCCACAATATTGTAGTTGTGGGTGGCCCGTGTATTTGGACTATGTGTCATTCTTCGAAGAATTCCATTCGGGGGGCGAAGTGGTGTGTCAAAATATGTCTTCTCAATATGAAGAGGGCCACCAAGCTGGGAAGAATATGTTGATTCATGAACAATAGGAGTAGTCTCAGACGTGTCATATTTATTGGCTCACGTTTCCAAATTGACAGTGTGGTAACACATGAAAAAAAATTATTCAAGGAATACCCCTCATGGTGAGGGGTACCTGACATGCCCCCTTGCAGAGGGGAAAGATTTTTCACAACCATGTGTTGAGGTTGAGGGGGAGAAGAATGAGTTAAAACAACAGGTTGTTGTGGGGCCTTTTGTTGTGCAAAATAATGATGAATTTCATCCTTCCGAAGACATTGATGAGTAGCATGGTCCTACCCACAAATCGTGCAGGGGAACTGACTCTTCTTATTCTATTTTTTGCCCCTCTCTTGATTGTTTAGGGTGGGAGAAGTACCTTTATCAGTATTGAAATTATTCTTCGTATTCCTCTTATTTTTTACTCTAGGTTGTTGAGGATTCTTCAGTTGCATGGACTACACCAAATTCACCTCGCAGGTTTAAGTAGGGACCTTGGAAGTTTGATCATTAGAACCGTAAGTTGACAGATCTGATGAAATGGACATGTGACCCATCTAGTCAACTAACTGGTTCATAGAGGAATTTGAAACAGAACCAACCACATCGTTGGTGTGGGGTCCTGGGTTTGGATTCTTTAGATCTTTCAATGGACTAGGAGCATGTGGGATAATGTCACAAAGAGTACCATACTAGGAGTAGATAAAATCTAAGTTTTGGGTATGCATAATGGATTGATCCTTGGTAGCTACCCCGACAATAGCTACATCCTTGGAAATGGTTGGAAGGAGGGATTTGGTGAACCAGTCCATCAAGAGTTTATCTGGGATCTGGGTCTTGATCATCCTATGCCTTTGTCTCCACTCATGTATATGATCAGAAATAAGGGTGGAAATATCTTTATGTAATGATGTCAAGAGCTATATTTCTATCTCATACTAGATGGGTAGTTGGTAATGCGTAAGGAACACCATTGCCAAGTCATTGAAGATTTTAAAGGAAGTTCCTTGTAACTAATGTACCATTTGGAGACACTTTTGGTTAGGGATATCTAGAAAATACATAGCCTCACACTATTATCAATAATTGGATGAGCACCACAAGTGATACATCATGATGTGTATGGATGGGTCTTCTCTTAGCTTTCTTTCAAATTTTGGAATGTATGATGGGATTTTTCTAAGCATGGCCAACCATGAAGGGTTGTGGGAAATAGGGTCATTTGTAAACTGTGATAAATCAGGTAAATATAACATTGCAAGGAAGGGAAATGACGTATGAGTAAATGAATACTAGGAGAGAGATGAAGTCTTTGTTTTCCTAGACAAACCTTGCGATCCCCCTACATTCGTACTACCAGAAGGATACAATTTTCCCAAAGAGTGAGTGACCCCAGGGATGGTGGAACTTCCAGTAGCATGAATTCTCTCTAGACTAGATGTTCCCTCGAGAGGATTACCCTTAGTGATAGGTGTAGACCCTTCAAGAAAGACATTCCCAAAATTAGTCCCAGGTAAGAACCCCCTGAGAACTTGAGGTATTGATAAAGGGAAATATTCCCCATTGTGAGAAGTTACCCCCAAGGGGTGTGCCCCCAGGGAAAGGTGTGATAACCCATGGAAAGATAAATCCTACTGACATACTACTGCCCCCAAATTGACTAGAGACAACCCAAAAACCACTAGGAATATTCCACTTGAAAGGTACACCAGTACCTAATGATGTCGGACCGCTCATAGGCATGGTGGAGGAAGAAGTAATTCCAACTCCCACACTGAACCCAAGGCTTGACCCCCCACAGGAAAAATATCTAGAAGTGGGCATCAAAATAGAAGGGATGGGCGTAGGAACACTAGGTATTCTAACAGATGGGAATGAATACACATTCGAGGTCCCCCAAATTGAGTGGTATGTAGAAAAAGGGATAGATGGTGTTGGTCCAAGGGTGCTAAGTGTAATATCCCTCGGCCGAACCCAAATGTAGATATAATCCAAGTATATTTAAGCTAGTGAGTTGTTTAGACAACATTTTTGTAATACACCTTTCATGGCATGGTGCGCGCATATACTGCGCAGTAAATGGATGTAATGTGCACATTTATGAATACCGCGCGTAGTAACTAAGGTGCACGCAACCTTAAAGACAGAGGATACAATGCATAGTAACTAAGTGCGTGCAATATTAAGGTCAGCGAACCTTTGTGTATATAATATGCATTATAGGCTGGTGAGCCAATATTATAAGCCTGAATGCTTATGTCTTGGAATTAGACCAGCACGCCTAGATGTTAAAGGCTAGAGCGCCTACTTGTACATGACTCATGATTAATATAAAATACATCACTGCGCGCAGACCGACCACGATAAAAGATATGGGGGACTGAACTTCACTAGTTAGGGAAAGAGAGGGCCAAAAGTCAAGGGAATATTATATTAATATTTTCTAAAACATAAAGTATGGATAATTAGTTTATCCTAAGTTCTAAAGTTGGGGACAAGTGGACAAAAGTAACTTCCGATATGACAAGTGTCAAGTTGGGGACATGCATTTATATCGTGGGGAAACTTAGCTCAGGGGGGGAGTTTTTCTCACAGATACCTTACGAACGAGAAAAGGGGGGACCATCAGGCTAACCATCACTTTTGACAAAGAGTTCATAGTGATTCCAAAACACACTCAGTTATCTAGTCAATGACTCCATGACCATTTCACTCATACATTTTGTTATCCTTGAGACAACCATTTCACCTTTCTGAAGCTTGTTTCCCCATCCTTTTTTGGTTGGTGTACCTGGTTAGCTTGGAGTGGTATTGAAGAAGCGGGTTTTCAGGCCCGTGAGAAGTTCTCTGAGCGAGAGAATTGTTGGGGATTTATTTTCGTAGGTGCTAAACTACAGCTATAGTTCTCTGAGACTTCCGATCCGACCTGTTGTTGAAGCCCTAGAAGGGAAGTGGGGCAGCCGAGGGACTATTGAGCAGAGAAGGGGAACACTTCCTTGGGTGAGAGAGGCATGTGGGGAATGAGATGATGTAGGTTGTTAGTTGAGTGAGCACCTGAGATGGAGTATTTCCTGTTGTCCATGAGTCTTAGCCTGGATAGGAATCCCTTTACCCTGGGTGGAGTTCAGTCCCAACTCGGGGGTGATTCACCGTTGAGAGTGATGAACAATGTAGTCTATGGATGGGAGGTTCATGGATGGTCTGTAATCATTTGGTGACAGTATTTCTAAGATAAGTACCAATTGTATGATATATGGATATGATGTTTTGTTATTTACATACCTATGTTACGATTTTATCATATATGTGACTATGATTACTTATGTGCTTACGGGTAATTTCCTGTAAATGATGCATATCGGTAATTACTGTTATTTTAGTATAAAAGTCGTATGTTACAGAAAGTAATTGTTTGTTTATGTTTAGATGTAAAGCTTCCGCGAGCGTGTTGTATGTATATATTTTAGTTGCATGCAGTCTAAAGAGTAAATTTAGGTGGCATTGCTTAGTTGACTACTGGGTATGCTACTATATGTTCCATAGTATGGGAATGAAAGTGTTCCCTAGAGTAGCATGGCCCGGCCTAATGGCTGGGAATGTTACCGACTGGCGTCAAAGCATGACGGGTTGCTCTGGAGTGGCGTACCCCGACCTCAGGTTGGTCGGGGGGGATCGTTACACTAAGAGAAGGTAATGTGGACATCATAGGGATGCCACTAATCTCACTTGTAGATGGGATTGAAGGCTCAACTACATTGGATGAAACACATGATCCTCATATGGTGGGAGGATTTCTAAATAAAGAGAAAGGTGCACTAAAAGGTTCCCTTACATGGAAAAGTAGAGGTGATTCAAAAACAATTAAAGGAGGGTTAAATTTTGGTGGAGGACTTTCATCAACCACTTCCACTTCAACAAAATGAGACTCCTCGAACAAAATATACGACCCTTCAAATTCTTGGTCACTCGTTTTGCACTGCTTAAGAGGTGGTTGTTCCTCTATGATTTGTGCTAGTCCTCATAGTTGATGGGACTGATGTATTAATTCAACCACGGTGAAAATAACAGGTGTAAATTAAAAATAATTCAACCTAAGACCGATATAGACTTAGAATCAAAGAGCATGCCCTTATCAAATCTAGGATAACAAAAAGAAAACCAATGGCTCAGGGGGGATTCCAAAAACCAACCCTATGGGGGAGATGAAGTCCCCACAAGATTGGCTATCAAAGATATGAGGAATAGTTACGATTATCTATGTGAAACAACCCTGACTGGTACAATCACCCTTAATTAAGGTGGGAACATCTGCCCCATGTACTACAGGAACGTCCCACCTGCAGTCACCTCTATTTGATACCTAAGAATGGTCACTAAGGCTACCACCTCATAATCAATGATCAGGAAAACAGTCGCATACACGACCACACATAAGGGTAGGGTAATTATTCCTTAAGATTCGAAGGCATTACCTCACACAGAGGCATGGCACCAACAAAATCCCCATATACGTAGTATTTGAAGTGATACCACAAACACCAGAACAAGAAGAGAGGGGTAATATCCCTACTTGCCTCAATGTGACCTTGTGCTTAACTCTTTTGTTAGAGGATCTTCCCGACACACTAAATGTAAAAATGGATTTTCACTCTTTAATGACTCCTAGGTTTCGTTTTCATGGCCTTAGAGACATTACTCTGCAATCCTATTCCAAGGCCCTAATCCTATCAAATGTTCATTCACTAAAAAGAAAAGTCTCTGGTAGATTTTAGATTAGGAAATTCTTTTTTATGGGTATTATTTACGTCAAATGGAAATGAATGAAACCTTAATGGTATTTATGACTCTTGACTCAAACAAGTAATGCAAATAATGCCAATGCAATCGTTCACTTCAATGAATTCTAGCTATGAGAGGGAGAAGGGGTCTTTTCCTTTGTAATATTGTAATAGTAATCCAACACACCAAGCAACCATTCACACAATTTAGATCCAAAATTATCTTAAGAACTCAATACAAACAATTCAACAATGCAAACTCTTGTTCTAATGCTTCAAAATTTCAAAAGCATGCATATTTTTCTTTTTTTTAATTTTCCAAATGTAATGCAAAAGGATTTCTGGTATATGCAAGGATACAAGATGCATATATAAAACAAACAAATTCATAAATTAAAGGGTAGTGTGATATTGATAGTGATTCCCTCTAGCATACTCCAATCTCTACACAGGATCTCAACCCAAAACTCACAACGAATGGATCTAGTAATGGGAACTAGTCACAAAAGGACATGCTAACCAAAAGAAACCAATGAAAGGCACTACCAGATCTATTCATATCTGTTGGGTTCAATTCCCAACTTCACAGGATTACCATAAGTCAAATCCAATGAAGCAATCCACACAAACTCACTCCAAACAACAATTGAAGGTAAATTATGTGACAATAAGACTCAAACAGAGAAAGATGTGCACAACACAGATCACTCAGAGGAGGTGGGGGGTTGCAGCTAGGGTTCTCCTAGCCGCAACCCCAGATGCAGCCTCTGTGGTCTATTTTCCTCGATGTCTTCATCCTCATTTTCCTTTTCTAGGTTGTGTTGTCGTGGATCTGGACAGGTGGCTCTATTTCTTCCTCATTCTGGTGTTTTTTTTTACTGTTACAACTGTCGTTTGGGCCTGGTTATGGCGTTTCCTTCCACGTTTTTGTTGATTTGTTGGGAGGTGGATTCGGTCCTATGGTTTCTTCTATCTTTTTGCTTCGTCTTTAGTGGCTTTATCTTCTTCTCCTTCAGGGGTTCTCTTGCCACTGGTTGTTGTGGTTCTCTGCGCTTACATAGGTTTTTTTATGGCTCTGTGAGATTGGTTTTGTGGGTGCGAATCTGGTTTATTTTCCTTTCTTCTTTCCACTTTTCTTGGGGCTGGGTTATGGCCTTGTTTTCCACCAGATCTTTTCTGCAGTTGGCCTTTCTTTGGTGGAAGACTTTACTTGGTTTTTCTTCTTCGATTTTCTGGGTTCTTTTATTTAGATTTGTTGGATGTTATGGGTTTAAAGTATGCTCAGATCGGGCTTCTATCAGTGGTGTTGGTGTCTTTCTCCTCCTCATTTCTGAAGGGGTTCTATGCCATATATTTGAGGTCCTTGCTAAGGGCGTGTTGTTTCTGTAGGAGATGGAACTTTGAGGTCCTTATTGGGGGCATGCGACTTCTGATTTCTCCTTTTCCGGATTTTGAGGGTTCTTCAATGGTACAAATGATTTCTAGTTCTCTTGATGTGGGAGCTTCATACTACTCTGACCTAGTCCTTTTGGTGTCTGGGGATTTACTTTGGGATCTTCTATTCTAGTGTGTTCAAATTGGCAGGATTCCTTGCTCCTCATTAGTGGTTGTTCTCAGCTCTTTGTATTTCTTTCTTTACTCCACAGCTTTGTAGCCAACTTCTATGTCCCTTCGGGATTATTTTTTATTCTGATTATGTACCCATGGTTGGGTTGTTCTTTTGGCACCTACAAAATGTAATTTGGTTCTCTTCAGATGAATAAAATTACGCTTTTTTTTCATGGAAAAAAAAATAGACCACTTAGAGGATTATGGGATCAGACAGGGTATATATAACCTCAAAAGACTGGAAATCCCACAATTTCCCTAGTTTACAGGGATCATCGCAGGACACAAGCAGTACAACTGATGACGATCATCGTGTGACTCTTATACTACAACCTGCAATGACTCCATTAAAAATTGGTTTTGAAAAAATGGATCTGCTTTAGATCTGTCTCAGATCTATCCAATATGAGAGTTATAACCTTTGGAGGAGTATAGAGAAGACAAATTAAATCACAAACAAAAAATAGAGGGTGATTTAGCAAGGAAATCTAAACTAGAGAAGAATCAAATATTCTTCCCTAGTGGAGTCGCCAGTTCTATTATTGGAGAAATCTCATCAGTATGGTAAGTTACATCTCCCTAGGATCTACCTATTGATCCTAGACATCAATGGGGCTAGACTTCTAATGGTTTCCCTAGATATAGGTAGATTTATTTCCTTTTAACCAATAGGGGTGGTGACCATACCTTTCAACCGATGGTTGTTCTCGTGTATCTGGATGATGCATCTCTTGAGATCTAGCTCCAACTCCTGCAATCTACTTCCTACACACAAGGAGACAAACAACTACCAACCTACTTTCTATTCTAGTATTAGGAAATCTAAATCTATTAGATATATCTTGATCTATACCACACGAGATTAGATCCAAACATTTACAAACCAAATGAAAAAAAATTGGGGGAAAACCAATGATCTATTGATTAACATATAAGAAAAACATCAAAAATCATACCTTGGATGTGAAATCATTCCCCTTTTCTTATTGCTCCTAGCTCCTCCTCAACTTCTTAATCTGACTGTGGTTTCTCTGAATAGGAGAAGCTCCTCTATATTTGGACAACATAACTATGCAAATGATTCTTACTTCTCATGCTCAAGACTTGCTTTCTTTATGTAAATCCTTGGAAGAGGCTTGGGATAGATTCTAGATTTTCTAGAACCCAATGGATACTTGAACGATGTGAGTTCTAAGGCTCATGCCATGAACATACAACTCATCCATCACTTACCTCTTTGTAACTCCATGAATCTATAAGTTTATAGGGATCGTCATTTGTTGCATTATAAACGACCAACAACTATTGTTGTGTGATGTCTCCTATAGGTCCCGCGATGACCCTAAAAAAGGTCCCAAATCTTGAGCAAGAAATGTGCCTTGACTTTCATCTTTTGTTGGATTCCCTTCTAGCCTATAGGGTGGAAATTAGGGCTATAACAATTATTTTTCCAAGAAATTGTAAGGTTGCATGGGCTACCTATGAGTATCACTTCAGGCAAATATACTTGATTTATTGGACATTTTTTGAGGAATCTTTGGAATGATATGGGTTCCATGTTGTAGTACAAATCAGTGTATCATCTTCAAATAGATGGCCAGGAAGAGGTAGTTAATCAAATTTTGGGAAACTTGTTGAGAAGTTTGATTGGAGATAAGCAAGGTCAATGGGATTTGGTTGTAGCTCAAGATGAATTCACTTAAAACAATTCAGTGAATAGATCCATTAGCAAAATTCCATTTTAGGTAGTGTATAGAAAGTCTCCAGAGGTGTTTTAAACTTGGTTAAGTTAATTAAAGTTGAGGATAGAAGGATAATTGATTCAAAAAAATTTGCAAAAAACATACATGACATTCATGAGTAGCTCAGGAAGAAGTTATGACAAAGTAATGTTAGCAATAAGCAGAAGGCAGAGTTGCATTGGAAAATGAAAGTTTTTTAAGAGTACGGTATAGTGATGCCACATTTTAGGAAGGGTATATTTCCCATAGGAACATACAACAAAATCAAGTACAAGAAAATTGGTCCATGATTCTGAGAAAAAAATCTCATAATTCCTACAAGCTAGATTTGTTGGAACTTTGACACTTTCTAACATTTAATGTTTTTGAATTATATGAATTTAATGAAGGAGAAAAGGATGGAGAAGTAGGCAACATGGAAGAATGGGAAGGATCATTTCCAATCAAGCTTGTTGAAGAAATTGAAGAAATATTAGCAAAGTGAGTTAGTAGGAAGACCTAAAGTTGAAACTATTTTGAATATTTTGTCAAGTGGAAGAACATAAATTCAGAGGATGCGTTGTGGTTTGCAAAGGAGAAATATGGTCACCTTCAGTGGCCTACATTACTTAAATGATATGTGGTTTAGTCCAAATGAGATAAATGCTCATGTTTTCTAACCAAGGGTGTTTGACGTAGGAACATCACGTAGGAACCTCCTTGGGTTCACATAATTGACATACAAATATTTACTTATGATGTGCTTTTCTTATTGTTTAGTTAAGTTTCTTAATAGGAGTAAAAAATGACGTCATCATTTCCACATAAAATGTGTGATATGAATATTAATTGCCCTCGGATACAAGAGGAGTGAGTGATTGTTGTAGAAGCTAAAATACAATGCATGAGAGGAAATTGATGCAGTCAAAGAGAGCTTGATTAGGCACTACCCCTGGGAATTTGTAGAGACAACACAGGTGGATGTGAATAATTGAAGAGACTATTGGACTTCCACGTGAATTGAATAAGTTGAGGGATCTTTATAAATCTAGTGAATTAGTTGGAAAAGGGGTTTAGTTTCACTAACATGTAGCAGAAGAAGATGAGAGAAAATACCAATTCATGCTCACTAGAGTTTGAGACCGTTTCGTAGTATCATCATGCCATTCTGCAAATAATATGAATTATGGAGAGACTAAGACCTCCATGTTGTAACCCACAGGCCGAAACTTCCCATGCTATTCAATAAAGAGTTCGATTATGTTTATTTCCTTCTATTTCATGTTTTTTACATTGTTAATTGTGTCCATATTCAATTCTATAACATTTGCATATTATGATTGCATAAGTATGCTACTTCAATATCCTCTACACTTTGATAACACCGATCTAGTTTTGTAACCGTGTTTGGAAATCACAAAACCTTGTCATGCACCACATGCTCATTAGAGTTTGAGACTGTTTCACAGTCTCATCATGTCATTTTGCAAATAGTATGAATTGTGGAGAGAGTGAAACCTCCATATTGTAATCCACATACCGAAATTATCATGTTATTCAATAAAGATTTCGATTATATCTCTTTATTTCTATTTCCTATTATTTCTATTGTTAATTATTTCAATATTCAATTCTATAACATTTGCATATTATGATTGCACAATTATGCTACTTCAATATCCTCTATACTTTGATAGCACCAAACTAATTTTATAACCATGTTAGAAATCACAAAACCTATTCGTGCACCACATGCCCACCTTAACTTGCAAACCATTCAAGTACATGCTTTTAACCCAATTTAAAACTACCCTCATATTCATTTGTAGGTTGGAACTAGAGACATCACAAAATACTACAAATAATCTATCACGTATTTTAAAGTTTCCCCTTTCAATTATGATAAAGAAAAAGTCATAATAAAGTTCCCGCTAATAAATTACCTAATCTCGTACGTTAGTTAGTAGGTGGATACCCTTTATAAGTCTTTGGACCATTCTATTTTAAAGAAAATATCCTAATTTTTCTAGAAACATCACATACATACAACAAAGAGTAGTGTTGCCTACACAACTTAAAAAAATCATTTTCCTCACCTTTTATTTAATTAATAAATTTTAAAAAACTACATCACCAAAAAAATAAAATAAACATAACAATAATAATATATCCATTATAATTTTTGAAAAATAATTTTAAATAAAAATACATAAACTTGAAACATTATTTAAAAAAAAAAAACACTTTATACACTAAAGTGAAATGGATGATCCGAAAGAATTCGTCCATTTATTAATTTATTTCATCAAAATTCGTACGATAACTATGAGTGAAATGTCAAATGACACTACCCTAACACGCCATGAATAATAACTTTTTAATAAATTATTGGTGTTTTATTTTTCTTAAAAAAGGAGATATAGGAAATC
This sequence comes from Picea engelmannii, assembly GCA_009831015.1. Classification (NCBI taxonomy): domain Eukaryota; kingdom Viridiplantae; phylum Streptophyta; class Pinopsida; order Pinales; family Pinaceae; genus Picea; species Picea engelmannii. The sequence goes on from ML794174.1 coordinate 92,221, forward strand.
TATCATAACATCTAAATAATATATATTAATAAAAATATTATTTTTTATAAGGAATAGTTTTTTAGTCCTGCCATGGGACTATAGCAATGAGTTTGCTTTTGATATGATATTAATTTGTTTTTGACCATAAATTTGTGTATGCAATGTAATGTTTGACATAGGAAAACAAATATATATTTTTGGATATAATACAAATATTTGTGTTTCTCATTTTTAATTGGTTGATAGAATTGAAGTGTTATTGCTCCCTTCAAGTCTTTCAATATGTAGAATTAATTACATAGTCAATGAATTTCACCAATCACCACATCTAAATATTTGTACTATGTATTTATTATTATGCATTATTATATTTATATTATATTTATTATATTTATGAATATTATAGTTCCATTCAACTTATGGTTCATTATACATTTTGAATAACAAACAATCCTCAATTATTATCTTTTGACAAAAAAATTCATTACTTGTGGATTTAGTTATATTAAGTTTCATTGCTCAACATGTATTTCCCAACTAACTCGACAGGGACTGCGTTACCATACATCCCTTGTTTATATATAAATTAAATAAAAAATAAAGTTGTGTCATGTCATCCATTTTTTTATAAAAGAACTCACAATGAATAATAATTTTTTAAATAAATTATTGGTGTTTTTTTTTTTCTAAAAAAAACAAGATATAAGAAATCTATCATAAAATCTAAATAATCTTATTTTTTATAAATTAAATAAAAAAGTAAAGTTTTGGTCATGTCATCCAGTTTTTTAATACAAATAAAAAAATAATAAAATGGTTTAAAAAACCTCCAAATTTTCCAAAATTGATTGATAATTATTACTTATCTACCATATTTCCAAAATTCTAGTGTAATTATTGTTTATTTAACTTGTGTAAAGCTTTATATATATATACTCTTAAAACATGTCAATAAATATAATATTCTTCTACCATACTTGTAATGGACATTCTTCTTTTTTCCTACAACTAAAGATAAAATAAAAGGGTATATGCTCCTTGCTTGCTAAGAGTAAGAGTATTGTTGAATGGTGTTTTTTTCCATAGCAGGTGCTTGATCTCGTAGAAAGGAGTATTGTTGAATGGTGTCTTTTTCCATAGCAGGTGCTTGATCTTGTAGAAAAGAACCTATTGAAACGGTCAAGGATGTAGAATTTCCCAATTCTTCAAACCCTATTTTCCCATTTGTAGATGCCACACTTTCTCCTACAATTCTTTAATCATATCTTCTTCCTCTTCTAGCTTTTTCCTATTACTTTCCTCCCCTACTTTTATGATAATCCTTTTCCTTTTTTTCTTCTCCAATTGGGCCTTCATCCTAATAATGTGTCTTCTCATAGCTTTTAAATCCCTTTCATAATAATGCTCCCATTATTTTCTCCCAGTTCCCCACCTTCCCATAGCCAGAGTGACATTTTCTTGACCATCTTCATAATGACGTTGACATCACTGAATTGAGTCATGATTTAGGTGGTCGTTAGGATTAGCCATTAAACCAAATCCAAAGTATCTCCACAATACAAAGACCTGGAGAGTATCTAGTTGCTCGAAGTTGCTAAAACACAGAACCGAGTTTGGTTATATCCAAAGGAAAACTTCCAACTATCAATGCACAACCAATTATGGTGAGAAAAAATCTAGATTTTACCCACATAACACCCAAAGAAACTCTCATCTATGAGAATTTTTGAAATCCCTCCAATTGTATCACTGAGACTCAACAAGTCTAAATCCTCCAATCCTATTATGATTCCTTGAAAAAATAAAATAGAAGGATTTAGTCTTGACATAATGAAATTTGTTAGCACTCAATACATGTATTCAACGACCACCTAAAGAGTGGTTCCATATATCATTGTTGATTCCATACAACTGGAAATTGGTGGGGAATTTACCAGCCACAACCAAGGAATATATAGGAATATGCCTAGCTAAAGGCCCCCTAGGTATTGTACCAAAGGCTAGTTTCAAAAACCAAAGCCCATCAACTGACAAAATTACACTCCAACAAAGCAGAATGAGGAGGCAACTACTCCATAAACATGTTGGCCATCTAAAATGCGGAAACTTCTAGACAACCATCGAAAATTGAGGAGAAAACCAAGAAGAGAACCCACACACTCTACACCATCTCATCCTGCTAGAGTTAATAAAGAAGAGCTCATGCAGGCTTGAAAATATAGCACGGTAGGTTGTCTTATAGATCAAGCACAAATGCATGAAAGCATGCTTTTCCACTTGGCTTGAGATGTAAAAGAGGTCATTAATGTATGATGAGTGGGGCTGAAACAAACGGGAGGTTGAAAAATCCCTCCCCCCTCCCTTCTTCCAAGATATTGCGAGTTGCAAGTTGTAGGCCTTGCTAACCATTGCATCTATCGATGAATTTAATCCTCTAAAAGTGTGAAAGAATTCAAAATTTTCAAATCCTTTTACAAATTTTTGAATTCATAATAGAAACCTATTCAACTATGATTCTTTTGGTAATGTTTTAAAGGCTATATGGCGAATGACAATCGTTGAATCTCCAACCACTCATCTTTTTGATATCTTGATTCTTCAAAAGAAAAAAATGCATTTCCATAGAGTTTTATGCCTTATTATTTATGGTCTCACCAATTTCCATAAATATACAATTTATTGATTTCCTCTAAAATCCAAAATAAATGCTCATACTTACCACCTCTAATATGAGTAAAAAAAAATATTATTAATAAAAAAATAATTATAAAAATACATTATTAATAAAATATTATGAATATAAATTCACCTATATAGCAAATCTATCAAATCTTAAAAGCAAAATACTTAATAATAA
>ML794174.1:100029-124800 GCA_009831015.1 Picea engelmannii
TCACCGGTTCGAAACCTGCGGGGACAAAAAATCCAACCATGTTAAGGGTTGGTGTGGCTCAGGCCGGGTGCGATCCCCGGGTGATTTTGACGGCTTAGATGCCCTTGAGTCGCGGTTTCTCAAGCCACAGGTTAATCGCAGGTTCTGCACAAATTAACAAACAAAAAAAAATTATGAAAGAAAAAGTACAATTGTCATCCATTTAAATCCTACATACAAAATATTATTTTATTTTATTTAAATGTGCCTAGGAAAAAGGTACTCATGAGAACAACCATATTTCTTTAACAAGATGGCCCCCCAACTTTTGACAATATATATAAAAAAACAAGAAATATTTATTACAATAACATTGGGGGAAGTGAAGGCAACAATAAGACTTCAAAGTTTTTGGCCAATAAGATATCACATAAATGAGATTTAAAATTTAAAATAAATAAATATTTTTTAAAACTTTGGATAAAGGGGTGTATATTTTATGGTCAACCATGAACTAATAGAAAGTCAAGCCTAACTCAAAGCTATATACCATGCCTATCGGCAGGTATAAAAAAGTAATATCTCGAAAAACAACCAAATGCCACAATGATTGCAAGTGATATTAAGTACTAATCTTCCAAAATCTTAATACACATGCAATTGCAAGAGACACCTTCAACTTCATTGTCATAGTTGTTGAAAGTGACAAAGTGTCATTTGTGCCACAATGATTGCAAGTGATATTAAGTACTAATCTTCCAAAATCTTAATACACATGCAATTGCAAGAGGCAACTTCAACTTCATTGTCATAGTTGTTGAAAGTGACAAAGTGTCAATTGTGGCTCTTCTGCATGATCCAACCTTTACAATACAAGGGCAATTGTAAGAGGCAACTTCAACTTCATTGTTATAGTTGTTGAAATTGACAAAGTGTCACTTGGGGCTCTTCGGCATGATCCCACTACTACAATACAAGGTTGTAGTGTTGCTTTTAGCATTACAATGTAATGTTTAAGTTTTTTTAAATAATAAGTTTGTACAAGGTAAAACATAGTATATATGGGGAATTATTGTTTGTGTCACGTTCACATCATGGTGTCTCTTTTTTACATTATTGTTTTCGATGCACATTCCTCAAGGTGTCTCCTTAGCAACAAAATTTACAATGCAAGAAGTGGTTTGCATCGAAATTGCATCAATTTTGTTAGAAAATAACTTTGCAGAGTCGTTTTATCATTGGGTTTGTGTCAGAAACAAGTTCTTTGCATCTTTTTAGAGTTTTTATGTGTCATAATAACATTATTATGAGTCTTATTAGTGTTGTTCTAGAGTTTAGTTTATTGAAAATGAAATATAGAACTTTTACGACATATTTATGTCTTAAGAGCGTCATACTACTTCATTTATGCATCAATTTAGTGTCAATTTTTTTTATGTTATTATCTATTTAATGTTGTTATTGTGTCATATTGAAGTTATTTTGCATCACATCAACATCATTGTCACATCTTTTTAGCATTTAAATTACAACATAATTATTAGTAATGATTTTATCATTTTGATTAATTTAATTATTATTGATTATTTAATTGGTTTAATTATTTTGATTAAGTTAATTATTATCGATTATTTCATAATATTCTTGTATTCACATGGCGGGCATGATGGAGTCGCTCCCGTGCATGGCCACGACGGATAGGATTTAACCCTGGCCACTAGCTGCCCCTACACACACTTGGTTTGAAGCCCTGGATATTTCATCCCTCGTCATCCATGGCGGTGGCCTCCTCTGTCTCTGTTCATGCCCCAAGTCATGGGGCCATCCTCTCCATCTTTGTGTCCAATCCAACATGTATCTCTTTGGGTTCGGTGTCTGGTGCCTCTTTTTGAGATGTTGTTCAGTGGGACTTTGGTCTATCGCTTCAATGGTTTTTGGACAAAGTTAGCATATCTCAACAACTATATCGTTGCTACCTGGATCTCTATCATGAATAATGCTTCTTCATTGTTGAGTTTGACATTAAGGAGGATCGAGATCTGATTTTCAGCTTAGGTCCATGGTTTTGTGGAAACTCGGGTTTGTGCATGAAACCCTATACTCCTTCTTTCAATCCTGCTACTAACATTCTCTCCTCAATCCTAGTTTGGGTGAGACTTCCCAATATTCCCTTTCATTTTTGGGGTTTACTCTCTCTTGAAGGCATTAGTTCAACATTAGGAAAGATACACTTTACAAGCCATGAAACTATGAGGCACAACACCTCTACTTTTTTTCACATCTACATGAAAATGAACTTCAGTAAAGGGTTCCCAACTTAAGTTATTCTTAGTAGTAAAACTTATTCTTGGTCTGAGAAACTAGACTATGAGACAGTTTCCTTGTGTTGCAAGTCTTATTTTGAAATAGGTCACCTTGCAACCCAATGCCCCAAAGGGTATAGGAAGAACATAAAGCATCAAAAATCCACTTGGTAGGTCAGATCTAATGATGGCCATCGGGTAATCTCAAAATATTGTGGAAAACCACAACAAGATAGTGAAAATCCTTCTCAATCAAATCCTCATATTCAACCAACTATGTTATCTGAAGAATCATGCCAAGAATCCACTCAGAAGTTGGAGAAAGAGACATCTTCCTTTCGGGTCTCAGATGAGGGACTTCAGATCCAACAATCCCCTCCATCATCGACATGTTGGGAAGATCAATATGTTGAAGTTGAGGTATTGGAACAAGAAAAAATAGAAGCTTTAGATCAAGACAATCCAAGAATCATAGGCATCACAAATACCCCAACATCTGCAAATGAAGTTTGGATGGTAGTTGGAAAGAAGAAGAAATCACATGTAACATCACAACCAATGGTAACACGAAGTGAGGCCCACAAGTTAGTAAAAAAGGCGAGCTCTTCCCCAATAGGTTAATTTGGATGCAGTGTCTCTTCACTTTTATCTAGGAAGTCTTTTTCCGAGTGTATTTAGTAAGGCCGTTCTATGTGAAGTTTCCATTTGAGTATTTGAATTAGCCATTTGTAGCTTGTAGCAGTGGTTTATTTGAGGCCCCAGATTGGCCCAATTTTTCTTAGATATCATAACTCCTATGTGTGCTTCGACCACGTCATTTTGTTATAATACAAATCCCTCAATTTCTGTTAAAAAAATTATTACTGATTATTGTTGTTGTTGTTGTTGTAGTTTTTGTTATCAATTTTATTATTATTATTATTATTTCCATGAAATACATAACTCAGAAAAACCCACTGGGAACTTCTCGTCATTTTGAGGATGGTATTTAAGGAAAACCAGATTCTTCAGGGCTCAAGGCCAATACAAAAATATACATATTAAGAGATCAACATGTCATTTGTGATAATCTTGGTTGTGGAAGATAACACTCCTCTTGTCCACCCAAGCTAGACCCAATAATAATAATAATAATAATAATTATTATTATTATTATTATTAATAATTTGATTGTTATTGGTTTTTTAATTATTGTTATTAATTTAATTATTATTGATTACTTAATTATTATTATTAAATTAATTCTTTTTTGTAATTACTACTTTTATAATATTTAAATATTGATAAGATTGATGACTATTATCAATCTATTTCACAACGTATTAATCATGAGAGCAAAAACATGTATATATAAGCACACTACCTATTAAAAATTTAAATGAATTTCACAATGTGACTAGACTGTTAGATTATGAGTCCCTAGACAATCACAAATACCAATATCACTCCTTTATGAGATGCCATCATTATCCTTGACGAGGTGTCAGTGTGTTGACACTCTTCAATTTACAAGGTGATTACATACATGTACTATAAATTGATATCATGGGATGAATATTGTGTTGAATATGGTTTAAAGCCGTTTCTACCAAGTTCTTGTGTTGTTTCTTGTTTGTTCTATTTTCTTAATGTGGTATCAGAGCTGCTTTAATCTTAAGGGGCTTGATGACTCCATGAACAAAGTTGGCAACTTAATGAGAACTCTCCAGAGTTCTCATTTTCTTGGAGGTTGCATTTAGTGGTTATTTTTACTCTCATTTCAAAACACGATGCTGCCAGTGTCACCATTTTTGGGGGGCTTAAAATTAGAAAAATTTTCAACCATAATTCTTAATGTTGCTAACAAAATCCTTATAATCATCCATTGGATCGAAAAGTGGTGCTACCAATAACACCCTTTTTTTTCAGGGTCAAAATTACCACTGGTCTGAAACCATGGACTTAACAATTGGTACCATTGCGGCCAAAATATTAAATCAACACTCGAATAAAAAAGTGGTGTTGTGAATAACACTCTTTTATTTTTTTTGAGGTTAAAACTATAACATGTTTGAAACTATGGTCTTAACAACTTGTACAATTGCAACCAAAATCTTAAAATCAACCCTTGAATAAAAAATGGGTGCAAGCGATAACGCCATTTTTTTTTATTTTGGACTTCAAATTCCAACATTTTTAAAACCATTATTTGAAAAACCATCATTATTACAATCAAAATTTTCATACTCACACTTACTCCACCATCATTCTCCCCTTAAAAAAAAAAAACTTAATTTTGTTAAATACAAATGAATTTAAAAACATAGTATAAAATAAATTAAAATAAAAAAATATATAAAAAAAATTATAGAAAAAGAAATTCAAAAAAAATCTAAAAAACTAATATTATAAATCAAATACATATAAAAACAAAACATTTCAAAAAATCCTAAAACAAATTAAAAATATATATACATTAATTAATTAAACACAAAGTAAAGAAACAACACTAAAATATAAAATTATAAAAATATAAAACATTTAAAAACCAAAAACGAAAATTATAAAACAAATTAAAAAAACATGAAAAATAATATAAAAAAGCATAGGTTAAAATGTATAAAGGGGGAGGGAATCACCCCTCCCCACTTTATAACATAAAAGGGATATTATGTTTTTTTTATTTTTATTTTTATTTTATTTTTAAATATTTTTAATATATTTTAATATTGTTTTTAATAATTTTTTAAAAATGTATATTTATAATTTTGTTTTTTTTCATTTATTTAAAAAATAAATCAATATTTTTTTAATCTTTTTAAATTCATTTTCATATGTTTATATTATTTTTAATTCATTTTTTTTTAAAATATTTTTTTTAATGTTTTTTAAATCTTTTTAAATTCATTTTAATATGTTTATATATATATATATATATATATATATATATATATATATATATATATATATATATATAATGAGTGGGTTCAATGATTAAGAACAAATGTTTCTTTCTAAGAGGTCACATGTTTAAATCTAGAGGGGGTAGGGTATGTATATTTTTCGAGATTTTAATACTCAAATAGTTGCGTGGAGGGGTCCCTTGTCTCATAAACAAAGGGGTCTCACACACCAATTTGGTGTCTAGCTTGGCCATGACCTTAAAATTCTCTCTCTCTCTCTCTCTCTCTCTCTCTCTCTCTCTCTCTCTCTATATATATATATATATATATATTAAAAATTCACATTTTTGTTGTTTTTAAAGATTTAAAATAAAACAAAATAAAAGGAAGGTGATGGTGGAGTGGGGGTGGATGGGATGATTTTGATTGCAACAATGAATATTTTTTAGGTCATAGCTTCAACAATGTTGCAATGTGAAGTCTAAAATAAAAATGACACTACTACTAACATGTTTTTTTATTTAGGAGTTGATTTTAAGATTTTTGTTGCAATGGTAGTGGTTGTTAAGGCCGTGGTTTCAAACAAATAGTAACTTTAACCCTCCACAAACTAAAATGATGTTGTTCATAAAATTGATTTTTTATTCGAGGGTTGATTTTAAGATTTTTGTTGCAACAATATTGGTTGTTAAGGCCATGATTTTAAATAAGTTATATTTTTAACCTAAAAAGGATAAAAGGGTGCTACTGGTAGAACCACATTTTGATTTGAAGGTTGATTTTTAGGATTTTGTTAGCAACATTACAATCCATGGTTTGAAAATCATGTAACTTTAACCCCAACTAAAAAAGGGTGCTAATGGTGGAACTACTTTCAATTTAGGGGTTGATTTTAGTATTTTTTATGCAAAAATATGGGTTTTTAGCACTAGAGTTTTCCTTTTGAGGTCACAATTCTCATTAGGTCAGTAACTATGCTCATGGTAGTGATCCATGGAAGGTGAGGTATTGTAGAACCTCATGGTAGTGATCCATGAGAGTGTAACCTATGGTGGAATCTAATACACATATCTACAGTGTAATGGAAAAGACAAAGATAAAGGAAAGGTCATCATTCATTTCGTTGTTGGTTTAATATACAATTGTTTTACCACGTATTTTGAAGAAAATTTATTTTTATCTATAATATGGGATATAAAGTAATATGATAAGGAATTTATTTTTTTATTTTTTTACACATCAATTCATAAATCTACTACCATAATGCATAGATCTACTCTTTAGGCACATAAGACTTGTAGATCTGTAAGACGAATATTGTTGAGTTGAGTGTCAATCCATGGGATGTTTAATATCATAGATCTATGCAAGGGAAGCCATGATATTGTAATAAATGATGTGAATGGTGAAATATCCACCGGAATGGTCATGAATAAGAAGTATTATCACTTTCTTTCTCTATTTCTCAACACCGCTATGTTATTCAAATACCCTCAAATATGCATAATATGTCATCTATAACTCCAAAATATATGGGTGTGATTTAGAAACCAACATTGATGGTGGATTTTTTGTCAGTCACTATAGATGTGGAAAATCACTTATTATTTGGGCCATTGTTGAAGGAAGACATGAAATTTGCCAGATAGATAATTTCTACCCAGATTTCATAATTTTTGGATCCATCTTTACAACAGATTTGGCCTCATCATTCTCCTAAGATTTTTTTAGAGAATGTAGGCTCATGAGAGTTTTGAATCAGTGGATTTGGTATGCCCATTTCTCACTGCCAAATTCCAATATCCAAAATTAGGCTTTGACGATTGAGATAATGTTACTGCTAATTGTTGAACTCTGGGAAAAAATATGTTTAGTGCTACGTGAAACCATGGTCTAAGGCTTAAGAAAAACCCTTGGATAAATAATGTTGAGTTAAATTGTGGTCAAAATGTTTCTAAGTTCTAGATGAAATTGTTAGTTTCCTCTTCCATCAATAACGACCCTTTTCACGATAATCTATTCAAAATTTGAAGTTTGAAGCATGCCCTCTATACCCTAGATCAACTCTACAAAGGATCCATGTTGTTTGGAAGAATAATAAGAAGCACTACAATAGTGCAAAGTATAAAAGAGGATCTTCCTACTATATCAAATGTGAAAAATAGTTCGATGTTTCATGGATTTTCTAGACCATGGCAGAGTGAAAAATATTTATGCCTAAAATAAATTCACCCTTACTGAAGATTGATCCATTCCTCAAGAAGATCAATATGTACAACCACCTATTCTTATTCAAATTGCACAACATTACCTAGTATCATGTGAGAAAATGATACAATTTAATCGATGCTCGAAAATTGTTGAATGCTATGACTATGGGATGTGATATGATTTGAGAATATCCATGAAGGTACACCAATAGAACAACTAATTTGGATAATGTTAAGAAATAAATATTAGTATTTAGATATTATTTTTGTGATCAATCTATGAATAAAATATAGTTCATGTTGAAGATTGCATGCCCTAAATCTTCAATTGTTATGCGAATTAATGTTATTTTGTTAGGTTTTGAGAGGCCCTACAAGCCGATGTAGTTTTTATTCAAGAAAAAAATTGAAAAAGACAACAATTTATAGTAAAACTCCATGTGTAGCCACAACACATCAAATGACCCCACATGCACACTAGTACATTTGGCATTATTTCTGGTGTTTTCCTAGCGAGGTTTTGACGACTAAACGATTGAATTATGACGTACATGATTTCTAATGTTCAATGGATATTTTTTTTCACACTCTTGACAAACATATCTATTTGTCATACTTTTGACATACAAACCTACCACGTGGCAGCTATGGAGAGGTTTAATCCACCAAACTTTAATCAAAACCTAGCATCACAACTATGACAACCATACCTAGTTATCATGTGTTTGATGAAAAAGGCTACCACATGGCATTTTGCGAACATGTTTGATCCACCAAGCGACCATCACAATAATAAGGTAGGTGGCGACCATCACAATATAGTCAATCAATGTTGTGACAATATGGAATGAAAAGTTCATCAGGGACACCATCAGAGTGTTGATGAATTGGGGGGATTTTCCATTTTATATTCAACAATGAGTAAGGGTGTCAAAGTTCCGATAGGATGGAAATAAAGTTAAAAAATAATTAAATTGATGTTGTACACTAAAATCCATGCTTATGATGCATTGTACATAGGGCCACTAATTGGTTTTGAGGCACATGTGTTTGTGATACATGTCCTTTTGTATACCATCTTAAGTGCTTGATTCCACCACTACAAATTGTCCCTCGTGGCATATGGAGTTGCCCTAAATATGTTAAACTTTAATGAAGTAAAGACTAATTTTCTTTAGTAAATCCTGGAAAAATCTGAGAATAAGAACAACTTTGTAGTTTTAAATTATAGTTATATCCTTCTATCAAAGAACAAAGGTAGCATTGTATTACACAACATTCAATATCCTAACTTAGTTCTATGACCAAGGATAGTCATCACTGCAATTAATGGTTGAATGGGATAAATGGTTGCAAGAAGCACATGATACACTTCAAATCATTACAGGAGATGATAGAGAGTTAAATGACAATGGCTCATCCATTTGTTGATCCCCTTCAATTGTTGGGCCCTAGCTTAGTGTTGATTGAATATGCATGCTCTTACGCATTCTACGTCTAGTCATGTACTTTCTACAAAATGCAGGCTACTGCAAAGGGACATCGACTACAATAACAAAAATGGTTAAATTGATATGGTTAGTTATTATTCATAGAAGTAGTGCATTAATACAAATATCATTAGAATGTTCTTTAGCAGGTTAACTAGTTGAGACCATTGGTTAAATACAAATATCTAAATATTAATAATCATAATCCATACTTATAATTTTATAGCCATAATACCATCATGGATGGGTTGCACACCACCATTATCGGGTTGCACTCCACCGTTATGGGGTTTCTGTCCACTACTGGCCTCATTATTGTTGTTTCTTTCTTGCTTAAAACAAACATACATATTCATTTATGGGATAAATCAATCTTGAATATATTTTACAAGTAATCAAAAATTAAAGTTCATTTATTGTATTTACCATGTCGTTCAAAGGGTCATATTGTGTTTTCCCCATGCTTTATCGATGTTCAACTGTGGCTTGAAAGATGAACATGAAACTAAGTTGGAGGTCTTGTTCAGTGGTCACGGTTTTGAAATGAACCCCCTGCATTGCATAAGATAAAAAAATTGTCTCATTGGATGCAATTAAATAAAATTTTGATTATGATAAAATCATATGGTTTAATTATGTGGTACTTACAATTCATGTTTCTAGTTTCACATAACCACCCTGACCAATTTTATGATACCCGTGTTTTTATAGTATTGTCTTGGTTTCTTTTGACATGTCTGGGATCCTACGGAAAGTTTCAAATTGGTTATATGTGGCAATTTTTATGTAGAAGTAAATAAAATCCATGATATTAAATTCAAAATATCATATACCTTCCTGTACCATGTGGTGTCTTTCCTTATTTTCTCATTTTATTCTCCTTTGCGTCCTCCATTAGATTCTTCCACTTACTCTGTAGAATCATCAGAGGATGCTCTTACCTGGGTTTTATTTGAAAACGAACCCTATATTGATCCCTCAAATATTTCGAATATGTATCAGTCAATGAGGTGACTCCACTTTTGTTGAAGAATTCACCAAACAGGCCGACCAAGTAGTCAATATGATTCTTTTTGAAATTGGAATTATAATCATTCCAACATGTGTGCATGGTGGGTCCAAAAATATCTAAGGCCTTTTCATTCATATGCTTAAAAAAATGGTGTTTCCTACGAAATAATATGATCATTAATTTAAAATAATCAGAGAGATGTATGTTTCAATTAGATAATAGTAAATAATTAAGGCATTCATAAATACTTGGGATTTTTGGTATCTTGATCAGAACAATGTTTTCATCCACCAAAAAGGTAAGTGACATTATTTCCTTATTGGTAACATGTGTCAATCTAGGAAAGTAATCTGTAGAACCACCAATTGGGTCATCTCCGCCATCATGTACACAGTTTGGCGTGCATTGGGAGGGCATGTCATGCCCCTAGAAGGTGCAATAATCTTAGTCATGGGGCTGTTAGCCACAGGCGAAGAGGAAAATAACCTCCTGGGTATGTGGCTTGTGCTAGGAAGTTGTGGCGTTGGTGAATCACTGCTACGAACACTAGCCTCATGAGTAGGCTCATGTAATATACCAGATATAAAAAGTATGCAGAACATAAATAAAATGCTAGAAATGGCAGAATAACAACAATATAACCAGAACAATCACCATAGTAGCACTGAAATGATATAAGAACAACAACAGAAATAACACTTTGATTCTGAAAGCAATGTTCACATGCCTCTTTTAGGGGGCAACCTCCAGTTGAGTAGCACTCTATTACAATATTATCCAAGCTAGGGTTCACATACCCCCGACTCCTATTATACTAAATATGTCTATTAAAAGAAGCATCTAGAGGAAGATCCTTCTAGAAGCGGAAGCTTCTATTAGGTCTTCTTACATTCACCTTTTTCTATTTTATTGAAAGGCCTTATTAATATTGACCTTTATTACATCTGAATATATTGTTCTACCTATGTGCGGGTTAGGACCCTAACATGTCTGCCCCCTTAAAAACAACCTTGTCCTCAAGGCTTGAGATGAGGAAATTGCTGCAGAATGGTAGCTGGTTCCCAAGTGGCATCTGTTGGAGTTGTATCTTTCCACTGGACTAGCACTTCCTTGATGGTTCTCTGACGTAGGCAATGCTCACGCTAGTCCAAAACTGATTCTGGCTGTAGCCAAATGAATCCTTCTTCAACTAACTCGGGAAGGTTGGTTTGAATTTTGCACTTAGCTCCAATCACCTTCTTTAAGCATGAAACATGAAAAACAGGATGGAGCTTCGAATGGCTGGGCAAAGCTAATTGATAGGCTACTTGTCCCACATGCTTGAGAACGGTATAAGGACCATAAAATTTGGGCGCTAGCTTCTGACAATGCTCGACCTTGAGGGAAGTTTGCTTGTAAGGTTGCAATTGAAGAAACACTTGATCCCCTTATGCAAATTGATGTTCAGAGAGACCTTGATCTGCTTGTTGCTTCATGCGATTTTGTGCCATGACCAAATTCTCTTTGAGGGTACGGAGAATAGCCTCTCCAGCTGTAAGTGTTTGGTCAAGCGCCTGGACCTTCGAGGCACCCGGTAAGTATGAGAGAAATGAAAGTGGCTTCTGTCCATATACCACTTCAAAAGGAGTCATGCATGTAGCTATATGGTATGAAGTGTTGTACCACCATTCAGCTAGGGGTAACCATTGAGCCCACTGATTTTTCTTTTCCAAGGCAAAACATCTCAAATATGTTTCCAAACACTTGTTGACAACTTCTGTTTGGCCATCAGTCTGGGGATGATAATCTATGTTGAGATGCAATTCGGTGCATTGTATCTTGAACAATTCTTGCCAAAAATTTCTTGTGAAAGTTGGGTCGTGATTAGAAACAATAGAGTGCGGCATGCCATGAAGCTTGAAGACCCAATCCATGAAAATTTGAGCCATCGTGGATGCTGTAAGCGGGTGTTGAAGGGCGCAGAAATGAGCATACTTGGAAAGGCGATCAAAAACCACCATGATGACTGATTTATTTCCTGATTTGGGTAAGCCGGTAATAAAATCCATAGAGATATCCTTCCAAATAGCAGGTGGAATCGAGATCGGTTGTAGTGTGCCCAGATATTTGACTGTTTCTCCCTTGTTGCGTTGAAACACATCACATTCAATGACAAAATTATGAATGCTATGTTTCATACCATCCCAGAAAAAGGAACATTTGACCCTGTCATAGGTTTTGGTGAACCCAGAGTGCCCTGCTATGGGTGTAGCATGAAGCTCAGAAAGTACCGTGGATTTAAGCTTTGATTGTTTACTTAAATACAAACGGACTTTGTATCAAAGCTCATCATGGAGCCAAGAGTATCATGGGGAAGCTAGAGCATTGGATTGCAATTGTTGGATCAGATGCGAACTTTTGGGATCTTGTAGCCATTCCTGGCGAATGGCTTAGAGCCAATCTAGTACAATGAATGAAAGAGAAAAAAGGGATCCTTCATATTCATATTTTCGGGAAAGTGCATCCGCAACCACATTGTCTTTTCATTTCTTGTAAATGATCTCATAATCATATCCAAAGAGCTTATTCACCCATTTTTGTTGTTCTGGGGAGGAAATGCGTTGTTCCAGAAAATACTTGAGGCTTTGATGGTCTGTCTTAATTTGGAAACTTTGCCCCAATAGATAAGGGCACCACAGATCAACGATAAGTAGAATAGCCAACATTTCCTTTTCATAGATGGATTTTCCCAAATTTCTTTCATATAGTTGCTTGCTAGTAAAGGCCAAAGGTAGACCCTCTTACATAAGGACATCACCAATTCATTTCCCTGAGGCATCACATTCCAACACAAAGGTCTTGGTGAAATCGGGAAGGGCGAGGACTGGAGTGGTGCACATGGCCATCTTCAAAGTTTGAAAAGCTTGAGCAACGACTGGAGTCCAAGTGAAAGAGTTCTTTTTTAGGAGAGCAGTGAGAGGTGCTGCAATCTTCCCATAATTCTTAACAAACTTGCGATAATGCCCTATTAAGCCAAGAAATCCACGCAATCTCTTAAGAGTCTCTGGGTGAGGCTAGTCTTGCATAGCTTCAATCTTTTTAGGATCCACCCTAACGCCATCCTTACCAACCAGATGACCCAAGTGTTCTACTTCTGAGACACCAAAAGAACATTTAGACTGTTTCAGGAAAAGTTGGTGCTAAGAGAGTAGATGGAGAACTTGATCCACCTGAGCAAGATGGTTTATCCAAGTTTTTCTATAGATGAGGATATCGTCAAAGAAAACTAATACAAAATGGAAGAGAAAAGGTCAGAAGACATGATTCATGAGGCTTTGGAAGGTGGAGGGGGCATTACACAAACCAAAGGGCATGACCAAAAACTCATAGTGGCCCTCATGAGTTATAAAGGCAATCTTGGGTATATCTGCCTCTTTCATACGTATATGGTGGTAGCCCGAACAAAGATCAAGTTTAGTGAAGAATTGGGCGCCACTCAATTCATCCAAGAGGTCATCAATGACATGAATGGGGAATTTGTCTTTGATGGTAAGTTTGTTGAGGGCACGAAAGTCAAGACACATTCACCAAGAACCTTCTTTCTTTAGGACCATGAACATAGGAGAAGAGTAGGGGCTCGTACTAGGGCATATTACTCATGCATTAAGGAGTTCCTGGACCATTTTCTCAATTTCATTTTTTTGGGAAAATGGGTGACGATACGGACGGATATTGGGAGGAAGAATTTTGAGGACAAGGGGAATGGAATGATCATGAACACCACAGGAAGGAGGGAGTCCTTGGGGAGTGGAAAATACCAATTGATGTTTAGAAAGGATGGCTTGGAGGTCTTGCGAGACCGAGGGTGTTTGTGTTTCTTGTATGGCATGGAGTTGGGCGATAGCACCAGAATGACCTTTTTTGAGCATCTTTTCCATGCGATGGGAACTAATGATCTTAGGTGAAGCGACGGTGATGCCTTGGAACTTACATTGGTGGCCCTCCTGGTCGAATTGCATGGTTAAGTCTTTAAAATCCATGAGAATGGGACCCAAAGTCTTTAGCCAGTCTGCACCCAACACAATGTCACAACCTCCCATGTCGATAGCAAACATATGGGATTTCAGGTGGTAGTCACCAATTTGGAGATGCACATTTTCACAACGCCCTCCACATTTCATGGAACCACCATTGGCAATCATGATTTGGAATTTATTGACGACATCGATGTAGTAATGAGTTTCTTGGGCAATGCGATGATGAATACAATTATGGGTACTGCCACTATCAACCAGAATGATGACCTTCCGATGCTTGATGTAACCGATTAGCTTGAGAGTTTGGGGAGCAGAGAAGCCAGTGAGAGCATTGAGGGAAATGACCAGTTCTACTTCAGGAGGGTCTGAGGGAGGGGTTATGTTATTGGATTCAGGTGACTCAGACACAAGGGGAGTTTCCACATCCTCTTTTGAAATATCCTTGGATATGTCCATAAAAATCTTTTGTTATTTACACTTGTGGCCCGGGAAATATTTGTCATCACAGTTATAACAAAGGCCTTTGAGTTGGCGTTCAACCATTTCAACCCTGGTCAATTTTTGGATCTTTAGTGGAGCAGAGGGAATAGTGGTATTTACTGGTTTAGGGCGAGGGATAAAGGAGGGTTTTCGGTTTTGAGACGATACAACCTGTTGTGCTTATTTATCTCTTTTAGTAGCCTCCACCCAACTCTAAGGATGAGCCATGAGGACATGGGCCCGAATCTCATCCTTGAGGCTGCTGATAAAATACTCTCGGAAAAAGGCATCAGACATGCCCTTTGTTCTAAAAGGCAGGCGCTCAAAGGCAGCTATAAAGTCTTCCACTATTCCTAATTGTTTCAACTTTGTCAAATGACCCAAATGGTTGGTGTCAGTGTCAAAGCATTCATAAATCTCTTCCACAAAGTGTGTCCAAGAAATATACCCTTGACGAGAAGTTTTTCTCCATTGCCACCATTGCCAACGTTCTTGATCTAGATGGAGAACACCATACCGGAGTTTGGCCAAGTCATTTGTAATGCCATATAAAGATAAATAATGTTCCATTTGGGTTACCCAACCAGTGGGGTCTGAGCCATCAAATTTGGTCACATCCACCCGTGGAAGGCGTAGGTCACGTTGAAAGTGATGGTTCTGAAAGTTATGGGAATGAGAGAAATGGTCACCTTTAGTATGTGGAGGTGAGGAAGAGGAAGGGTTATTTGTAGGGATATCCAGTTTGGTGTAGAGTGTTGAAAAGACAGATTCAAGATGGGTGGTGAGGTCTTGTTTGATTTCCTCCATTGAGGACTGCATGGTTGTATTGATGGCGACAACATTAACATTGAGTTGTTTCACTTCTTGTTGGGTCTCGATGAGACTAGATTGCAAGGTGTTGAAGCGAGCTTCCAAGTCTTGGCTATGGGTATGGGCCATGAGGATGGGGGAACTGAAAAGGGGCGGGTGGGGTCAAAAATTTTGCCGAAAAATGATATGGATGAATGTGATAAGGGAGAAGAGACGAATCCAATGGAATAGGTCTCAAATAATGGTGAAAAAAATTCCAGATTTTTTTTTTTCACCTGCAGAGTTATATTCCGGTCTGAAGAATACTGCAGTGATGAAATGCCCAAATTCTTAACCAGGAAGAAATGTGTAGTGATTTGGAAACCCAAACACAATTGCGCAACAACAGATCTTGTCTGTTTTAATTTGTTTATGTTTCTGTCCCCAAGGGTTAGGTATTCAAGGGTTCTACATACAAGGGTTTTCCCTGTGCTATAGCTCTCTGATATATGTGTAGGGTCCAACAATAGTACTCGGCCCAATATCTTAGGGCACTAACTAAGGAGGATAGATCGTACCCTTAGCCATACTACTCGACTACCCAGGTACTAGAGAGTATCTTCCCGAGTGTTATTCTCGGTGACACTATAGCAATCAGGTGACCAATCAGTTTATCTAAAGAGGGCTTCAGGTAATCTAGGCCGATCCGTACACAAGTGTTGTCTGATGCGCTACCAATTGAAGGGGTACCAATAGGGGTTACAAATGTGGCCAACATATGTGTGCTTAAGTACCACTTGTATTTCTTGCATGTATGAATCCCTCAACCACGGGTTTATGCGCGTAACAACAGATCTTTGTGGCTTAAAGACGCCGGAATATGTCTCTACCCTAAAAAAAAATTTAACCCACACTTTCTTCCGAGGAAAGTGCTTTGATACCACTTGTAATATACCAGATATAAAAAGTATGTAGAACAGAAATAAAATGCTAGAAATGGCAGAATAACAACAATATAACTAGAACAATCACCCCAATAGCACTGAAATGATATAAGAACAACAACAGAAATAACACTTTGATTCTGAAAGCAGTGTTAACAAGCCTCTTCGAGGGGGAAACCTCCAGTTGAGAAGTGCTCTATTACAATATTATCCAAGCTAGGGTTCTCCTACCCTCGACTCCTATTTATACTAAATATGTCTATTAAAAGAAGCATCTAGAGGAAGATCCTTCTAGAAGCGAAAGATTCTATTGGGTCTTCTTACAACCACCTTATTCTATTATATTGAAAGGCCTTATTAATATTGACCTTTATTACATCCAAATATATTGTTCTACCTATGTGCGGGTTAGGACCCTAACAACTCATGAACAACTCCCAAAAAATCCTACAAAAGGAAAGTATTTTTTGTTCAGATCTCATAAAAGTAGAAAATCAAAATTCATCAATGAATATATGTGATAAATAGTCTTTTTAAATATGGAACTTACCCCATATCGTTGTATATCTTCCATAAAAAAATTTCACCTTTATTTATTCTCCTCCATTGGTTCACACCTAGCTAATGCAATAAGTTCCATGTTTTCCTTTCTCAAAGACTTTTAAATTGTCTCCATCATGTTGATGGATTCAAGCAATTTTTCATCATCACCCACATTGTTAACATTAGGTGTGGGAAACTACATATATCAACAAAAAAACAAGTTTAATCAATTATGAAAACAATAATAAAATTCACTTTAAATGGATATGGATATTGTTATTCGTTTACCTTCTTCGAGGTTGGTGCATTCCCACAATCACACCGCCATAATATAAGAAGCATGAAATATTAAAACGTTACCTTATAATATAAGAAGCATGAGATGTTATAGCATATTTTCCCACACTCTATGCATCGTTCTTTGATGGCCTTCCATTTCCCTCTGCAAACTTCATTTCCCCTTTTTGTACACTCTAAAGATAAAAATACACATTTTTATCCATGTACGTGACCTACCAATTAGACAACTCGTGTATGTACATGAGATTCTCCACTACATCCCACGTACATCAGGTTTGGTGCTAAAAAATAAAACATACGTCAGGTTTCCATGCCATGTCATGAGATCTATGATCCTTGACCTTCCACATACTAGAAACGCTCTGACTCATCCCTTCAATTCCTTTTGGAGGCTATAAATTGAGCCATATCCAAGCCTTGAAAAAACAATTCAACGAGAGGATTGAGAGAAAAGATACTCTGGAGAAATTTCACCTCAATTGAGTCTGCATCCATTTGTCCTTGAAATTCTGAACTTCTTGTGTTCAACCCCCAAGCTCTTCCTATCTTGTGATTGAGAACTTCATTGAATCCTACATGTGAGCTTTCCTTTATGGAGTATTGAAGTGATGGAGGCCCTGTTGGAGGGACTTAGTTTCTCGGTTTCGATATGTGTTATTACAAAATTTTGTCACCTATGTACTTTTGTTGATTACATTAATAGAAATACTCTTTTCTCATCCAATTGATATCTTGCAAATATTTGTATTGCTTTCCATGGGAGTATTTGTTATGTATGTTAATGGATTATGATAATTTATATGCTAACTTTATATATCATCACCACATGCTTGTGTATCCTAGTTGTTGAAGACAAGTTGTAGGTATAAATATTTCGGTCATGTGCTCAACAATGATCTTCTTCGGGCATTCGGACAAGGTAAGATTCTGGCCTTTTCTTGTTAGCATTTCATTTATATAGCATACTTGATATTAGACTTGGTTTCTAGGTGTCATTATGTCTGTTGTGGTTTTACCCTATCGATAGAGATATTTTCCTCATAACAAAATTGTCGACTCTGTTGGGTATATCTCCTTTTTAGAGTATCGGGTGTTTTTCTCCGTTTCATGTTGCTTGATAACATATATTTTTCCTTATATCTGATTTTCTTGGCCTAACCCTTTCCCAGGAAGTGTCTTCCTTGACATACACAGATTTTCCCTTGACATGGCACCTACATACATGAGATATCTTCCTTTAGGACACATGCATACACGAGTTGTTCTCTGAACAACCACGTACACTATCTCTTTAGTATTTTTGGCTGAGCTTAGTGATTGTTGGGTGAGTTTTGATGGTGTTTTAGACTTCTTGGGTCCCTATTATGACTGTTAAGTGCCTACAGAGTGATAGGAAGCCATTTTAATGGTGAATTTTTGGGTAAACTCTTGGTCCTTATTTTTGTTGTCCTTGCATTTTGGGTCTGGGTACTTACTTCTTGGTGTCATGCTTGGCTTGTCTCTTGGTGCTTGCAGTAGGGTATTTCTGAGAGGTTCTTTATTCAGTCCTTGCATTTTCATTCTATTATACTGAAAACACAAAAAAACATTACCTTCTTGCATTTTACTTATGGAGTTTTCACTTTTGGCTGCCTTACATTAGTTTTGGCGTATTACGAAAGATTGTACTTCATCAAAATTGTAGAGATTGCTTTCGTATAACAACATTTATAAGCATACCATATCTTTGAAAATCAATACTAGTCTTTAGAAGTGTTTTTATATTTGTGTCTTTTATGTTGAGTTGTTAAACCATCAGTTTCATGATCACACCTCTTGAGTAAGAAGAATCCATTAAAATTAACGCTAAATAATTCAAATTGCTTAGAGACAATTTTATTTTTCAGGGTGCACAAACAAGTATAGGACCTAGGGCCTTGGAATAGGATTTTGTGAGTAAACTTATCCAAGGCTATAAAATTTAACGTATGTGTCTTACCAGGGAGTGGTGAAACCCATTGTGTAATTGGTGACGCCAAGAGGCTTTGCTCAGACTAGAATTAAGCACAAGGTCACGCTAAGTTGGTTGAAAAGATATCCCTCTAATACCTTCCTAGCGTTAGAGATATTTTGGGGTTCTATTCGTATTTGGGTGTATTTCTAGTGCCTTTAATTTCTTGAGAGGTGGTGCTTTCAAGATTTTGGGCTTTGCTACCTTGCCCATATGGTAGGTCAGACTTACGACTTCTTGCCTATGCATTGGTTATATCATGGTGAATCTAGTTGCTTGAAATAGGTAACCACATAGGTTGCTTGAAGGGGTTATTCTGCAGGTACCCTGGGTTAGATAGGGATAAGACAAAACACAAACATTATGGAGGATTTCCTCTCTAGAGGGATCTGCCTGACTATGTTGTGAATCCTACGTGGGTCCTTATAATTGGTTTTGATAGCTCCACTCTATTTTTGTGGGGTCTCATACCCCTCTTGGGTGAGGCATACCTATTTTAGTTCGGGAGGTCCCTTTCAACCATTATATCTTGTTTTTGTGCATTAACTTTTAGCTTTATTTAGAAGTGTTCTCTTTGATTATTAGTTGGCCTTAGGATTTTGTATTGTGTCATGAGTTTTGACTTCTATGGTTGGTGGAGCCCCTGTGACTCCCTCAGTTAGTGTTTCCCATCCCATGGTATCTACTTAGTCCATGGGGACGAATAATTTTGTTTTTATGAATGGTAAGCTGAATCATAGTCCTCATCCAATACCTTGGGCCTCTAATCCTTTCTCTTTTGGTATGACAGACATGAATTCTCACTTTTCATCCTTTGTTTCATCTATAAACATGAATGCAAAACCCCTAGACATCCAAAAACCTAACCCTAGGAGATGAAACACCAAAATTCATGTGGGCCACATTTGGGTAAGTTAGTACATTAACTTATCGGGGTCATAACTTTTGCATACGATCTCCATTTTAGGTGCGTGATATCCCATTGGAAATTTATTTTCGAGAAATATGCATTACGCCGTCAAACTCTGACTCTATCTACAGTTTGACTATGGAGAGCCAAAACAAAAAATTTTAGTGCCCCAAAACGGCCCTGGAAGTACAACAAGATGTGTTGACACGAAAACATACAAAATAAGCTAGTTGGATTAGGTGAGAGGCCACCAATATCCACCTAGAAGATGTGTAGGGATTCATACAACCTCAAAAGTGTAGAACCCACAATTACAAAGAAGTACAAAAGAACGTGTTGAACTAAAAACTAACAAGAGGATCCATTTGGGATAGGTGGGTGGCCACCAATATCCACCTGGATCACAAAGAATAACTACCAAATGAGACTGATGTTTGAATTGATAAAACCTTGGGGAAATATGGGAACTTATGAGTCCTCTCTTGCTCCTTGGGAAGGCTCTTGAGTCCCCAAATACAAATCTTTCTCTCTTCTAACAATGGCTAAAAATGAAAATACAATGGTGAAGAATTGATAGTTGAACTTCTTAAGAGGATAGAAGTGCAATACTTTCTATGAATGCTCAAAGAGTTCTAGGAAAAATATGTCTTTTCAAAGACAAATTAGACAACATAACAATATTCGAATTGCTTCTTCTTTTTTCCACACAATGGCCCTTTATTTATAGGAGGATGGCAAGTTTTTTCCAAGCTAGTTTCAAATGTGAATGGGATGCCTTTGGAGGTACCTCCCATCCCTTTTAGTGATCTCGAGGAGGAATTTGGGGGAGATTTTGGGTATGAGAGAGATCCACTCCATCCCAGAAGTGGTTGAGGCCCGACCAAAATCATCAATGCGTTGTTTCCACATTGTTAGGTAGCTAGAGAGGTAGTGTGGGGGTGCAGAGCGCCCATAATGATAATAGTGGAGGTCATTTAATGTAAGGTGGACTAGGTCCAATATATTATTAAATAAGGCCCACTATGGTAGTTAGATATAATAAATGTAAGAAGACTTCTTAGAAGGTTCTATTTCTAGAAGATTCCTTCTCTAGAATGTTCTTAGGTGATGGTAGAAATATATAAAGGTGTTCAAGCAATGTAATGTGACATGAATATAATTATTGTATTGTGAGTTGTAGCTCAATAGGAGGACGCCCCCTCGAAGAGGCAAGTGAACAAGAGAGGATCCCTTCCATAATAGGATCCATTGTATGGTGTTGTCCTACCCTAAGGGTTTGATAGTAATAAAAATGTTTTTGCATATTGTTCTTGTATATATATTGTGGTGTTTTTGTATTAAGTCGTTGGTTCTTAACAATTGGTATCATAGCACTTTCCTTGGCCAAAGAAGGGAACAATTTTTTGCTCTTTTTCCATAATTTTTCTAGAGAAGAAAAAGAGGGCTGCGCACTTTAGGTTCATATATGAACATTTATGAGCAAAATTTGGTAAAACAAATTGGATATTTGAATTCCTCTTGGAAAATTACCCAATTTCAAAAAACAAATCAGCCAAACTGGAGTCCGGGAAGTAAAGTTATGAGCATTTTAAATTCAACAAATTTTCAGGGTTTTTCCGGAAAAAGCTGCGATTTTCTGCGGTAATTTATTGTTATATTTTTTGGGTTTTTTCGTGACGGCTACGGGACCGAAGAGTTCATAGGGTGCTTAGATGGATATTACCCTCAAATAAATTCTACAAATTACTGAAGAATTCAAATCTCAATTGTATGACACATTGAATGACATATTGGATAAATTTGTAGATGGCCTCACATACAACCTCAATGATAGTTTTCGTAGTATTCAAGATTCACTAGATAGCATGCAGGAGAGATTTATTATAGAGGACATAAGTGATGAATATAATCAAGAAATATATGCTTGGTATGATTTTGAGACTGATTGTGATGAATGGTATATGGATAGTTGTCATTTCTGGGATGACAACCACTTCCATATTTTATTTGACGACTCTACTCCACCTTCTGTAGAGAGCATCAATGTCCCACATCAAGAGTTAGTTATGATTACCAGTATCCAAACTGCATATTATACAATGGTATTGTTCCTTCCATATCCATCTTTGACCCTTTCCCACTATGTGGATGAATATTTGATGGGTGTTCTATATGCACTAAAAAGACACTTAAAAACCCTTAATTAAATTGTCAACCCGGGGTAAGTAAAATT
The DNA here is from genome assembly GCA_009831015.1 of Picea engelmannii. NCBI lineage: Eukaryota > Viridiplantae > Streptophyta > Pinopsida > Pinales > Pinaceae > Picea > Picea engelmannii. The sequence goes on from ML794174.1 coordinate 122,111, forward strand.
AGAGTTGTAGAAAAATATATGCCAAAGGTAGAATGCTGGTAGGAGTATAGTATAACTAAGGAAGGCATCTATCTAAGGCTAATCTACTCAAGCAAAACTATCTGATGAGAAAACCCTACTAAGAAAAATGAAACTAGGTAACCTAAGTACTTTTGGGCCAAAGGTTGATGGATAGTTCCTAAAAAAGCAAATGAAAACTCTGTGTAAAGAAAACTAGTTTAACAATAAGAAAAAGAAAACTACTAAGCATAATAAGAAAATGACAAAATCAAACTTCTTTAACTTGCCAACCTACATTCAATGAGCAACTACCCTATGAAAGCAAATAAATAAGCAAGTAAGCAAAAGCACCTATCTAACCTATTAAAGAAAATAGACAAGTAAGCAAAGACACCTAACTAACCTACTAAAGCAAAATACAAGTAAGCAAAGACAACTAACTACTGCAAGAAAAAATTCTCATTGAACAACTATCTAGCCTAAGAGGTAAGTGGACTAAATGCCTAATACAAAACTATTTCTCTTGCATGAAAGAAAATTTAAATGCTCAATGCAATGCATGAAAGGAAATCTAGTCTATTGAGAGCAAGAAAGACTAACAACTAATTCTTGATCAAACTTCTATCTAATCTATCAAAGAAAAGTCTATCTATCCTACAACAACAAATAAGACTATTTCCTAAGCTATGAAAGCAAGAAACTATATCTATGAAAGCAGGAAAACTATTATTTTAACTTATGACAATTCAAATATAATGTTGGTGGTTGTGTGAATGCCTTCAATGGTGACGGATGATATCTTGATGACACTTGAAAACAAAGGAAAATTCCAATGGTATAAGCTCAACACTAATCTCGATGGAAAAATGAAAGGTGTGGAGTAAACAATCCAATTAAAACTTAGCCATGATAAAAATAATGTTAAATACCCTACATATTCATGTATAAACTGTTAAGCCCTAATATTGGCTCATTACCCCTTAATTGGGGCATATTACATTAGTAATTTTATTTTATTTATGTCGGCTTTATTCCATTAGTTGTAATTATACCTCCTAGTCTCCTATATATACCAAGGAGACATTTTGATTTGGAATCATCTTGTACTTGAAAATTATGTGGGGTAAAAGGAGGTTGCCCCCTTGAAGAGGCTTATTATCTGAAATTATCTATTTTTCAAGGCGTTGAGTACTGATTCTGAGGTTTTTCTATGCTATATTGATATTTGGTTCTTAACATATGGTATCAAAGCTCAAGGTCTTGGGGTTTCGCTGCTACATCTGAGACAGCTTGGAATTTTTTCTATAACTTTTTTTCTACAACGTTTGAGAAGAAATGACTTGGAGGATATTTAGTAGATGGATCAAGGTACGTTGGTTTAAAATTTCATCTCCTTAGGCCTTATAATTTCGGAGATATATCATGTGAAAGATAGGGTTTTGGAATCATCCTGAACTTAGTCATTGCAGAATTTTCGCTATAATTTTTTTTATGTAATGTTTCAGACCCTAAAATACGAAGGCTATTCAAAAAAATTAGTAAGGTATCTGTGGTAAAAAATTCAGCTTTTGGGTCATTTTACATTTGTAGATACACCCTGTGGAAGATAGGGTATCAGACTAGTCCTATTGACTAGTCTCAAGAAGTGTTCCAGGTAAAACAATCATAACTTCTTCTTAGAGTATCCAAATTGAGTAAGACTAGTTTCATTGGATAGTGGATAGTCTGTAGTATTTCTGGTACATGTTTCATAATTTTATATCAATTATTTTGTGCAAGACACTCTATACAAGTGAGATCTCCTAGAAAGGCAAAAAATCAACAAGTTGTGGGGAAGTTACCGTACATTCCACTTGGCACATCCAATTTTGATTAGACCTATGGAATTGCAGAGAAGAATATCAAAGAACTATATAAAATAATTTTTCATACCCAGAAGGGCTGAAACTTGGGAGATACAACAGAAGAAATATTGTCTAGCAGAACCAACTCAAAATCAAGGTTCAAAAGTGATACTTGGCCAACATGCCACCCAAATAGGGAATTTCTACACCAAATAAGCTTCCAAACAATCTATTAAAAACCTGAATAGATTTACAAATATAATCACCACAAATACTGAATACACAATAGATCCACAAAGCAAGATAGAAGAAACCACACTTTATTATTACCAAACCCTTGAGGTAGGGCAACACCATACAATGGATCCTATTATGGAAGGGATCCTCTCCTGTTCACTTGCCTCTTCGAGGGGGCATCCTCCTATTGAGATACCAATCCAAATACAATACTTCTGTTCATATCTCATTACATTGCTTGAACCCCTTTATATAGTGCTACCATCACCTAAGAACATTCTAGAGGAGGAATCTTCTAGAAGTAGAATCTTCTAAGAAGTCCTCTTACATTTATTATATCTAATTACCCATTTATTATATCTAACTACCATAGTGGGCCTTATTTAATAATGTAGTAGACCTAGTCCATCTTACATTGAATGACCTCCACTATTATCACTATGGGCCCTCTTCCCCCCCCACTACATCTCTAGCTACCTTACATTCCATCCCCCTTATGAAAGCGTTGTCCTCAATGCTTGATGTACAACCATATACTAGGGTCCCATGGATAATTGTGGACCATAATGCTGAAGAAGACTGAAGAACCAAGGTCCCATGTAGAAAGGA